>OW240912.1:412919396-412942161 GCA_933207985.1 Pelobates cultripes | reverse complement strand
AATAGTGGTGGAGGAGCTTCTTCATGTCCAGCATGTTACATCTCTACCTGAGGACTGTCACTGCCACTGCCTCTGTGTAAATTAGCCCCAAGGGAGGTGTATCCTATACCTTTTAGCTCCCGACATTGTTGTTCCAGTGCCGGCGTTACGTGACAGTTAGTGGTGGTATGGGCTAGGATGCCTTGTGAGTATACAGTGTCCAATATCATGGCTTGTAACATTGTCACTAGGTTGTCCGCAATGCATAGTGCAAAGCAGTAAGTAGGATGGGAAAACTGGGATAAACTACCTTTGTTTTATTAGTTTGCTTGTGCAATCTTCTGGACTCTGTCGGGTCTACCCAAAGACCGGGTATGGTGCAGAAGTGTAAATTAACACAGTGGGAGAGACGCCTGTGCAGCTAAGTGAGTTTGTTGGGCAGTTACTTTATTATAGGCAGTTGGAGATCTGGATGACGCGGATAGTCTCTCCAGGGCATGTGTTCAACGTCTCTTGGACAGTAACTGCCATCGCTAGCGTTGCATGAGGCTGGAGGTTGTGTTCCATTACTTGCACATCAGGTAAGTCCAGAACATGAAGAAATGATTGGGAATCCAGTTTTGTTGAGATAGTGAATGTTGCGCCTTGTCTTGTGACAATGAGACCGAAAGCGTTATCAGATGTTTCAAGCACTTAGCAGATCAGTAATTGGTCTGAGGATTCTTCGTGCCTGGAGAGTCAGCCTGGATAGATCTGGCAAAATATGGAGTGGAGCATGGTGAAAAAGCAATGGTTGGTTGGTGAGCCTCTTTGGAGCAGTTCCTCCTTATGAGAGAAATAGTGTAGTCAGCATATCACATCCCATGGCGTACCCAAACAAGACCAAGAGGACTTACACCTCTGTGACAAACTGCCATTTGCCACTGGCTTTCTATGTGCAAAACTGCTCTGCTCCCCTGGCTTATGGAGAAGCCTGCTTGCCTGCCCCTTGCCACATAACTATGGCCCTGGGGTGTATGGCCCTTTAAAACCATTACTTGGTCTCATGAACTTTTATTTGGACTAGTGCTGGTGCTTTAACCCCTTAACGCCGTTACGGCTTTCTATGCGGTCGCGGCTTTAAAGGGCTTTAAAGCCATTGCGGCGGCATAGAACGCCGTAACGGCTTAAGCCCCCAAGAGATCAGAGGTACTTACCTCCGCCATGATCCTCTTCTGGAGGGCTGCCTGACAGCCCAGGCAGCCCTCCTCCGGCAAGTGAGGCCCCTGGGGGCCATGTGATCGCTCTCAAAGAGCGATCACATGGCCCCCTATAGCTGGCTGTGGATCTGCCACCAGGGGGACTGTCTGAAATATCAGACAGTCCCCCTGCTGGTGGGAAAGTAAAAATAAAAATATTAAACATGTTAGAAAATTAATTAAAAGTATTTTTATATATATATATGTAACATCATAAATAGTGTATTTTAATACCAATATTAGTATATATATATTAATATTAAAATACACTTAGAATGACGTTACATATAATATGTATATATATTATATAATAAATAAAATAATAAAATAAATAAAATATTGAAACAAAATTTAATATAAATTATATATTCATATGTAATTTTATTCTAACTGTATTTTGTTTTTAATATATATATATATATATATATATATATATATATATATTGGTAACAAAATAAACTTAGAATGACATTCTATATATCTATCTATATATAAAATACAAATAACCGCAAATATATATATAGATAAATACATATAATTACATAAAAGATTACATTAGTATGCACGTAGAATTTAAATACCTATAAATGCATATATATTAAAATTCTACGTGTATATTTAAAGTAATCTTTTAACATAATTATGTGATTTGATTAATTAAAAATTGATTGACATACCTGACAACACAGAGAGAAAGTGCAGAGAATTTAATTTGCAAGCACTATATTTGACCCTGTAACTCTCCAAGACACCATAAAACATGTACATAGGGGGTTCTGTTTTACTTGGGAGATTTCGCTGAACTCAAATATTAATGTTTAAAACTGGTAAATTGTATTACAACGATTATATTTTAAGTAAAAGTGAAGTTTTTTTGCATTTTTTACAAACTAACGGAACTTTTATGGACTATATTATTGTTGTAATATGTTTTACTGTTTTAAAACACTAATATTTGTGTTTAGTGAAGTCTCCCGAGAATAACAGTACCCCCCATGTACAGGTTTTATGGTGTTTTGTAAAGTTAGAGAGTCACATATAAGGCTTGCAATTCATTTTTTTTACATTGAAATTTGCCTGATTGGTTATGTTGCCTTTGAGAGCAAGAATAAGAATTACCCCCATGATGGCATACCATTTGCAAAAGGAGACAACCCAAGGTATTGCAAATAGGGATGTCCAGTCATTTTTAGTAGCCACTTAGTCACAAACACTGGCCAAATATTAGTTTTTTTGCTTTTTTCACACAAAAACAAATATGAACACTAACTTTGGCCAGTGTTTGTGACTAACTGGCTACTAAAAAAGACTAAACATACCCCACGTTTAATACCTTGGGTTGTCTACTTTTTCAAATGGTATGCCATTATAGGGGTAGTTCTCATTCCTGGGCTACCACACCGTCTCAAAGGCAACATAATCTCATTGGATTCTCATTGTAAAAAGTGGGTGTGCTTATCCATGTGACTTTATTTTATTGGTTGTTAAATTTAAAGTTCCAGTGCCCCACAAGGTCTACGTGGGTGGTAACCTTGCTAGGAAAGTTGTATATAAGCAGGAATAAACGCTCATTGGAGTCAGTTCTTCTTCATCCTCAGTATAGTGTCCTGTCTCTTATTGAGGGTAACCAGCTCCCTCTGCTCTGCATGCTCCCTTGGATAATCACTTGTAAGCTCTTTTAAGAGCTTATTCCTGTTTTCCTCAATTGGAGGAAAGGTTCACCTACTGGAGCCTTGTCGTAGGCCCAGGGTCGGAAGGAGACGGACGAGACCCCAACAAAAACTACGGTGGCTCATGGAGTCTGTGGTGGTTGTGGTGTCTGGCGGAGCACTTTGAGCCCTCTGGAAGCGCTAGGAGCATCCAGTAATGGAGGTACCCAGTCCGGGTGCCAGGCTGTCTGTCATAACCTCATTCTCCGGAGACGACAATAACCTGAGCAGAGGAATCATGAATAATTTGCAGATTTTTGTTCATGTTTAAGTCATTTGTTGTGTAATAATAGGCAACACAAATACCATACCATTGTGCAAGTATTTTTTTAAGAATGAGACTCTCTTGCTCTCCTTGGATATTATCAAGTAATGGACATTGTCATTCTGAACAGTCCGGAAAAATTTTGGATAAGTTTGTCGATCACTTAACAAGGGGTTTGTTGCTCCATAACTAATCTTGTTAAAACATATATATATACACATATAAAAAAAATGTTTTTGCTGTTATTCAGCTAAGCATTTATTATAATGGTATTTCTGAGAATACTTTCTTAAATCACCACTCTAATCACCATAGCCACAAAAGTACACTGTAGAGTTTATAGTACCAGGATAATCTGGGTAATGATTTTGACCAATTTTTGTAGCCTTTGCTTCTGGTATCCTCCTTTAGTAGAATTTAGTGAATTCATTAAAGATTGATTACGGGCCATAAGATGAGCTTTGCATGGCACTTTTCTTTTTGTGAAAAGCATATCTTTGTCATCTTAAAGTATCTTTACTCGTTCACCCACCTGACAGATAGCTGATTCTAAAGTATTAAGCTTCTTCTGGAATGAGCTTCCATGCTTGTGTAGTTGCCATATATCCTGTAGTCAGAATGTTCTTCAGCATGTCTCTTACATTAGTGTCTTGTTGAAACATAGTTGTCAGAGCTTGCAGGGCTCGATGGAGGAGAGCTATCTCACTGCGTTTTGTGCGCCATTTTGAAGTCATCGTGGTCCGCAGGCCTATCCACTGTATCCCTGAAAATCTTTAGGGAGCTGTTTTTTGCAGTCGGTGTCTTCTCTGAGTGTGTCAAGTGGGTGTGTTGGGGGTTATCTATCATGTGTGATTTGCTCAGATTGCACTGGATTCTGCTGCTAGAACTGGAGAGCTCAGTAAAGCACATCCATTCAGCCGCCACTTTAGGATGTTTGTACTTTAACTTATTAATAAAATATCTGTTACATTAATTTTGATATTAATTTTCTTGATTTGAGTGCCTCACTTGAATTTTACATTTGCTTTCTAATAGGTTTTGTTTAGAAGGGATTTTCAACTCACCTGTGTATAGCCATACACACTCAGTATCTGTGCTATTGGTACAGTGGTGGATGAAAAGTGGTCGCCAATAAGTCCTGCCAGCTTCCCACCTTCCACACAGGAATAATTAGGGACAGTCTTCCTTGGTCCAGATAAAATTTGCCAAACACTTATTACAGCCTTATTTGCATCTAAACATGAATCAAAAATGTGAAATCCAAGTGTAATATTTGGAAGCCAGTCTGGATGATTGTTAAGCATTTCAATGGCAAAAATAAAATTCAGAATATTCACATAATTACGTTGGAAGGGTCTGTGGTAGAAAAATTTATGTTGTAACAGTTTTAAAATAACATAACCTATTCTCATTTTCAGCAAATTTACATTTCATTGTATAATATGACTTTTCTAAATAAATTAACTCAAGAGTTTTTCTAAATTATGATTACTTCACCTTCATAAAACACTAAAATGGTTATTCAATCTCAATCACCCTGTAGCAAACAGGGCAAAGCATCTTGGGAAATAAAAGGTGTATTGTGCCATTTCAACTGAAAAAGCTAGACATTGTTCATGCTATTTAATAATAGTACTGTTACGGTTGCCCTAGGCTAGCTGATGGTTGAACCACTTGGATGTGGTAGAAAGCACCAAGTCCACATCTAGCAAAATTCCTGTAAGTGTAGAGTAGTCAGGTAGTTCCCAGCAGTTAGCATTTCCCTGCAACGCGAGTCGAGGCTGCAAGTTGAGGGTAAGAAGTCTGGTTTATTGAACGGCAAGGCATTGCTTAAATACACATTTTCAGGCCAGAGGCACACTCCTCTGGACCTGATGGTACACAGGGTGACAAGCGACAACAACCAATGGTGACAAAGTGCATCTTTTCAAACCCTCCACTCTATCCTGGAGATAATTAGCTTCAACAATTACAATAACTTCATTATCTCCAGGTACAGGCAATATTCTAATTTTTACAAGTACATGAAAATTACATAAGCATCTATAACTCATACAACATATTCTTTAATTTGTACATTCAACATATCCACAGAGAGCTTGGATCTGAGCGCATAAGATATCCAAAAAGCGCTCAGATCTCACAAATGGAGTGGAAATGCCATAGGGATAAAAATTATCTCCAGGGCTGTTCGGCAAACTATCAGCCCAGAGATCCTATTCCATAGTGTCCTTCATGGGGTCGGTATAGCCTTCATAGTCCCAAAGTACAGAACGTTACGGCGTTTGGTGTATTATACACGAACGGACGAGGCACGGGGAATCCCAGCAGGGTTCGTATAAAATAGTGTCTGAGAATAGTACCAGACGGTCCATGACCAGGTCCTGCTGGGGTTCGGCGGTTAAAGATAGCCGCCGCCATGTATTCGTGCATACAAACCACGACCACTCCGTTGACTGCCAACTAGGCTGCAGTTAACCAGGAAGGGTGATCGATCGTACGGTAGTTTATTTGGTATTGCAAAGGTGAATGAGGTTAATTGGCGGCACACACAAGAGCCGGGTGGTCGATCACTCGTACATACGAATGACCTGGGAGAGTTGTTTGATAGGTTTAGAAGCTTTAGCAATAAAGTAACAAAAAGGTAGCAGACAGAGGGAACTTTGTAACAAGTACAATAGTCCAGATTTTGCGATTCAGGTTACAAGTGAGCCTGAATTGAGTCTACATTTAAGCTGGACCAAATGCTTGCTAGCTAGCTGCAACATTAAAAAGCAAATGTAAAGAAAAGAGCCTATGGGATCAGTGTGACCACTAAATTACACTAACAGAGGTTTTAAACATCCCAATGCCCCATCTGTTATATGTCAAGTGGGGGCATATATGCTGGAAATCCACTGCTGCTTTGTAGCTAGGTAGGCTCCTTCCCATGGTGAAAGGTCCATGGGAACATAAAAATGGAGGGGGGATCCCTAATGACCTATTAACCGAATATCCCCACCCAAGGTGAGGGCTCTGATGATTATATTCAGGGGGACCTAGTATCCTCCATCACAGCCCATAATGGGTAGCAGTTGAGGATGCTAAATACTTATACATGGGTGTGTGGACATGCAGTTATTAAACCCCCAAATTAGTTTTCTGGTTCATCCCTTTTTGGTGGATAGAGGTCCCCAAGACCCTAGCCATCATCCTTAAATTAACCCTACTTATAACCTTTAATAGTATAGTTAAAATAGATAAATAGATACCCAGGGGTGAGTTGATACTTAAAAATTTAAAATATATTACACAAGGCTGGAAAATTGATAATGGGAACAAGGTATACACATACCAAAGTCTAAAAAATAGGAAATGCCTAGTAGGTAAAAGTACAGAGTATAAGCTAATACCTATGGACTTGACACAAAGTGTGGAGCTAATTGTAACAAACATCCCTATAGTGAAAGTTGATGCAAAAGTTAACACTTGGATTGTGGCTACAGTATAGGTGTGCAAGAGAAACAGTCTAGTGTAAAGCTCAAGACAAGAGATAACAAACAATGCAGATAGTCGGTCAAAGGGTTAAACCTCCACTGCTGTATAATAATGCCTCAAAATAAATGAGATGTAACTAAGCATGGTCGTAATAAATAAGGAGGCACTGTTCAAAAGTTTTCAGTGTCCTCCACTAAGTGCTATCTGCAAAAGGCAATTGTGCAGTGATACAGGATAGCCATAATGATATGGTATGAATTGATGTCTGGATTATAATTACCAAGCAAAAAGCAAAACACCAGTGGTCAGTCCCACATCTAAAATGCTTGTTGATAGTGAAACAAGCATGAATGATGTGTATAGAAAGTGCAGAGAAGGTATTACTGCATGGTCAATTGTTTTCTTATACAGTGCTTCACTAAAAATAAATGCAGCACGAAAATTGTCTATATGTAGTGCAGAGAACAAAGAAATATGTAACTGCATTAAAACACACTATCAGCCACAGTATTATAACAGTATAAAATACTATGCCGATTTGGCAAATGCTTTGGATATTGCCAAAGCACCTATAATGGCTGATAATTAAATATACGCCTGCTGCATGCACTGGGAAGCGGTCAAACAGGGGTCTAGGCTGCAGTTAGAATGAAGGTAAGATCACCACTCTAAGGTATAGGTTATCTTGACAAATAGAAGGAGAGAAATAATGCAACTTTCACCCTCCCAGATTTTAGCAGGATAATAACTCGGGATCCAGAGGGTAGTGTGGTATCACCTGGTCTAACCCACCAAATAGCTGTTACAACGGAACACCGAGGGTCCCTTTATGACGTTTCGCCCACAACTCATCAGAGGCGAGAAGCACTGTATAAGAAGACAATTGACCATGCAGTAATACCTTTTCTGCACTTTCTATACTCATCATTCATGCTTGTTTCACTATCAACAAGCATTTTATATGTGGGACTGACCACTGGTGTTTTGCTTTTTGTTTGGTAATTATAATCCAGACATCAATTCATACCATATGATTATGGCTATCCTGTATCACTGCAAAATTGTAGATTATGCTAGCTTTAGTGTACCTATAATCTTAATTTTATTAATGACAGGAGGCAAATATTTGCTTTAGTCTCTCTTTACTTGAACTCCACAGCAGCAAAAACACTAGAGAGTAAACAATAAATAAAATCTGGTGAGAGCACACAAAACACAATAATATTACCTACAGTAGAATTACTCTCTGAAAGAAACACAGAAAATAACATAGGGTAATAACGTAATAAACAATGAACAATGTATGGATAAAATACATTCACATACGAAGAGCCAATTACAAGCTGGCTCACACTGCACACCTGGAAATAAAATAATCCTCGGGACTGGAACAGACTTCCACTGGGCTCTTCCCAAAGTTGATGTAAGAATCAGGAACGCAGGTTCAAGATTAAACTTTAACTTTAATAATTGATAAAAATGAATAAATAAAACAAATAAGGAAAGTCCCATAAACAATATGGATAAATAGTCCCAAAGTGTCCTTGGAGTTCACCTAACGCGTTTCAGCATAAGAGCCTTCGTCAGAGGTGCTATAGTTTGTCCAGGCGTGAGGTCTCTTTTCTATCCGCTTTGGCGACGATTTTCGCCACATTTTCGGCATTGTAATTCCGGGTGTGACGTTAATTTTTTAGATCTTTTCATTTATATTGAAAATAATAAAATTAAAATCAAAACTTTTTTTAAAACTGTTGATGTAAATAGTTTTATAGATTTAAAAAGTTGCCACTTTAAACCGTGGCTCACGAATATACCAAAAGGACAGTTTTTAAGATTGAAAAGAAACTGTACGGAAATAGAGGAATATTTTAAACAAGCAAAGATATTAAAATGTAAATTTATAGAAAAAGGATATATAAAAGAAGATTTAGATATAATAGAGAAAGAGATTGCTGAGAAAGAAAGACAACCTCTCCTTAAATACAAACCAAAAAATATTAAAAAGTTCGGAAATGAACAAAATGATAAGAAGATAATTCCTTTTAATTTCGATTTTAGTTCTATTAATAGAGCATTACAAAAGATAGTCAAAAAACATTGGTATGTTTTGAAAGAAGACCCAGAAAGCCTTCTGTTTTTAGATTCAAAACCTAAATTTATTTTTAGAGGGGCAAGTAATTTTAGACAAATATTAACAAAAAGTTTTTTAGATAAAGTGAAAATGGATGATAATTTTTTAAAGGGGAGTAAGGGTTTTCACTATTGCGGTGTCTGTCAAGGATGTTTATGTAAAACTAGCAAAAATAAAAAAGTTACACAGTTTACATCATTAATTACTAAAAGGGAATATAAAATTAAGTCATTCATTAACTCCTCAAGCAAAGGTATAATTTATTTACTCACCTGTCCTTGTTTGTTACAATATATTGGTAAGACAATGGGCACTTTAAAAACCCGAATTAGGGAGCATATGTATAATATAAGACGTAAATTCGCTAATCACAGTGTATCAAAACACTTTGCAGAAACACATAATGGAGACCCGAAAGGTATTGAATTTGTAGGGATAGATCTGGTTAAAAACCACTGGAGAGGTGGAGATAAGGAATACACCCTGGGATTCACAGAGATGAAGTGGATGTTCGAAATGGACACCATGATCCCAAATGGTTTGAATGTGGATTTCGAGATTAACAAATATATTTAATTTTATCCTGTAGATCTATCCCTGTCTAATTTAGCCCTTTTATACCTGCAAATTAATTTTTAATTTATATATCCCCCTTTTTTTATATATTTTTTTATATAATTTTCGTAAGAATTTTTTTCTTATTTTAATTGTTTTATATTTTTTTATATATAAATCTTTTAAATTTTATTTAGTGTTTATAAGTTTATTTAACACTTTATTGTCTTTTCCCCCCTTTTTTAGCATATTTAGTAATTTCCCTTTTATTCTCTTAGATTTGCTCTTTTTCCAGCCATTATCCGTTAGAGAACCGTTTGGGATCTCAATGGACATATGTATTTTAATTATTTATGTTCTATATTTTATATTTTTGTAACTTTCAAGTTTTAAATCTATTTCTATTGCATGCCACTTAGAATGTTTCTTGTTTACATCATGACGTTTGCTACACGTCATTTCGATCGAACCGGAAGTGACGCGGTGACGTGATGACGCAGGGCACGTCCCTACGTCACACCCGGAAGTACAATGCCGAAAATGCGGCGAAAATCGTCGCCAAAGCGGATAGAAAAGAGACCTCACGCCTGGACAAACTATAGCACCTCTGACGAAGGCTCTTATGCCGAAACACGTTAGGTGAACTCCAAGGACACTTTGGGACTATTTATCCATATTGTTTATGGGACTTTCCTTATTTGTTTTATTTATTCATTTTTATCAATTATTAAAGTTAAAGTTTAATCTTGAACCTGCGTTCCTGATTCTTACATCAACTTTGGGAAGAGCCCAGTGGAAGTCTGTTCCAGTCCCGAGGATTATTTTATTTCCAGGTGTGCAGTGTGAGCCAGCTTGTAATTGGCTCTTCGTATGTGAATGTATTTTATCCATACATTGTTCATTGTTTATTACGTTATTACCCTATGTTATTTTCTGTGTTTCTTTCAGAGAGTAATTCTACTGTGGGTAATATTATTGTGTTTTGTGTGCTCTCACCATATTTTATTTATTCTTCACTTGTGTTATTTTAGTGGTTATTGTGGCCCACTAAGGTGATAGCAGCACCAGTATCTGTTCAAATTATTTTACACCGTACGTTTTGTATTTTACTAGAGAGTAAACAACCAATCAGAAAACAGTAAGGAGAACCAATATAAGTCTCTTCCCAACATTCCATTTCCTCTTTCAAGCTGCTACAACAACACACAGTCGAGGAAAAGTAACATAACATAATAATAACAAAAGGGGTTCCATCTTTTGAGCGAAACCAACGACTCTCCTAGGAAACTTCAACTGAGTCGAAACTTGAATGTGAATCCATCCTGGGACTTTTACACTGAAACGAAATAAACAGAATCGAAAATCGTGATTAGTTGATGAAGGGTATGTGTAAAAACATGCAGCCACCCAGAGTAAAATTATAGAGAACAGTCCCTTACCCAGGCAGAAAATTGAGAACGTATTAATGAAATAACCAAACAAACACTGATCAGAAATGTAATTCTTTAATATTAGGTTTGACAGATAATACAACACACAAGGGTCGGGAAAACAAAGGGTGGGAAATATTCGCCTCATGTCATTAATAAAATTAAGATTATAGGTACACTAAAGCTAGCATAATCTACAATTTTATAACATGACAGGAGGCTTCATATTTGCAGTTTCAACGCTCAGCCAGCAGGGCAAAGGCTGCATGTTCTGAAGGTCTGTAATAAAACTGACGAAATGTGTCTTCTCGAGACCAGTCTGCTGAACGTAGAATATCGGCCAGGGAAGCACCTGCTACCAGGGCTCATGATGCCGCCGCGCCTCTTACTGAATGAGCGCCAAAAGAGGATTCCACGCCAGCCAACGACAAGAGCCATCTGATCCAATGAGCCAGGATTATGGTAGACACCGGTTTATGTGGTCGTATGTACGATATCAACAGTTGTCTTGATAGGGAACTTCAAAGTGGGTTAGTAACCGCCACATAACGAGACAGAGCAGAAACCACACAGAGCTTCGGCGCCTCTCGAAAAAAGGGGTAGAAAATGGTAGAGGAGTCGGATTTGGTACGTCTCGACACTGCAAAGGTCACTCCATCTGGGAAAAAGGTGAATGCGTTAACATCAAAAGCCCGAACATCGGAGACTCGACGAAACGATACCAGGCATAACAGAAGTGTGAACTTGGCCGATAACTGTCGTAGAGAAAGGTCCTGATTCTCCGGCCACGCCTGAATGAAGTCCAAAACTCAGTGTACGTCCCAGAGTGATGTATATTTAGGCGTCAGTGGGCGTGACAGTCTGATTCCTCGTAACAGTCTACAAACCAAAGGATCTTGACCAATGGGCGTCCCCTGAAGAGGAACATGAGCCGCTGAAATGGCCGATTTGGCAACGTTGACTGAGCGATATGATCTCCCTTGGTTGAAAAGGTAGGAAAGGAAATTCAGTACACTGGATATAGGTGCTGTAAAGGGATCGATACTCCGCTCCATGCACCAGCGACACCATATGTTCCATGCGGACAAATAACATCTCCTCGTTCCCGGGGCCCATGAGTCCCAGAGGAGGTTTCTAGCCGTTCCCGATAACTCATCGACATTCCAGGTACCCCTGAAAGAGTCCAAGCCACCAAGTGAAGATGGCCCTCCAGCACGAGGGGGTGATGGTTGCTCTGAGAATCCGACAGAAGAAATTGGTGAGACGGGAGAAGGGGGAGGCGGCAAACGGCCAGTCCCACGAGGCCCCCGAGCCAGAGGGAATCCCCGCAGGGAAAGAAAGCGGGGAGAAAACGTGAGGGGACAGGGAGAGGGGATAGACCACAGGGGGTGAAAGGGTAACACTAAAACCCCTAGCAGAGGGGTAAAAACAGCAATCCCTGTAAAAAAAAAAAAACAGTCCCCAGACAATATATACAAAATAATTAACAATAATGAAAATAAAGTGAAAATCCCAAAGCCCTCTACTAATATTAGCAGGAGGCAGTGGTACTCTGACCTGTACTGATGCGGAGCAGCAAAGAAAGAGGCAATGGAATGTTGGGTTTCCTTACTGTTTTCTGATTGGTTGTTTACTCTCTAGTGTTTTTGCTGCTGTGGAGTTCAAGTAAAGAGAGACTAAAGCAAATATGAATCCCCTGTCATGTTATAAAATTGCCTTTTCCAGATAGCATTTAGTGGAGGACACTGAAAACGTTTGAACAGTACCTCCTTATTTATTACGACCATGCTTAGTTACATCTCATTTATTTTGAGGTATTATTATACAGCAGTGGAGGTTTAACCCTTTGAGCGACTACCTGCATTGTTTGTTATCTCTTGTCTTGAGCTTTACACTAGACTGTTGCTCTTGCAAACCTATACTGTAGCCACAATCCAAGTGTTAACTTTTGCATCAACTTTCACTATAGGGATATTTGTTACAATTAGCTCCACACTTTGTGTCAAATCCATAGGTATTAGCTTATACCCAGTACCTTTACCTACTGGCATTTCCTTTTTTTTAGACTTCGGTATGTGTAGACATTGTTCCCATTATCAATTTTCCAGGCTTGTGTAATATATTTTGAATTTTTGAGTATAAACTCACCCCTGGGTACCTATTTATCTATTTTAACTATACTATTAAAGGTTATAGTTTAATTTCATTAGGGCACTCAGCTCTTTTCTCTTCTTTTTTATACTACTCTGGTAGTTTACTATGGGTTAACCCCTATATGAGTGCATTTCCTAAGCTTCCATTTCACCATTTTTGCTCTTGTAACCCTACTTATCCACTCACCCAACGATTAGAGAGGGGGGTATTAAACTAACATCTGTAAAATAAATAAATAAATAAAATAATAAAAAAAAAAATATATATATATATATATATATATATATATACTAACCATCAAAAGTCTTCTCTCTTTTAAATCTTCTATTCTTCAGTCACAGGAAAAAGCCAAATTAAAATAAATTATATGCAATGCAGTTATTGATAATAAAACATAAAACAACTGATTTAATGGACCCCCTCACTATTATCAGGTTAAGGGGCTAGGTCACCATCTTACCGATCTTTCACCATGTTGGAAACAACAACTTATACATTTGTGGCCGCCTGCTCTCCAAACCAAAATTACACAATTGTATAAATCGCCTTCAGAATATTATCTGGTGTGTTTCTCATCTATCACTTCAATATGGAGAAGGATGTGTACATAGACCTGCTGCCCCACAGATCCACTTCCAAAGTCTCTGTTGCTAGTGCTGAACTTCCAGTGAAAGTATTCAACAATACTCGGAAATCGCAAAAAAAAGGAATGATGCAAAAAGTGGACCTTAAAGGAATGTGGAACTGAGATGCCAGGGCCCCCATCAGTTACATCTATAATGCAAAAGAATGAGTAGCCAACTTCAATTGGCTTGCCAATAAGAAGTGATTTTATTGGCCTTCAAGCTGGAGTTACGTGCCCAGAATGAGCTGGAGACTTTGTTGGGCTACTGTTGACTGGCCAATCTGCTTCTATCAATTATTGCCACTGTATCTAGCCTCTTCCCTACCTGTGCCTGCAGGAGCTAGTAGGAGGTGAATCTGCTGAATCAATCGCAGTAGAGCTCCTACATAATGCTTTTTTTCTCATTAACATAGGCTTGTGATGTATTTGGAGGGGCTAGTTCATCACACAAATGGTAAAATAACCCAAAGCTTTCCTCCTGCTTCCTTCCTTTCCATACAGTCATCACTTTGCAAAACACCTATTTCCCACACTCTTAAATTGATTCTAATCTCTGCCATGTTTACTCTGGTATGCTAAGTTCTCATCTGATTTATATTCAAGCTTTTCATAAACTAGACTAAAATCAAGATACCTCCAAGAGCCGGCAATGGTGATAATTTGGTAGATCATTTCTTTGCTTTACCTCAATAGTTGATGGCACAGAAAACTGGAACCTACTTTGGCAGTGGATAGTGGAAATCTCTCCACTCTGTTAGTTCCTTTTTCGGTTGCCTGTAAAGACTATGGGATAGCACTGGCAATGTCGTTGGTAATGTATCTAGCGGTTTCATTGCTGTTACCTTGCTACTATTATAAAACAGCAAGAAACTAGAGCTAAGGGAAACGGAAGTACCACTGCCAGTAGTGGTGGCATCAATGTAACTGGAGCTGGAGATTCAGGGATGGGATTTAGAAAACAACATCCATAAACATGAAGAAGGCTGCTTTGTGATCTGACTCCTACCAAGGTGGTATGATTTACACTAATAGTAACATTTAAATGATTAATTGCAATTTATCTGAATTTAGGCTGATTGGGTGATACTGTTAATGCCCACATGTTGCTCAATCATGAACAAACCATGAAACGGATTAGCATGTTCACATTGATTTGTGATTCAGAATTCTACCTCTGGTGCTCCCCCAAAAAAAGATGATTGATGGGAAAAAAGTAGGTGGCTTGTTAAGGCAGAGCCTCTATATTGATTTGAAGTTGATTTTATCCACAGATCAAGTGACCAACAGAGGGGAAAAAAAAAAAGAGAAGCAGTAACACAGCATATATTACTATATTTATACAGGATATGTTTAATATATACACCATAAGGGCAAAAGTATCGGTGCAAACCTCTTAATTATTGAATTCAGGTTTCAATCAGACCTATTGCCAAAGGTGTAATAAATCAAGCACATAGCCATGCAGTCTGTGTTTAAAAACATTGGTGAAAACATAGGTCGTTATGAAGAGCTCAGTGAATTGAAGCGTGGTACTGAGTTGCAATAAGTCAGTTTGTGAAATGTCATCCATGTTAGACATTCCACGGTCAGCTGTAAGTGGTTATATTGAAAACTTTTAGGAAAAACAGCAACTCAGCCACAAAGTGAAAGACCATGTAAAGTCACATAGCGGGGTCACTGGGTGCTGAGACGCATGGTGCATAAAGTGTACCGACGCTCTGCTGATTCCATAGCTGGAGAGCTCCTTACTTCCACTAGCATTAATATCAGCACAAAAACTGAGGTGGGAGCTTCATGGAATGGGTTTCCATGCCCGAACAGCTGCATGTAAGGCTCACATCACCAAGTACAATGTGAAGTGGTGCAAAGTATGGTGCAAAGTATGCCGTCACTGGATTCTGGAGCAGTGGAAATGTTCTGTGAATTGATGAACCCATGCCTCTGTTTGACAGTCTGATGGGTGAATCTGGGTTTGGTGGCTGCCAGGAGAATGCATTGGGCCAGAATGCAATTCCAGCCTGACTGCATTGTGCAAACTGTAAAGTTTGATAGAGGATTAATGTACTTTTTATAAACATGATCTCTGAACCAGATGGAAGGAAACAATGCCTATTGGTGTACGGCAAAATATAATGGTTATATTACGGACAGGGGTCATCATGAGCAATCTTACTGGTCTGTGGATAATCAGCACCATACGCAGCAAACACCTTTCTATTATGGCCAGCATTACGTTTGTTTTAGCAATTTGAGCTACAGTAACTCTTGTTTGATCATACCAGACGGGCTAGCCTTCATTCCCCATGTGAATCACTGAGCCTTGGTTGCCCATATCCCTGATGCCTGTTTAGCGCTTGTCTTTCCTTGCACAGCTTTTGGAACGTACTATCCATTGCATACCAGGAACAACACACAAAACTTGCCATTTTGAAGATGCTCTGACACACTCATCTAGCAACCACTATTGGCCCTTGTCAAAATCGCCAAGATCTTTTCACTTGCTAATTTCTTCTGCTTCCAACACATTCAAGACCTGATTGATCACTTGTGGGCTAATAGATCCCAATCCTCGACAGGTGCCAGTGCAAAGATATAGTCAATGTTATTTATTTCACCTGTCAGTGATTTTAATGTTGTGCCTGATACATAGACACAGTATATATAAACATAATATGTGCTGGTGCAATAAATGAGAACAAAGGAAAAAGCAATTTAACACACAGCGCAAACATTGCAAAACAAGTTTATGCAAGCTGTGCCATTAAGGGGTTAAACACAATGTGTATCTTTTATAATTTGGGGGTTTTAATTGTGACATGCTAAACACAAAAATATTTTGCTATCTAATAAATAATCTATAAAAAGAAACCCAGTTCTCAGACTATAATTTAAAGTAACTCAACACAGATCGCTTCAGCTTGCTGAAGTTGTTTATGTACTAAGATATGCTCATTTTGATTGCAGTTTATAAAATTGTTGATTTTTATTTGAAATCTGTACTTTCATACATATTTGCAGAAAATCCTGGGAAGGTTGACCTCACTCCACAGAACTAACAGAAGGGGCAACTAGAGTGGTCCTGTATTCTCCCCTGGCTTGCCCAGCTATCTGTGATAGATAAGGCAACAGTGAAAAAAAGGAGAAACAAATGCATCTATGTTTCATTAGGTGTATATACCCAAGGATTTATTTGTTGGCCAATTGACTGTTCTTTAAATAAGGTTCTATTATTTTTCATTTTTCACTTAGTTTTCTCTAACTCGATGTCAGGATATTAGCTGAAGATAGAAATAAGACCTTAGCTAGAATGAATGAGCTGAAATTAAAGAGATAATGCCATCTGTTAACTAACATAGTAATAATAAATTTCCTTTACTTTTTGCTTATTTTAACACATTAAAAAACAAAGTCTTTTTGATATGCAATGGATATGTGAACATATTTTTCCATGCATTAATTGCACCACAAAGTCCCTCTTTATTTTGAGTGCTCCCATAAATATTATAGGACTTTCTTTTAATACCGTATATGTGTACATAATGCACTATGGAATAGAAAAAACATTTTAAAATGGTAAAGAAATATGAAAGGCTATGTGCAGTGCTCTGTTCGAGCGCTGTTCTTATCTCTCCTGTAAGTCTGGGGCCACCACTGACAGATAGGACCAAGTATTGATAGATACCTGGGTGTCAGGGTCTTACCTGATGTGGCCTGTGAGTCTGTGCATGGGGGCTGTGCAGGGATATACTCCAAGTCACAGTACAGGCAAGGACAAGCAGAAGAGTAGTCATGGAAAGCCAAAATCAGGGGAAGCCAGAGGTCAGAGAAATCGAACAAACAAGCAAACAAAGGAAGCTGGAATCAGTCTGGAGAACACCGAATCAGGACACAAAACAACAGGACCCAAATAGCAGAACCGGAGTCAATGAACTGACACTGCCCTCAGGGAGAGGCAGTGTCTTATACCTGGCTAATTGGGCATCAGCTTCAGGTGGGCTGAGATTGACAGGTGCAACCACGGATAAAGTCCATTAGGCAGAAACAAGAACTGAGGTGTAGTCCAGAGGCAAGACAGCATGACTAAGGCAGAGATGGACCACAGTTCAAATTCCCGGTTGGGCTCTTCTGGGGTGGTCACGTCTGGATGTCATGGTGAGAACCGTGACACTCTCGATTCCCTTTTTTTAAATTTTAAAGGCTAGAGGTAGTGAAAGAACGGTGAACTGTGTTTATCAGCAGCGCTCACATTAAGCTCTACTCATAGCTCATCTATCAGCCTGGGACCATTAACTTTGGCCCCAGCTGACAGAAATCACCTCCAGATATTGAAAGATACCTGGGTTCCTCTGTATCAGCATTGATTTACCCCCTACTGGTATATTTGCTGTATGACACATAAATGAATGCTGTAAGTAGTCAATCTATTTTAGATTGGTTTCACATCGTAATTCAGGTCAATCAAGTGCTACTTCCACATCTTCTCAGCAGCTAGGAGAGATGGAAGCTCCTAGAAGCCACACTAATAATTTCACTTAACTAATCTAAGCTAAGCCATGCATTGCTGGACTAGCTTATTGGCTGAGAGAGTTAGTTGGTCACTCTTCATAAATGAGCTTAGCCTTGCCTTGGTTTAAACCAGGGATAGTCAACCTTTTAATACTTTTGTATCTTTGTTGATGGTAAAATTTCCTTACCGTCCATCAGTGCGCAGTAACTTATTTTATAGCGCAAGTGCAATTTTATTTATTGATTTATTTTTAAGAAAGGAGGGATTTTTTTTTTTAATATGTACTTACATTTTTCTATTTTTTCCCTTTTTTTCTATTTTCTATTCTATTTATTTTCTATGTGTGTCTGTGAGGAGCTGTATGTGTGAAGGGTGTAGTGTGTGTGAGTGTGTGTGTGTGAGAGGGGGGCAGTGAGTGGTGCTGTGTATATGTGTGTGTGTGAGAGGTGCTGTGTGAGTGTGAGAGGTGATGTGTGTGTGTGTGAGGGATGCTTGGTGTGTGAGGCGGCAGTGTATGTGTGTGAAGGGTGCTGTGTGTGTTTGTGTGCAAGTGGTGCTGTGAGTGTAAGGGGGCGGTGTGTGTGGAGGGTGCTGTGTGTATGAGGGTGGCAGTGTGTGAGGAATGCATTGTGTGTGTTTGAGGTGCAGGACCTGTGAGGGGAAGTGTGTGTTTGAATGGACAGTGTGTGTGTGTTAGAGGTGATGTGTGTGAAGGTGTGTGAGGGGTACAGTGTATGAGGGGTGCAGAGTGTGTAAGGGGGTAGTGTGTGGGGGGGGAGCAGTATGTGTGTGGGGTGCATAGGATCTATACTGTGTTTTAGGTAGGTGAGATGTGAAAATCTATCTCAATGTCTCCCTCTCCCTTATTCTTACCTTTTACCAAGGAGGGGGGACATAATGCTGCAAGCCCTGATTGTCCAGTGGTGGCATATTCACTTTAGCCTGCAGTTCCTCCTGCCAGCACAGCACTGCTTGCAGTAGAAACACACAGCCTCCCAGGCCCTTCCCTCCCTCTGCTGGAACTAAGTGCCAAACAGCCCACTAGTGGACCAGGTTGACTACCCATTGTTTAAACAGCACTACAATGTGTACTCTGATGGTGTGTAACTGTGAAACAATTTGTATCACCTTCCTACACATTGCATTAAACCATAATGTTGAAAAAAAGGCACTTTTTCAACCGTGGGGTGTCATTTTACACAATGTCTTCACATGTATAACTGGTCATAAGAAGAATCTCTTTTGTATTGAACTGTATCAGGTTAACCTTCTCACAGGGAGGACACACAATAAAAATTAATCTATTCATTTTTTCATTCTAGATTAACCCTAAAAACATAAGAATTTGTAGAAATTAGCAGGAGACAAAATTCTAACAAGTTAAACAAAGCTGAAACAGTAATTTAGAATAAGAAATGTTAATAAACATGGTTTATTTACGCCAAGCAAAGCAACATTTTGTTTATTCCCGGTGTAAATGGATAATTCTCCACAGCTGTATTTACAGTAAAAATTCCTCCAATGATAATATCTCCTTCCTGAAAGTATTCATAGTCCTCGTAGGATTCTCTGATTCTCAGATTACAGGCTGATTCCTGGATCACAGATCTGCTGAGTTCCATACATAGGATTAGTACGCATAGAAAGACTTTACATGAACCAGATGCAGCTCTAGAACCAGACATTGTTTTTCCAGATAATACAATGCACCCCAGGATAATGCACAATAGTAAAGAATCCATGAGTTTCAGCAGTATCTTACAGCAGCAGCCTCTGCAGCTGGTATCTGTATAACACAGCCAAATCCTTTCCCCCTTTTATACATTATATTGTAATTCACTTTGTAGTATTCTGGATTTAGCCATGTTTGATGATCACTATAGATAAAGTTATTTCAATATGTTTATTGCATAGAGCTAGAAATATCACAGTTAATGTTCACCTGTATGGTAGGATCCTAACTAAAGAATGGCTTGTAAAAAGAGTGTTTCACTTGGGGTTTTATTTACGGTGCTGAATTTTTAAGAAATGAACACAATATTAATAAAATAAAGTTCTTACTAAACTGCCCTTGTACACAATTGCTGAAGACAGTGTTTTCTACATTCCTGGTCTTGCTGGACTGCCACTGAACTGGGTTTCCCAGCTCTGTTCACCACACATTCCAATCCTTAATGCTCTTGACCTCTCCTCTTCCGGTGACTATAAAAACAAAACAGTAAGCAGAATTGTGGTGCACCACAATAAGAAGATATATGACGTATGAAAACACCAAAACAGAAAACTTTACATACGTTAGGAAATTCCTCAGAGTCATAATTTAATTTGCAGCATTCCAGATGTAGACAGAATCTTCTTAGTATTTGAAGGGACACTATAGTCACCAAGACAACGTTCGCTTAATAAAGCAGCTTTGATATATAGATCATGCCTCTGAGGTTTCACTGCTCATCTCTCGGCCATTTAGGAGTTAAAACCTTTTTGTTTCTGTTTATGCACCCCTAAACATACCCCTCCCCCACCCCCGTGACACGGACTGCATGAAAAAAAAAATGATTTCATTTTGAATCAGATGTAACTTACTTTAAAAGTTTTTATATTCTGCTTTGTAAATTGAACTATTCAGAGTCTAACAAGCTAGTAACAGAGCAGGAGATAGGAAATACTAAATAATACTAAATTAAACATAATTTGCAATTAAGGAAGTGTAAACATTAGATTACTCTTTACAGGAAGTGTTTAGGAAGGCTGCACAAGTCACATGCAGGGAGGCGTGCATAGGGCTGCACTAACAATATGATATAACTCCTAAATAGCATAGAATTGTGCAGAAGTTGCCAAGGGGGGGCTTGAGACATCTTTAGAAGGAAAGGATATCATGGTCTCCTAGACCAGATGGGAATGGTGGCAACAACCTTTCTCCCTTCCTTCCACATTTCCTTCAGGATTCTGGGAATTAGAGGCAGAGGAGAGAACACATTCCCCATATCAAATTGCCAGATTTGAGAGAGGGCATCTTGTCCGAGGGCTTGAGAATCTGGTTTCATGGAGTAGTATTAAGTAACCTGGGAATTCTTGTGGTTGGCCATGAGATAGATCTGAGGTGTGCCCCCAGGGCCGGTGCAAGGATTTTTGCCGCCCTAGGCAAAAGTAAAGTTTGACGCCCCCCTCCTCCCCCCCGTGACATCGCAATGCCCCACCCATATGACCTGCCATGTTAACTAACGCTAGTGCTGCAGTGCCGCTGTGTTTACATTAAAAGGCCTGCAGGGACAGGCTATAGACACCAGGACCACTACATTAAGGTGCAGTGGTTCTGGGGACTATAGTGTTTCTTTAATGTGAGGTAAATTAGAGATTAGTGCCACGAATAATATACTAGATTACCTACTTACAAGCAGATGAGGATGATGATGGGCTCTAGCTGCAGTTTGGCTCCACTGGTCTGGTGTATAACAGGATCTCTGGAGGCTGTTTGTAACTGTGGTCACACAAATCAATGTTCTGGGAGAACGAGAAGCAGCTCCATTTTTTGG
Organism: Pelobates cultripes; assembly: GCA_933207985.1. NCBI lineage: Eukaryota > Metazoa > Chordata > Amphibia > Anura > Pelobatidae > Pelobates > Pelobates cultripes. The sequence goes on along the minus strand of OW240912.1, from coordinate 412,920,555 downwards.
GGGCCCTTTACACAGCTCAAGGTCTGGGTCCCAGGGTCCACCTTCATTTTCCACCAATGAGTTTGTTCACAGGGGATGGAGTGTGTAGGGAATGTCCTGATTTGTGTGTAAGGAATGCATTTTGTGAATCTGTGTTTGTATATGTAAGGGCTGCAAGGTGTGTTTCTGTGTATGTAAGGGATGAAGTGTGTGAGTCTGTAAGGGGTGCATTGAGTGTGTGTAAGGAATGCATTGTGTGTTTCTGTGTGTGCAAGGGATGCATTGTGTGTAAGGGTTGCATTGCGTGTGTGTGTGTAATGCATTGTGTGTGTAATGCATTGTGTGTTTTTCTGTGTGCAAGGGGTTCATTGTCTTTGTGTGTAAGGGGTGCATTGTGTGTGATTGTGTGTGTGATGGATGTCAATCTCTCCCCCCTCCCTTGTCACTCTCTTCTCCCCCCCTCCCTTGTTACTCTCATTCCCCCTCCCTCCCCTGTCACTCCCCCCTCCCTGTCAATTTCTCTCTCCCCGTCAATTCCCCTCCCTGTCAATGTCTCCCCCCGTTAGTTTCTTTCCCCCCCCACCTCCCTGTTAGTTTCTTTCTCCCCCCTCCCCTGTCAGTTTCTTTCCTCCCCCCTCCCCTCCCCTCCCTGTTTCTTTCTTCCCCCTCCCTGTTTCTTTCTTCCCCCTCCTTCCCTGTTTCCTTCTCCCCCTCCCTGTTTCCTTCTCCCCCCTCCCTCCCTCTTTTTCCCCCTCCCTCCGTTTCCTTCTCCCCCCTCCCTCCTTCCCTGTTTCCTTCTCCCCCTCCCTCCCTGTTTCCTTCTCCCCCTCACTCCCTCTTTCTTTCCCCTCCCTCCCTCCCTGTTTCTTTCTTCCCCCTCCCTCTGTTTCCTTCTCCCCCTCCCTCCCTGTTTATTTCTCCCCCTCTCTCCCCCCCTGTTTCTTTCTCCCCCTCCCTCCCTCTGTTTCTTTCTTCTCCCCCTCCCTCTTTTTCTTCTCCCCCTCCCTCTCTCTCTGTTTCTTTCTTCTCCCCTCCCTCCTTCTCTGTTTCTTTCTTCTCTCCCTCCCTCTCTGTTTCTTTCTTCTTCCCCCTCCCTCCCTGTTTCTTTCTTCTCCCCCTCCCTCCCTCTCTTTTTTTTTTCTTCTCCCCCTCCCTCCCTCTCTTTTTTTTCTTCTCCTCC
>OW240912.1:412902358-412919296 GCA_933207985.1 Pelobates cultripes | reverse complement strand
GATCATTATATTGATTTTATTATTGATGATTGTGTTTAACTGTTACATTACTTGTACCCTAAAGAAAAGAATTCAGAATTTGATTAATAAAGCCAAAAATAAGCAACTAGATTGACTCCTTTGCGCTAAATCTTGGAATTCCGGTGATAGTCATGGGGAAATCGAGGTGAAGAAATAAATGGAAGTCTGGCAGGTTTGATTGGCAAGCCTGAATATACTCCATGAATTTCTCCAGACATCTAAGTTATCAATAAATTGATAACACACACACAAGAGGTATACAGTTAAACAAAAAATGCTTACGCGTATATTTTATTTTAACCTGTTTTTATGACAGGTTATTATGACATTTCGTGATGTTCCAGGAAAGTATCTGCTTATGCAGTTCTTTGTACTGATACAGATCAAATGTCAATGTTTGTCTATCCTTCAGGGGGAACTTTTGTTCTACTTCTTCTTTGTGGTATTTCATGTTTGCACGTAACTCTGTTCTATATAAGCAATGTAAATGTCCTATCATTAAAGGACCACTCTAGGCACCCAGACCACTTCAGCTTAATGAAGTGGTCTGGGTGCCAGGTCCTTCTAGGGTTAACCCATTTTTTTATAAACATAGCAGTTTCAGAGAAACTGCTATGCTTATGAATGGGTTAAGCCTTCCCCCTAATCCTCTAGTGGCTGTCTCATTGACAGCCACTAGAGGCGCTTGCGTGCTTCTCACTGTGATTTTCACAGTGAGAGCACGCCAGCGTCCATAGGAAAGCATTATGAATGCTTTCCTATGTGACCGGCTGAATGCGCGCGCAGCTCTTGCCGCGCGTGCGCATTCAGCCCAGGAGGAGGAGAGAAGGAGGATCGGAGGAGGAGAGCTCTCCGCCCAGCGCTGGAAAAAGGTAAGTTTTTCCCCCTTCCAGAGCCGGGCGGGAGGGGGTCCCTGAGGGTGGGGGCACCCTCAGGGCACTATAGTGCCAGGAAAACGAGTATGTTTTCCTGGTACTATAGTGGTCCTTTAAACAAGAACCTTGAACAGCTACCCTTTTCTCCGTGTCTCCTCCGGGCTTTCGGGTTTCTCCCACAATACTGAAGACCGACAAGTGCCCTCCACGAGATTGACAGAAGACTATAAGTTGAACCAGATCCTTTCACCTTATACCAGGGGGAAGCTTTCCTATGTCCTAGGCACAACCCCCTAATCATACACATATAGAAATCATCATTAGCCACATCTTTAGGGAAGGGGCTTTTACTACCCTGTCCTTCTGTCCACCCTGATACATTATACTTATACTGTTATACATATTGTATTATACTGTTTGCAGTATTAGGACTGGACTTGGAACTGCTGGTTAATCAGTGGTGAAGGACAGCTGTCTTGGAATCAAGGTCCCGACAAGGTCTGCCACTTCTCCAAGAGCTGGAGTGCTTAAAGCAAGAAATTCCAATCACTTTACAACAATGATTAATCAGGGGATTGGGGCAGCTGTTTGGAACGCAGAGGGTCCCACAAAATGTCCCCACTCCTCGAGCTTTATGCTTAAAATCAGAGGTGTCAAGGATACATAAGAATAGTACAGAAGCTATACAGCAAAATACAGTCAGGTCCATAAATATTGGGACATCGATACAATGCTAATCTTTTTGGCTCTATACACCAACACAATGGGTTTGAAATAAAACAAACAAGATGTGCTTTACCTGCAGACTTTCAGCTTTAATTTGAGAGTATTTACATCAAAATCAGGTGAACGGTATAAGAATTACAACAGTTTGTATATGTGGCTCCCACTTTTTAAGGGACCAAAAGTAATGGGACAGATTAACAGTCATAAATCAAGCTTTCACTTTTTAATACATGGTTGCAAATCCTTTGCAGTCAATTACAGCCTGAAGTCTGGAACGCATAGACATCACCAGACGCTGGGTTTCATCCCTGGTGATGCTCTGCCAGGCCTCTACTGCAACTGTCTTCAGTTCCTGCTTGTTCTTAGGGCATTTTCCCTTCAGTTTTGTCTTCATCAAGTGAAATGCATGCTCAATCGGATTCAGGTCAGGTGATTGACTTGGCCATTGTATAACATTCCACTTCTTTCCCTTAAAAAACTCTTTGGTTGTTTTTGCAGTATGCTTCTGGTCATTGTCCATCTGAAATAGATAAATCAAAAGGAATAGGGCGCACCTTGATAAAAATACATAAAATATAACAATAAAAACGTATGATAAAAATGAGAATAAAAAAAGAGTCCAGATATTATAGTCCACAGGATGTTCTTGTAACGTGATGTGGTATCGTCCCAGATGATGATTTTCAGTATTTTCAGTGGGTGATATGTGAAGAAATAAAAAGAACAGCCAATGGTACAGTATGTCTGTATAGGTGGGTATATATTAAAAAATAATTGAAATTACTCACAATTTCCAGAGCTAAAATCCAGCTCTGGTATGAAGTGCGTGAAGTGGAATGATCCCCACTCAAGGATATATGGAGCTCTTTCTTGAAGGTTTGATGATCCACCAAGGAGTCCAACCGGAAATTCAATAAAGGTATTAGATATAAAATAGCAGAGGAACTGTGGCACAAACCAACAGTGAGTGAATAGGCTAGGTTAAAAAGGAATAGTTTCAAGACTGAGAACACCTACATCATCATGGAAGCTGCTAATTATTCCAGTTTCTCAGAGATCAGAGACTGTAACATAACCTCCCATAAAAATAAAAAAATTAAAAAGCCATTCTCTCAAGGCGTGAGACACTGACTGGATGCTACAGGAAAACAGAAAAATACAGTAACAATTCAGTAATGTAGTATCGTAAGAGGTAGAAGGCTATATATAGTGACATCTGAGAACAGAAAAAATCATTCAAAACAGAATTGAAATTGTGTGAGACACACCTTATTATGACACTAACTTCAAGGTATCTAAGCATTGCAAATATCAGGATACTCTTTATACTTGGATTGCCCCCAAAACATTATGAATAGTAAGACAAGATACGGTTACCAGTAGGTATCAGATAACCGGCAAACTGTGGTTAAAAACACAAATGAAATAAGTTAATCAAACATGATGAAAATAGGTTGTTAAATAATAAGTGCATAAACAGACACATCGTCTGAACAGATACTGTAATATGAAAAATTCTCTGGATATTAAATCCTAAATATGATAACGTTGGATCTCCTAAACCTGGAATACAGAGATTAGTATGGTCTTTGCCACAATATAGGATAACCAGGCAGGATAATACCAGATATCAAATTGCAAAACAGTATCACAAATTAAAACAAGCAGCACCGGAAAATATTATGTTGCTTTAAATATTCCTTTGTTATAAATAATAGCAGATCTTGTGCAGATATAAGATGAACTTCTTATTACCAGAGATGGTAGAACTATCTTCAGGGTCCATTGTAGTTCATCTTCGACTCACCTACAGGTATGTGAGCAGTAGCAGGAGGAACAAAACAAATAACATTTGAGTGGAAAAGTTAATACGGAATAGAACTCATAAGATTGAGCTCAAAGGCCCTAGGAAAACTAATACATATCGGCCGTTATGATTTACTACAGATTATAAATAGTGAAACAGGATTGCTACCACTGTGAAAGATTTACTATAAAAAAGATACATTTAAAATAATTAAAGGACCACTATAGTGCCAGGAAAACATACTCGTTTTCCTGGCACTATACTGCCCTTAGGGTGCCCCCACCTTCAGGGTCCCCCTTCCGCCTGGCTCTGGGGAGAGGAAAGGGTTAAAACTTACCTTTTTTCAAGCACCGGGCGGGGAGCTCTCCTCCTCCTCTCCGCCTCCTCTCCTCCCTTTTGGCTGAATGCGCACACACGGCAAGAGCTGTGCGCACATTCAGCCGGTCTCATAGGAAAGCATTTACAATGCAAGCGCCTCTAGCGGCTGTCAATGAGACAGCCACTAGAGGATTTGGAGGCTGGATTAACCCTATTATAAACATAGCAGTTTCTCTGAAACTGCTATGTTTATTAAAAAAGGGTTAATTCTAGAGGACCTGGCACCCAGACCACTCCATTAAGCTGAAGTGGTCTGGGTGCCTACAGTGGTCCTTTAACCTAGCCCACGGTTCAACATTTCCACTTGTCACTAGAAATAGAATATTTAATTCTAGCAAAGAGAAATTCACCTTTGGTAAACGTGCCACAGACCTTCCAGGCCTGCAGTGGCAACTAACCCTTAAAGCGTGGCAAGCAGCATAGGACATGAAACTTCAAGCCCATCAGAACCAATTACATTATTTGTGATTAAAAATATGAATGGAATTTGTGAAATCTATGTACAGAACGAAACCGACCTTATTTCAGACAAGAAACATAAGCATAACATTACAGTTCTGGAACACCATCCAACATGAATGAATCAAAGATGAAAAGAATAAATTACTGCTCATAGATACAGAGTTATAGAATGTGTCACACTGTAGAAATACAGAGTTATAGAATGTGTCACACTGTAAATGTACCAAATTATAGAATGTGTAACACTATAGGCATGCATAATTATAGAATGTGTCACACATTAGACATACAGCATTATAGAATTGTGAGGATATTTATGGGGTGATAAATATTAAAATAATATTTTCATAAAAATTATCAAAAAATTATTTAATAATTTCTATTATATCAAAATTAATATCTTGGCACTGTACCCCCAATAATGATCTATGATCCTAGAGGAAGCTCATTAGAGGATTATATAGGATAAAAATAATATGTAACATGCGTGACAATCAGCAAATATTTAGGTATAACATAGGCATACAGTATGGCAATGGTTTAAACACAATACAGCATCTAAAAGCGACCAGATGTCAACAATTTAATGATTTATGATAGGGTACTGTTTAGAAACCAACTTCACAGACAGAAAGCAAAACTTCACAGAACGTACAGCACAGCCTAAAGCAATAAAAACTTCGGCTAGTAGTCAGATCACACTGAATTTACCCTTTCACTGCTGGCTACAATCCTCATAGGCAATATATCCTATTATGTGGTAACTTTACAATTAAAGTACTGTTCATACCAGATCATTTAACATTCCTAGAACCATCCAATAAGAATAATTCTACTAGATTTTACATTTGTCGAATTTTAACTTTCCTAAGTAAGATACACTATTTCAGAACAAGTCAATACACCTGGATAAAAATAATGGTATGCTAACACCTGCATGGATGGAATTTCTATAACCATATATTCCTTAGTTAACTAAGATTTCTAATGATTGAAATCTGACCAAGATTTATCTAGATATATATTATTGCTAATAGTAACATTTTCATTATAATTTAAGTATAATTACCAGTTAGGTTGTAGATTTTCTTATCAGATGAGTAGATCTGTCCCAGGAATTTGAATGCAAGTATGATGAATAGAGAATTGTATGGGAAAGATAACTTAGTTAAAAAATAATAGTGAAATTAGGTGTCCAGGAGAGTGTTTTTTTTTTTACTATATTCCAAGTGCTTAAAAAAAAAAAGTTTGAATGTGATTCAAAGAGTATGAGTGTCCATAAGAGCTGTGTGTTTGAATGTCTGAGTCTTTTTATATCCCTCTCTTTCCTTTGTCCTTACTTTTTAAAGGGCCAAACTCTCTGCACTTAACTAATTGATAAGATTAATAGGGAACTGTAGGTGTGTGTTCCCTACAGACTATCATCTAGATTTTGGTCAGTAGATGGCGCAATTACATCACCAAATATTCTTGTCAGGGGTTCATTTGCCGTTTTTGCATAATGGTTTAACTGAATTTGATGATGCGTTTTACGTCATTTGCTTATCTATTTTATGTTTGCTATCTATCGTAGGACACGTCACTTCATAGCTTTATCCCAGTCTGGGTGTCTGCAATTTCAATTGTAATTTTAGAATTGACACCTCCTAACCTTAATTTCACCTTTTTTCTTACAATGGGACTTTGTAAGATTTCATTTTTTTTAGAAAGTAAAATTAATTACTTAGTGTTATCTGTCATTGGTGTCTGGTTTCCTCATGTGAAAATGTGTTTAAATTTTTTTTTATTACACTAACATTATAAAATAATGTGATTTTTTTCATTGATATTTATCCATGATACTGATTATATGTGATTAATATAAAATAGTAAGTTTAGTGGATAGTGTGTATATGTATATATAATTATGTATACATTTGTCTCTGGGTTAGTATTCACCCCCCCCCCTTTTTTCTGTTAGACACCTAGACACCATGCCTTATCGCTTGTCTTGTTTACATAGCGCATTCCTTAGCTCAGACTTGAATGAATAGAGTGATAGAAAGAAATACTGTGTCTTTCTTAGCCTTGTAATACAAATATGGAGTCACCTCTGTTCTGAGTGTGACTGACAATATACACTTTTAATTTCTGTCTTAACACAAAATTTCTGCCAATATGAATATACGTACATAACCCCCCTTAGTGATTAACATAGCAATTATTAATTCAGTCTATGAATAAGCACTACAGAAGTTACAAGACATATTGTGCACTCATATCACTTCTTCTGGCATTGGCCTGTGCATGTAATGAACCTTTTTAAAAAAAAAAAAAAATCTTTATTTTTGATCACTCGGCATGTTATAAAGAAATACATGGAGTGGGCTGCTGCCCTCAGAGTTCGCGATCAGTAGTATATACATATTTAACAGTTTGTTCACAACAGCATGCACAGCGAATTTGTTTTTTTAGAAAGTTAGTTAACGTATATAATACTATAAAGTCAGCCCCACTGGGTACATTAGTAGGTACATATTTTAACAGTGTTTAACATAAACTGGAGTGCTCCAGGGGAGGGGTTTGGAGGTGACCCCCTCTGGGGTTTATATCAATAAGTTGTCTTAGCTCTATTGAAGGTTGTGAGGGGGGTGTTAAAACGGAGCGATGTCTGGCATTAGCCTCTTTAACCCTTGGTCAATCACTTTACTGATGAATTAGCCTAAGGTTGTTGTGGTATATCAAGGGCAGTGTGGTCACGGCACCAGTAACTGAGCACCCTCTTTTGGGTTGGGTGTTGTTAATATAATGCGACAAGTGCCGATGCAATAAGGGACATCATATCTCTCGAGGGTACTAGAGGGGAATTAGTGTCCTAGTGCTGGAATACCATATATTTGACCAAAGTGCACCTTGGTTTTTGGCAGCGGATCCATGCGTGCAGAGGCAGGGTTACATTTAAAGGGGATATTACAATACCAACATAAAGATTAATTGCATTTCGGCAGGTAAGTCAACTTGCATTTAACTAATAAAAATAACTAATAATAACAGTCAAAGTAAAAGATAGTCTAAGTTAGACTTTAGCAAAGTGGATGGTTGGGGTCTCGAGGTACTCAATGCTGTTCTCCTCTAGTGGCATTCTCTCAGGTTGGTGCCCTGGCGGATGTAATTCATTGAGGCACCCGTGGATTGAATTCTGTATGGTGGCAAGATTGAGTTGAGCTAGTCCCGAGATCTCTGTCGGCGGAGGATCCGCCAGTCCCATAGTGCAGATGTGCGATTCCAGATCTTGGGGACTCCGAGCCCTATATGTATTCCCCTCATGTGTGATCAGGATGGTTTACGGGCTCCCCCACCAGTAGTGAATGTCCCGGAGCGGAGTATTTGGAGTTGAGGTCAGAAGGACCTTCACCAGGCTAGATTTCCCCTTGTCAGGTCCGTAAAGACTTGTATCTTTGTCCCCCTCGAAGTTCAGCTGGGTTTTTCCACAAAGAGCATTGAGCAGCTGGAAGCGGATGATGAGGTCTGCGTCTGCCACCTCAGGAGCTGTTGCAGGTTTCGGCAGAAGGAACATGCCATGCATGTGTAGGAGTTTTGCTTGTTTGGGGGGCATCAGTGTCGCTATCATGTGTCTGATAAAGTGGGGTATATAGGTGGTACCCACAGTGTCAGTGATGCCCCAGTGCGTCTCACCCAGTGAGGAACCTTTTGGGTCGGTTGCTCATCGGAATAGTACTTGATACAAAAGGTTTCTGAGCTTGCTCCAAGATGTTTCTTACACAGTCCTGTGCTCTTTGGAGGTGCATCTGGTACAAAGTTTGTAACTCAGGAAGCTGCATCAATGAAATGTTGTACGCCTTCTCGATGGAAATCTTGGGGTCCAAGCTGACGAACACACGTTGGGTCAGGATCCTCTTCTCTGTCAAGATGAACCCTGGTGTCTCCTGAATCAGGATGCCGGAGGATGGTCCCATCTCTGCGATCGGCTCAGTCCGTAGCTCTTGGCACAGGAGCAGTATGATCCAGAAACACGCCACATCCTTCTTAGACATCTTTTGACAGTCACGGATCAGGAACTTATCTCAGACTTATCTACTAATGATTCAAGGGTTGTTAAGCATTCAAACTTATAACAGTGTGACATCACTTGGCCTAGGATAACACATTATTTACGATTCATCAACGTTATGTATTCTGTCTAGTTATATTTTTATAAATTCATCCCTCACTACATTTATTACTGAACCCTCATAGCAGCTAAACAAGCTAGTAACCTGCTTGGAAAATGTAGTTATTGGATGGCAAAGAAATGGTTAATGACATGAACGTACATGAGATCATGGCACATCAGATCTCATGTACGATACCACGTGAATCAAGCATTCATCCAGGTTAGTCATTCACTCTTCTGCATCTGAATCCACACCTATAATCCTTAATTGAGATTTAGGATGACAAGCACGCAACTTGTTAATGGTTAATCAACAAAGTGGCGCACATGGTACTCGTTCTCTTTGCAAGGCAAACATTCGATACACTTTGTGTACGTACATGTAATGGTTAACATGTATTTGTTACCTCTTGAATATCTTGTTACAGGACCTATAAAGTCAATTTGAATATCAGACCAGGGTAATGACATACTCCTCTTCTGAAGTGGTGCACGATGGGTTGGATCATGGGGTTGATATTGCGGACAAATCAAGCATCCCTGACTGTATGTCTTTACATCTCTTAACATGTGTGGCCAATATGCATAATCACGCAATATCTCATATGTGATCTTATCACCATGATGCCCAGATGTATGTGCATCATGTGCGTGTTGTAGCATTAACCCTCGGTATACATTTGGGACTACCCATTGTTGTATGCCATGTTTAGAAGTTCTAACAAGTAACCCATCCATGATACTAAATTGGACTTTATATCTTATCAAGATTCGTAAATCTTCATTATCTTTGCAATCCTCATCTGTGATGGGATTGGCAGTAGGGTCTTCTATAATGTTTATAGAATATGCCTAGAACAGGATCGTTCTTTTGACTAGTGATCAGGTCCTTACTAGAAGCTTCTTGACTCCAATGCACGACATTTAACCCCTTAAGGACCAAACTTCTGGAATAAAATGGAATCATGATATGTCACACATGTCATGTGTCCTTAAGGGGTTAAGTCAGCATTCTCTAGTTATGACTTTAACATGAATTGAAGGCATAAGATGGTCAATGTTTAGGGTTTCACCATTGATGGCTGCTTGTTTTGCCAGTGAATCGGCTAAGCCGTTACCTTCCTTGTCAATACCCTGTATTTTAGAATGGCCCTTGGTTTTCTTCAAAGATATAGTCAAACCATTTTCCTTAACCAATTCATCAATTTTACAAAAAATGCCCATGTTTAACAGGTTTTCTATTGCATTTCAGCATTTGGTTACGTTTCCAGCTAGGCAGATATTCGACGAAATTGTTGCGAACATAGTTGGAATCAGTTATGATAACAAATTCTTTGATACCATACTCTATTGCCATTTAAATGGTCTTATATACACAGAGTTTGGTTATCTGACTGAATTTGGGACCAATATTGTATCCTATAGATATATTGGGATAATCACCTGTCCAGGCGATTCCGATACCTGCAACTAACTTCCGTTCATTAATAACAGTATGGTGATATGAACAACCATTAATGTATACCCACGGTAGTGGTTGACAGTATTCCTCATCATAAACTTTATAAGGGGATAGCCATTGCTCTTCTAGGAAGTCATCTCCGGTGTCATTATCATCCAGAGATAGAGCAGTACAGTCATGTAACTCAGCTAATCCTTGGGCAACTGGCCTTCTCTTATTATGTTTATAACGGACTTCTAATGGCCATCCTTGTAAGGATAGAGTCCATGCAGTAATCCGACTGTTAGAGAGGTTACCGTCTCTGATTCTTTCACTCTGCAGATACTGTTCGTTGGCAGTTTCTACAATTATTTTCTCACCTTGGATATAGCTACAAAAACTTTGCAGTGCCCAAACAGTCGACAATAATGCCTTCTCACTCGTGTTAAATTTAACTTCAACAGGTGACAAAGTCTTGCTAGCATATGCAATTACTTTGTTTAGGCTGTCCTGCTTCTGATACAGAACATTACTTATGCTTAAATCGGTATATCCTGTCTCCAGGTAGAGAGGTTTACCCGTCTCTGGGTATGCTAAACAGGGTGCCTGAGTGAGCTTCTTCCTCAGTTCATTTACCGCTTGGTCCTGAAGCTCTCCCCAGTTCCAGGTAGTTTCCTTTTTAAGCAGGTGTAAAAGTGGTTTTGTTATTTCTGCATAGTTATCTATAAATTTACAGGAGTAGTTAGTCATACCAAGATCTTAATTCCCTGATGTTAGTAGGTGTTTTTGCCTTTAGTACAGCTTCAACCTTCTTCTTCTGTGGATTTAACCCTTTAGAAGTTACCTCATGCCTAAGGAAATTTACATTGGTGCGACACCATTGTGCCTTTTGTAAAGACAGTATAATCCCTGCCTCTCTTAACTGAGTGAGAACATGTCTAATCTCTAGGATATGCTTATCAAAGGAAGTGCTTTTCAGCAAGACATCGTCGACATATGATAACGTTCCTCTCTCGAGTGCGTCAGGCATAGCTTTATGCATGAACACAGTGAATTCATGACCAGAGTTTATGTAACCGAAAGGCATACGGGTCCAGGTATACTGCTGTTTTCCAAATGTAAAGGCCAATTTGTATTAGTCTTCATCATGGACTGATACAGTCCAATATCCCTGCGCACAGTCAATGGCAGTGAATATTTTGGATCCCTGCATTTATAGCAAACATTGGTCTATGTATGGCACTGGCCAACCAGACATATAGACACGTTTATTTATCTGTCGTAAGTCAGCGCATAAATGCCGTTGTCCATTAGGTTTCAGAATTCCAAGGATTGGATTATTATACGATCTGTGCACTGGATGTACAATTCCACTTTCCATCATATGAAGCCAATGGAAGTCTATATTGTTTGATAAATACAGGTGGTAAATTTGGATCAGTTTGTATTCTGGCTATGTGGAGGTTAGTTAACACAGTCATAGGAATCTTTGGCAAAAATATCTTGGAATTCCATAAGGATTTCCCTTAGCTGTTGCCGCTCAGCTCAGCTAAAGATATTAGTTCTTCAAGCCTTTCCTTAAATCCTGGAAAGATTTCAGGCTGACCTATCTCATAAGCTTCTTCAAGCCTAGAAGTTAGGTCAGTTCGGTGTTGACTTACCTCTTCTCTTTGGTCGTGATAATCTTGTGATTCCTCCTCGTTGACGGTATGATCGAAGGTGATTGAGGCCTCTTCGATTTTACACGAGCCTTTTTCGACGTTAAAGTGATATACAGATAGGGTAGTGAATAATCCTTCTGGTGAGGAATGCAATATTTTATCAACAATTTGATCCTCAGTTAAGTATTCTTCAGGTATGAGGCCTATAATTTGGTTTTGGAAACCAAATATATAGTACTTAGCATCCAATGCTAGACCTAATGATGTTCCTTTTGGTAAAGTAACACAATTGGGTGTAACATTGTTGACTATTACATAGGTTGGATTCTTACCAATACTTACCATTGGTGTATGTGTTATCACGAATCCTAATTGTTGTATCCTATTGGATAAACAGATTAGGGCATCAGAGTTTTTCAATCTCTGACCCTTCTTGACCTGTAGGGGTAAAAGAAAGTTACTTGTCCCTTGTGGAATGGTTATGTCATCAGGTACTTGGATACTTACCGGTAGTACTTGTCCTGATTTCAGGGTATTTTCCTCGTGTTGGTATCCACAAGGATTACCTTTTAACCTTGTCCACAAGTTGGAATTGATCAGGTCAAGGTGTATGGCAAAGCGATGTATAACGTCATTGCCAATGTAAACCTGATAGCGAGGTTCGTCTATTACTAGGAATAAATGTTTACCATCTTATTTCCTATGGAAATGGATAGTAAAAATTTTGCTATCACATGGTGACTCTCTGATTTGCCATCCATGTTCTGGATCCACCTGTCATGTGGGGAAGCATACAAAATACAAATGGTGAGGCGCTTATGTAAAAGGTAACAATTTACCTCGCATAACCTGATGTAACAGAGATGTGTCAATTCAGAAGTCTTAAATATCACTGGTATACAAATTCTGAAGGTACAAAATAAACAATGTACATAGTGTAAATCGTATATATATATATATATATATATATATATATATATATATATATATATACACAGGGAGTGCAGAATTATTAGGCAAATGAGTATTTTGACCACATCATCCTCTTTATGCATGTTGTCTTACTCCAAGCTGTATAGGCTCGAAAGCCTACTACCAATTAAGCATATTAGGTGATGTGCATCTCTGTAATGAGAAGGGGTGTGGTCTAATGACATCAACACCCTATATCAGGTGTGCATAATTATTAGGCAACTTCCTTTCCTTTGGCAAAATGGGTCAAAAGAAGGACTTGACAGGCTCAGAAAAGTCAAAAATAGTGAGATATCTTGCAGAGGGATGCAGCACTCTTAAAATTGCAAAGCTTCTGAAGCGTGATCATCGAACAATCAAGCGTTTCATTCAAAATAGTCAACAGGGTCGCAAGAAGCGTGTGGAAAAACCAAGGCGCAAAATAACTGCCCATGAACTGAGAAAAGTCAAGCGTGCAGCTGCCACGATGCCACTTGCCACCAGTTTGGCCATATTTCAGAGCTGCAACATCACTGGAGTGCCCAAAAGCACAAGGTGTGCAATACTCAGAGACATGGCCAAGGTAAGAAAGGCTGAAAGACGACCACCACTGAACAAGACACACAAGCTGAAATGTCAAGACTGGGCCAAGAAATATCTCAGATGGATGGGCCCGTGGCTGGATTGGTAAAGGGCAGAGAGCTCCAGTCCGACTCAGACGCCAGCAAGGTGGAGGTGGAGTACTGGTTTGGGCTGGTATCATCAAAGATGAGCTTGTGGGGCCTTTTCGGGTTGAGGATGGAGTCAAGCTCAACTCCCAGTCCTACTGCCAGTTCCTGGAAGACACCTTCTTCAAGCAGTGGTACAGGAAGAAGTCTGCATCCTTCAAGAAAAACATGATTTTCATGCAGGACAATGCTCCATCACACGCGTCCAAGTACTCCACAGCGTGGCTGGCAAGAAAGGGTATAAAAGAAGAAAATCTAATGACATGGCCTCCTTGTTCACCTGATCTGAACCCCATTGAGAACCTGTGGTCCATCATCAAATGTGAGATTTACAAGGAGGGAAAACAGTACACCTCTCTGAACAGTGTCTGGGAGGCTGTGGTTGCTGCTGCACGCAATGTTGATGGTGAACAGATCAAAACACTGACAGAATCCATGGATGGCAGGCTTTTGAGTGTCCTTGCAAAGAAAGGTGGCTATATTGGTCACTGATTTGTTTTTGTTTTGTTTTTGAATGTCAGAAATGTATATTTGTGAATGTTGAGATGTTATATTGGTTTCAATGGTAATAATAAATAATTGAAATGGGTATATATTTGTTTTTTGTTAAGTTGCCTAATAATTATGCACAGTAATAGTCACCTGCACACACAGATATCCCCCTAACATAGCTAAAACTAAAAACAAACTAAAAACTACTTCCAAAAATATTCAGCTTTGATATTAATGAGTTTTTTGGGTTCATTGAGAACATGGTTGTTGTTCAATAATAAAATTAATCCTCAAAAATACAACTTGCCTAATAATTCTGCACTCCCTGTATATATATATATATATATATATATACACACACATATATATATATATATATATATATATATATATATATATATATATATATATATTAGATATAACTTATAAAGAGATACAGAACACTCACAAGTGTGGAGCTATAAACCCTGCTCCAGTGTGGATGGTTGCGGGTCCGTATGGGCGACCCCCCCCCCTTTAACACTGATTAGGTCGTCCTTCCTAGGGTTGGTAAGAAATAAAGCCACAATAGTATAGCACTTGTAAGGTTATAAGAGGGTATCAGCCATTGGAGACGTCCTTTTCCTGGCAAGCTGCTGTATAGTAATGGAGTTTTTCTTATTCCCATCCACGAGAACCAAGAGTAAAGTCAGGCATAGCTGTAAAATGGAGCAAGGTAATGGTGCAGTAAATCCCCTTCCAAGAACGAGACAAGGCTACGTTTTGAAGGGTCAAGCTGAACTAACTTTTATTGACAGGGGTTCTCCTTATATGCAATTCTGCCCTTTGGAGGGCGACATCTACATAATTAGTACAATACCCAATCATAAACAGGGTACAACCCACACGTCTCCTCCCCTCAGATAAACAGTTAACATAATTATTGTACACACATTTTTACCCAAGTTTTGGATGCACCCCAAATACTGGGGGTACACCCTTAAATCCAGGGGAACAACATATTGAAAAATCATCCCATTCGGTGAAAGCGTTCAGGAGTTATGGGACTTCAAAGTTTTGACCGACCGCGGTTGGTCCTCATTCGTGCGATGAAAAGGCATGAAAATACTGCCATCCATATGTAACTTGTTGATCACTGGAATCCCCACAAGTATTATATCCTTTCTACCGAACCACTGATCGTTCGGTAGTTTCAGCATGAAATTACGTTGTTATGGAGGTCTCAGCGGTGTTCACCTACTCGAGTGTCTGATTTTATTCCATACACTTGACGGCAAATCACTGCTGTTCGTGCGTTAAGATGGCCGCGAACACGTGCAAAGTCCCGAAATGGCGGCCTCCTAGGATCTACAACAAAGGATTCGTGCCTTTTTCACACAAATGGTATTTGCCGGTCTGGGAGGTAAAATACCACATAATTAACAGCAGGGTGGTCCGGTGTTCGGCAGTTTGTATTCGTCTTTGTGCCTGCTGAATCTCTACAGCATGGATTGCACAAATAGAAGAATACTGGCCCTGTAAGTCCCGAACTGTGTTGTAATAATCCACCAAACCAGGTAAGTATATTCCCTTGTATTATTAGGCATAGTTATTCGAATATGTCCAGGCAGAAAGTACAGTTCTGTTACAGCACTATTATAAAATTTCCAGTAAAATTTATACTTACAAACCCCGAGTCCCTGTGGCTCTATAGTAGCACGCTGTGCATTTTGGGACTGCACTCCCTTAATCAAGTGTATCCGGCAACCAGGATGTATGTTGAAAATAATTAATTACATAAGCGCCTCACTATTTGTATTTTTTTTTCTTGCATGCGATTTGGGGATTGCGTTTCTAGTGAATTGGCAGCGGTTTTTTTTAATAATAATTCACTATTGTCTCTGTAAACAATCCTATGTGATTTGGAATAAGTGCTAGTACCTATTTACATTTATTATGTGGGGAAGCGTACCTGACCATTTTAGGATTGCCTTAAAAGACTTCTGCTAATATAGCTGTTCTCACTCTTTAAGTCCAGCTTTGCATTCCTACTTCTTCCTAAGTCATTTATTTGAATAGGAAATGTAACAAACCGTTTTGCCCCCAAGCGGTTAAAACCGTTTAGGCGATATTCCCCTTTTTCAGTTGCACAGACAGCTACTGCAAGCACCAATCTCCCGAACTGCAAACCCACGAATTCACCAACTCCCGAACTGTAACAAAGGGAATACTCGAAACTCCCGAACTGCATACCAAGTAGCACTCCAAACTCCCAAACTTGAGACACACGAATAGCTGCTAGCAGACCAACAGGAAAAGCCCCCAAGCGGCTTACACTCCTGGCAATCACTCTCTAAAAGCATACAGTAATTCCTCCCCCCAATAATGAGACAACACTTCACTTTGAGGGTTAAGCAGGAACTGATTTACTGGGGCTAACTGCCCGGCTTTTATGCAGGTCTCCCACCTGGTGGACACTCCCCTAGGGGACCAAATGGGAGACTGGGACACAAAGGGTAAAAGGACCAATCACAGACTTACACATTTCAACCATCCCACAATGCATCACAATCCCTCCTCTCTGCCCTGGAGATAATTTGGGAAGTAATTCAATTATCTCCAAAGACAGAGGCAAAACTCCATTAACCACATGACAGAAAACAAACAGTAAAAGACATAAAATTACCTACAGTTACATTCAGTACATAAAACATATACGTTCTACATATCCCCAGATAGCTCAGATCTGAGCGCACATTATTACCGAATGGCGCTCAGATCACATACATACAGTTCAATCGCCATGGAGCCATAGTCCTTCACATAGTCTTTTCGTTACATGAACAGGCTCCATGGCTTAGCTATCTGGGTGATGCTGTTCATCCGGTTAAACTACGGAATGAACAGTCATTCGGTTCCGCTCTCGAATGGGAAGGGAAGGAGGCTGGCGGCTCAGCGGTGTTCGCGCACTTAAGTGTCCGTTTTCAGTTCCATTGTTTAGGCGCTGAACACCGCTGGCCGTTCGGGAGGTAAAATGGACGCTGCCACGTGTTCGGCAACTGAACAAAGGCCTCCCAGCGTTCATCAATTAAGCTGCAGTTAACCGCAGCTTCTGGGCAGTCAATTGACGGCACACTCCAGTTCCTAGGTGGTCCATCGTTCGGTAGTTTGTTCGGTAGATTGAATCTACCGAACACCCTGGCAGAAAGGCATGAAAAAACCTTTCAGCAGGGAAAATAACAGGTCTGAACTGCAGGGCCATAG
>OW240912.1:412888385-412902258 GCA_933207985.1 Pelobates cultripes | reverse complement strand
CGCGAACACAAAATTTTCACACAGGGACTCTTTCTGGCCACAATAGTAATGGAAAAGTTGTTTCAAGGGGACTAACACCTGGACTGTGGCATGCCAGAGGGGGATCCATGGCAAAACTCCCATGGAAAATTACACAGTTGATGCAGACTCTGCTCTTAATCCATAAAGGGCATAAATCACCTAACATTCCTAAATCACAATGGATATGGATTGACACCTGACATATGACATATTGACACCTTGACATATGGATTGACACCTGTCCTCAGAGCCCCTGATACACACTGACACAGAGAAGAATAGAGACTGTTCCTCCTACATAGGGTCACTTGGCAGATATGGATTGACACCTGTCTTCAGAGATCATGATACACACTGACACAGAGCAGAATAGAGACTGTTCCCCTACATAGGGTCACTTACATAGTTACATAGTTACATAGTTACATAGCTGAAAAGAGACTTGCGTCCATCAAGTTCAGCCTTCCTCAGAAATGTTGTTGCTGTTGATCCAAAAGAAGGCAAAAAACCTGGTCTGAAGCACTTCCAATTTTGCCACAAACTAGGAAAAATTCCTTCTTGACCCCAAAATAGCAGTCAGATGTCTCCATGGATCAATCAGCTATTACCCCACTAATTAGAAATTATATCCCTGTATGTTATGTTTTTGTAAGTATTTATCCAATTTCAGTTTAAACATCTGTATGGACTCTGACAAAACCACCTCTTCAGGCAGAGAATTCCATATCCTTATTGCTCTTACTGTAAAAAACCTTTTCTTTGCCTTAGATGAAATCTCCTTTCTTCCAGCCTAAATGTGTGACCTCATGTCCTATGTATAACCCTGTTTATGAATAGATTTCCAGATAAAGGTTTGTACTGGCCCGAATATATTTGTATAAAGTTATCATATCCCCTCTCAGGCGCCGTTTTTCCAAACTAAACAGATTTAATTTTTTTAACCTTTCTTCATAACTAAAATGCTCCATTCCTTTTATCAATTTTGTAGCTCGTCTCTGGACCCTCTCCAGTGCCATGATATCCTACTTTAGAACAGGAGCCCAAAATTGCACAGCATATTCAAGGTGTGGTCTTACCAGCGATTTATAAAGAGGCAAAATTATATTTTCATCCTGAGAATTTATGCCCCTGTTTATACATGACAAAAATCTTATTGGCCTTAGCAACTGCAGATTGACATTGCATATTGCTGCCTAATTTGTTGTCTATAACAATTCCCAAATCCTTCTCGTGTGTGGTTATCCTTAATTCACTTCCATTTAGTGTGTAAGTTGCTTGTGCATTCTTAACCCCAAAGTGCATAACTTTGCATTTCTCTATGTTAAATTTCATCTGCCATTTTAGTGCCCAGTCCCCCAATCTATCCAAATCTCTCTGCAGCAAAGCAATATCCTGCTCACATTTTATTACTTTACAAAGTTTTGCGTCATCTGCAAACACTGATACATGGCTTCCAATGCCTATTTCAAGATCATTTATAAATATGTTAAATAGAAGTGGTCCCAAAACAGAACCCTCAGGGACACCACTTACCACTTTTGTCCAGCCTGAAAATTTACCATTAATTACAACTCGTTGTACTCTGTCCTTAAGCCAATGTTCTACCCAAGAACAGGAATATTCATCTAGACCAATTTCTTTTAGTTTGAAAACTAACCTATTGTGAGGAACCGTATCAAATGCCTTGGCAAAGTCCAAGTAGATCACATCCACTGCAGCACCCTGATCTATACTTCTACTTACTTCTTCGTAGAATGCAATTAGGTTAGTTTGACATGACCTATGTTTCATAAAACCATGCTGATTATTGCTAATAACAAAGTTCTTCCCAATTAATTCCTGAATATTATCCCTTAAAAGCCCTTCAAATATTTTCCCAGTTACAGAAGTTAAGCTCACAGGTCTATAATTTCCAGGCACGGATTTTGAACCCTTTTTAAATATAGGAACAACATCTGCCTTCCTCCAATCCTCCGGTACAACACCTGAAACAAAAAAATCTTGAAAAATTAAATACAGAGTTTCACTTATTTCCCCACTTAGCTCCTTAAGTACTCGTGGGTGAATACAGTCAGGCCCTGGAGCTTTATTTACATTAATTTTCTTTAATAGCTGTAGCACCTTGTCTCGAGTTATCCAATCACAAGTTATTTGCAAGTTTTTTGCAGCAAACATTTGCATATCTCTTACCATAGGATCCTCATTAATATATACTGAAGAAAATAGTTATTTAAAATTTCTGCTTTTTCCTGGTCTTCATTAGCTAATAAACCCAACTCTGTTTCAAGTGTACCTACACTTTCATTTTTTGTTTTTTTAGAATTGATGTACTTGAAAAAATTTTTGGGGTTGGTTTTGCATTCTTTAGCTATCAATTTCTCATTTTCTAGTTTAGCCACTTTAATTGCCTTTTTGCAAGTGTTATTGGCTTCCTTATATCTTAAATAGGATGCCTTTGATTTGTCTGATTTAAATGCTTTAAATGCCCTTTTCTTATTTTTAATCTCTTGTTTTACTTCTCTACTAAGCCACATTGGTTTTAATTTGTTTCTTTTATATTTATTACCCAATGGTACATACTGAGAAATGTACCTTTCTAATATATGTTTGAATAGTTTCCATTTATCCTCAGTGTTTTTATCACTAAGGAGTTTATGCCAGTCGATATGTTGTAGAGCTGCCCTAATCTTATTGAAATTGGCTTTTTTAAAATTATATGTTTTAGTATACCCCACCTGCTTTTGCTTTTTTGAGTTTATTTCAAAATTTACCATATTGTGATCACTATTTCCCAAATGCTCCCTACTTGAATGTTGGTTAAAAGATCAACATTGTTTGTTATGACAAGATCCAGACAAGCATCCTGTCTAGTTGGTGCTTGTACCAGTTGTGACATAAAGGTGTCATTTAACACATTCAAAAACCTGATTCCCCTTGCTGAAGTACTAGTCCCTCTTTCCCAATTTATGTCTGGATAATTAAAATCTCCAATAATTAACGTGTTACCTCGATTTGCAGCTTTCTCAATTTGCTCTAACAGCTGTTCTTCCTCATTAATATTTACATTAGGTCGTTTATAACATATCCCAACCAATAATTGATTTCCCTTTGTTTTCCCCAAGCAGATATCTACCCATAAAGCCTCCACCTTTTCCTCGTCACACTCCACATGCCTAAGATTTGACTTTAACTCATGGTTGACATATAAACATACCCCACCACCCTTCTTGTTTTTCCTATCCTTGCTAAATAACATGTACCCATTTAAATTAACTGCCCAGTCATGTGTCTCATCCCACCATGTTTCTGTTATGCCTATTATATCATATTGTTTATGGTATGCTATTGCCCTTTAGTTCCCCCATTTTGTTATATAGGCTCCTGGCATTAGTAAGCATACATTTAATATTATCATGAGTCTTTTGTACTTTTTGTGAATTATCAATATTACATACCTCCTCTGTTCTGAGTTTTCCCCTCCCCCATCTCCACCCCCTTTGTTCTGAGCTAAAGCCATCTCTTTTCCATCCTATCTCCATTTTCTAGATTGCTTTGACCCTCCCCCCCTACCACTAGTTTAAAATCTCCTCCAACCTTCTAGCCATCCTATCCCCCAGCACAGCAGACCCTCTTCCGTTTAGGTGCAATCCATCATGACTATACAGGTTGTACCCAAGCGCAAAATCGGCCCAGTGCTCTAAAAACCCAAAACCCTCTTTCCTGCACCAAGACTTTAGCCACGCATTGACCTCTCTAATCTCCCGCTGCCTTTCTGCTGTAGCGCGCGGCACAGGTAATATTTCTGAAAAAATTACCTTGGAGGTCCTTTTCTTAAGCTTACTTCCTAGTTCCCTGAACTCATTCTTTAGGACCTTCCATTTTCCTCTGACTTTGTCATTGGTACCAATATGGACCATGACAGCTGGGTCATCTCCAGCCCCTCCCAATAATCCCTCCACTCTGTCGGCAACATGCCGGACCCGAGCACCCGGGAGACAGCAAACTGTCCGGTTGAGTCGATCAGAGTGGCAGATTACCCTATCTACTCTCTTAATAATAGAGTCCCCTACCACCACAACCTGTCTAGCCTTCCTTACCCTCTCCTTACCCTCTCAACCCCACCCGTACTAGAGGGGCTGTTTCCACGGCTGTTAGCAGGAACAGCTTCCTGCAGTACAGCTACTCCTGAGCTGATGCTCCCAACATCTTCACTCAAACGGGCAAATCTGTTAGGCTGCATGAGATCAGGACTAGCTAAACCTTTTCTCTTCCCTCCCCCCCTGCTTCCTCGCCCCACTTGGCAGATATGGATTGACACCTGTCCTCAGAGCCCCTGATACACACTGACACAGAGCAGAATAGAGACTGTTCCTCCTACATAGGGTCACTTGGCAGATATGGATTGACACCTGTCTTCAGAGACCATGATACACACTGACACAGAGCAGAATAGAGACTGTTCCCCTACATAGGGTCACTTGGCAGATATGGATTGACACCTGTCCTCAGAGCCCCTGATACACACTGACACAGAGCAGAATAGAGACTGTTCCTCCTACATAGGGTCACTTGGAAGATATGGATTGACACCTATCCTCAGAGATCATGATACACACTGACACAGAGCAGAATAGAGACTGTTCCTCCTACATAGGGTCACTTGGCAGATATGGATTGACACCTGTCCTCAGAGCCTCTGATACACACTGACACAGAGCAGAATAGAGACTGTTCCTCCTACATAGGGTCACTTGGCAGATATGGATTGACTGTTCCCCCTACATACACACTATTGGATCTCGCAAAACTTACCAAGGATCTAAATCATGTTCCCATATCGTACATGAAAAACCTACTCATACAAAATCTCTTCCCAAATGTCATTTCATTCAAAGTGGAGAGAACTTTTTTCACTGTTATAGATTGAATAGCAGTCAGTGTCCTTAAAGCGGGTGTGTTAAGCTCACAGTGGATACGGTGCCCAGTGCCACCACTAACTGGTGTCACAATAGCTTGCATTTAAAAACAAAAAACTTTTTTCACTGTTATAGATTGAATAACAGTCAGTGTCATAAAAGCGAGGGTCTGTTAAAGCTCACGGTGGATACGGTACCCAGTACCACCACTAACTGGTGTCACATTAGCTTGCATTTAAAAACAAAAAACTTTTTTCACTGTTATAGATTGAATAGCAGTCAGTGTCCTTAAAGCGGGTGTGTTAAGCTCACAGTGGATACGGTGCCCAGTGCCACCACTCATATGTGGTGTCACAATAGCTTGCATTTAAAAACAAAAAACTTTTTTCACTGTTATAGATTGAATAGCAGTCAGTGTCCTTAAAGCGGGTGTATTAAGCTCACGGTGGATACGGTGCCCAGTGCCACCACTCATATATGGTGTCTCAATAACTTGCATTAAAAACAAAAAACTTTTTTCACTGTTATAAGATTGAATAGCAGTCAGTGTCCTTAAGCGGGTGTGTTAAGCTCACAGCGTGGATCACGATTGCCAGTGCCTACTCACTCATATCTGGTGTCACAATAGCTTTGCATTTAAAACCAAAAAACTTTTTCACTGTTATAGATTGAATAGCAGTCAGTGTCCTTAAGCGGGTGTGTTAAGCTCACAGTGGATATGGTGCCCCAATGCCACCACTATTTAGATCTGGTGACACAAAGCTTGGATTTAAAAACAAAAAACACTTTTTTCACTGTTATAGATTGAATAGCAGTCAGTGTCCTTAAAGCGGGTGTGTTACGCTAACAGTGGATACGCTGACCAGTGCCACCAATTAGATCTGGTGACACAAAGCTTTGGATTAAAAAAACAAAACACTTTTTTCACTGTTATAGATTGAATAGCAGTCAGTGTCCTTAAAGCGGGTGTGTTACGCTAACAGTGGATACGCTGACCAGTGCCACCAATTTAGATCTGGTGACACAAAGCTTGGATTTAAAAAAAACAAAACACTTTTTTCACTGTTATAGATTGAATAGCAGTCAGTGTCCTTAAAGCGGGTGTGTTACGCTAACAGTGGATACGGTGCCCAGTGCCACCACTCACTGGTGTCATAATAGCTTGCATTTAAAAACCCAAAACTTTTTTCACTGTTATAGATTGAATAGCAGTCAGTGTCCTTAAAGCGGGTGTGTTAAGCTCACAGTGGATATGGTGCCCAATGCCACCACTCATATCTGGTGTCACAATACCTTGCATTTAAAAACAAAAATCTTTTTTCACTGTTATAGATTGAATAGCAGTCAGTGTCCTTAAAGCGGGTGTGTTAAGCTCACAGTAGATACGGTGCCCAGTGCCACCACTCATATCTGGTGTCACAATAGCTTGCATTTAAAATCAAAAAAACTTTTTTCACTGTTATAGATTGAATAGCAGTCAGTGTCCTTAAAGCGGGTGTGTTAAGCTCACAGTGGATACGGTGCCCAGTGCCACCACTCATATCTGGTGTCACAATAGCTTGCATTTAAAAACAAAAATCTTTTTTCACTGTTATAGATAGAAAGCAGTCAGTGTCCTTAAAGCGGGTGTGTTAAGCTCACAGTGGATACGGTGCCCAGTGCCACCACTCATATCTGGTGTCACAATAGCTTGCATTTAAAAACAAAAAACTTTTTTTCACTTTTATAGATTGAATAGCAGTCAGTGTCCTTAAAGCGGGTGTGTTACGCTCACAGTGGATACGGTGCCCTGTGCCACCACTCATATCTGGTGTCACAATTGCTTGCATTTAAAAACAAAAAACTTTTTTCACTGTTATAGATTGAATAGCAGTCAGTGTCCTTAAAGCGGTGTGTTAAGCTCACAGTGGATACGGTGCCCAGTGCCACCACTAACTGGTGTCACAATAGCTTGCATTTAAAAACAAAAAACTTTTTTCACTGTTATAAATTGAATAGCAGTCAGTGTCCTTAAAGCGGGTGTGTCAGGCTCACAGTGGATACTATGCCCAGTGCCACCACTCACTCACTGGTGTCACAATAGATTGCATTTAAAAACAAAAAACTTTTTTCACTGTTATAGATTGAATAGCAGTCAGTGTCCTTAAAGCGGGTGTGTTAAGCTCACAGTGGATATGGTGCCCAATGCCACCACTCATATCTGGTGTCACAATACCTTGCATTTAAAAACAAAACACTTTTTTCACTGTTATAGATTGAATAGCAGTCAGTGTCCTTAAAGCGGGTGTGTTACGCTAACAGTGGATACGCTGACCAGTGCCACATATTAGATCTGGTGACACAAAGCTTGGATTTAAAAAAACAAAACACTTTTTTCACTGTTATAGATTGAATAGCAGTCAGTGTCCTTAAAGCGGGTGTGTTACGCTAACAGTGGATACGCTGACCAGTGCCACTAATTAGATCTGGTGTCACAATAGCTTGTATTTAAAAAAACAAAACACTTTTTTCACTGTTATAGATTGAATAGCAGTCAGTGTCCTTAAAGCGGGTGTCAGGCCTCCTTCAGCGTGTGCTCTGCAGACCTCTGCCTGTGTACTTTGCCACTCATATCTGGTGTCTCTGTAGCGTGCTTTTACAAAGAAAAAAAAAGGTTTCCAGTGTAAGCTAATAGCAGCCAGTCAGTGTCCTTCAAGCGGCTGTGTCAGGCCTACAGCCTGTGCTCTGCACAACTGTGCCAGTGCACATTGCCACTCATATCTGGTCTCACAGTAGCTTGCACACATAGTACCACTAATCCCCCAAAAAATGACAGGCAGAGGCAGGCCACCCCGCAGGGGCCATCGTGGTCATGGTGCTGTGATTCCCTTTGGCCCTAGTATAATGCCCAGTTTTCAGAGGCCACGTACCCTGAACTTGAAAAGTTCTGAGGACATAGTTGACTGGCTAACACAGGACACCCAATCTTCTACAGCCTCCACTCAGAACCTTGATGCACCATCCTCCTCCAGCTTAGCTTCAGGCACCTCTCAAGATACCACTCACCCGCCTGCCGCCACCACCAAAACTAGCACCACAGCCGCTTTACTTGGTATGTCAGAGGAGTTATTGACACATCCGTTTGAAGAAATGAGTGATACGCAACCATTATTGCCAGAGGATGTAGATAACAGGGATATGTCTCAGGCAGGCAGCATTACACACATGGACGTACGGTGTGATGATGATGATGATGTTGTACCTGCTGCTGCTTCCTTTGCTGAGTTGTCAGATACAAGTGAAGCGTTTGATGATGACGATGCGTCCATGGATGTCACGTGGGTGCCCGCTCGGCAAGAAGAAGAACAGGGCAAAAGTTCAGATGGGGAGACAGAGAGGAGGAGGAGACGAGTTGGAAGCAGGGGGAGGTCGTCGCAAGGAGCTAGTGGCACAGTCAGACAGCATGCATCGGCACCCGGGTCAGCCCGACAGCACGCCAATCAACGCATGCTGTGTCCACCACCAGAATGCCGTCATTGCAGAGCTCAGCAGTGTGGAATTTTTTGTGTGTCTGCCTCTGACAACAGCGATGCCATTTGCAACCTGTGCCAAAAGAAACTGAGTCGTGGGAAGTCCAACACCCACCTAGGTACAACTGCTTTGCGTAGGCACATGATCTCACATCACAAACGCCTATGGGATCAACACATGAGTACAAGCAGCACGCCTACTCTAAGCCGCCATCCTCCTTCTGGTCCAGCATCTTCAGCCACGTCAACCACTGCTGTCCTCCTTGCCCCCTCTCAACCAACCGCCACTCCGTCTCCCGCCTTGAGCAGTTCCCGCTCATCTGCCCACAGTCATGTGTCTGTCAAGGACATGTTTGAGCGTAAGAAGCCAATGTCAGAAAGTCACCCCCTTGCCCAGCGCCTGACAGCTGGCTTGTCCGAACTATTAGCCCGCCAGCTTTTACCATACAAGCTGGTGGAGTCTGAGGCATTCAAAACATTTGTAGCTATTGGAACACCGCAGTGGAAGGTACCCGGACGAAATTTCTTTTCACAAAAGGCAATCCCCAACCTGTACTGGATTGTGCAAAAGGAAGTAATGGCATGTCTGGCACACAGTGTTGGGGCAAGGGTCCATCTGACCACTGATACCTGGTCTGTAAAGCATGGTCAGGGCTGGTATATCACCTACACTGCGCATTGGGCAAACCTGCTGACGGCTGCCAAGCATGGAATGCGTGGCTCTGCAGAGGAGTTGGTGACACCGCCACGACTTGCAGGCAGGCCTGCTGCCACCTCCTCAACTCCTCCTACTCCATCCTCTTCCATTAAACTGATAACAATAGTACTAAACACACCACTCCTATCTGGTGGCACATTAGATTGCACGCGCAGTGCCCCAAATTTGTTGTGATCTGTGAGTAAGGTAAACGGTTGTCCATACAAGTAAGGTTGCAGCTTTTTGAGGGCCCACACCACCGCCATGCACTCCTTTTCAATGGCAGTGTATCTACTTCCCTGTGCAAAAGTTTCCGGCTTAGATAAGCCCGGGTTGCTCGCCACCATCTGCTCCGATTTGGCTCAGTACTGCTCCCAATTCAAACATAGAAGCGTCTGTATGGACGAGAAAGTGTTTAGTTGGATCAGGAGCAGAAAGTACAGGTGATTTAATGAGCGCCGTCTTGAGCTGTTATAAGGCCTGTTCACACTCTGGGGCACATACTACTATCTTGGGGAGGTTTTTACGCGTTCCTATATGGCACTTACTGGGCTTTAGGGTCAGTCCGGACTCCCAAATCCGGTCTAGTACGGCTCCTATGTGGGTCAGGTGTTCGGGCCAGGAGCAGCTAAAAATGGCTATATCATCCAAGTAGGCGCAGGCATACTCCTGAAACCCATCCAGTAGCCGATCTACCATCCTCTGAAAGTTAGCCGGGCATTCTTCATCCCGAATGGCATGGCCTTAAACTGATACAGGCCAAACGAGGTGACAAATGCCGACTTGTGGATGGCGTCCTCGGCTAATGGAATTTGCCAGTACCCCTTGCACAGATCTATTGTGGTGAGGTACTGGCCTCTGGCCATTTTGTCTAGGAGCTCGTCTATCCGGGGCATAGGATAGGCGTCTGAGGTTGTTCACATGGAGCATGCGCTTGCCTCCCGTGCCTGTGACCACACCGATCACAAAGGTGGTATCACAAACCTGCTCTACCACCTTGTATGGGCCCTGCCAGGAAGTCTGCAGCTTGTCCCTGTGGACAGTGTCAATCCATATCTGCCAAGTGACTCGATGTAGGAGGAACAGTCCCTATTCTACTCTGTGTCAGTGTGTATCAGGGATCCTTAGGACATGTGTCAATCCATATCTGCCAAGTGACCCGATGTAGGAGGAACAGTCCCTATTCTGCTCTGTGTCAGTGTGTATCAGGGATCCTTAGGACATGTGTCAATCCATATCTGCCAAGTGACCCGATGTAGGAGGAATAGTCCCTATTCTGCTCTGTGTCAGTGTGTATCAGGGATCCCTAGGACAGGTGTCAATCCATATCTGCCAAGTGACCCTATGTAAAAAGGCCTGATGAGATGAGCTGCCTTGGGCTAAAAATGGTCCACACGCTGCTGTATTTTAGCTCTGAATGCCGGTTGACTTGCGTGACTTATCCGCCACCAACTAGGGTTCAAGCCGCCATGTTTTAGGGCACTTTCTGCCTGTGAAACAAACATCAATTTTTCTGGCCGCTGCTACAGCAGCGGCTGCAACAATACTGAATTTTTCAGGCATGTGTACATGCCTAATTTTTAGGCCCTCTGGTGCTGCACTGTGGCTTCAAAACTTTTTTCACTGTTATAGATTGAATAGTAGTTAGTTGTCTGCAAGTGTCAGAAAGTCACCCCCTTGCCCGGCGTCTGACACCTGGCTTGTCTGAACTATTAGCCCGCCAGCTTTTACCATACAATCTGGTGGAGTCTGAGGCGTTCCAAAAATTTGTAGCTATTGGGACACCGCAGTGGAAGGTACCCGGCCAAAATTTCTTTGCGCAAAAGGCAATCCCCAACCTGTACTCGACTGTGCAAAAGGAAGTAATGGTATGTCTGGCACACAGTGTTGGGGCAAGGGTCCATCTGACCACTGATACCTGGTCTGCAAAGCAGTGGGTACTTTATAAATGGCTCCACCTGCCACCCATACAGCAACACAGTCTCCAGTTAGGAGGACCGACCAAGCATCTTCTTCCATCTCCCTGTTACAGAAATCACTGCCGTGTACACGTCCACTGATAGGAGACGCGGAAGGTATTAAAC
Source organism: Pelobates cultripes (assembly GCA_933207985.1). Classification (NCBI taxonomy): domain Eukaryota; kingdom Metazoa; phylum Chordata; class Amphibia; order Anura; family Pelobatidae; genus Pelobates; species Pelobates cultripes. Next base: position 412,891,031 of record OW240912.1, on the reverse strand, counting down.
TGATAAAAAATAGTACTAAACACACCACTCCTATCTGGTGTCACATTAGCTTAACCGCGCAGTGCCCCAAATTTGCAGTAAGAGGACCGACCAAGCCTCTTCTTCCATCTCCCTGTTACAAAAATCAATGCCGTGTACACGTCCACTGATAGGAGACGCGGAAGGTATTAAACTGATAAAATAGTACTAAACACACCACTCCTATCTGGTGTCACATTAGCTTGACCGCGCAGTGCCCCAAATTTGAAGTAAGAGGACCGACCAAGCATCTTCTTCCATCTCCCTGTTACATAAATCACTGCCATATCCATACAAATTGTACATAATGTCCAGGATAGTTTTCCAGGGACAAATGTTGTCGCCTGTTGAACGAGGTGACCTTGCTCGGGTCCCAGGTGTGCGGTTCCTAAAATGGCTGCCATATACACGTCCACTGATAGGAGACGCTAAAGGTATTAAACTGATCAGAACAATACTAAACACACCACAAATAAGGTTTCTCTCCTGTATTGCTCCTCAAATGATGCTTAAGATTAGAAGCGGCTGAAAAGCATTTCTCACACTCTGAACAAAGATATATTTTTTTAACATTCTCTCCACTTTGAACGAAATGACGTTTGGGAAGAGATTAACATAATTAAACACAGGCAGTAAAAATACAGTTTTTAGCCATACACTGTAACTTTAAAACTACACATCCCATCTCCATAATTACATATTTGGAATCAGCACACTTAAAACATAAACATAACCAAAAATCAGCCAAATCCATCCAGGGGTTAAAAAGTTAGCTGGAGGTCCCTTTATGACCGACCGCAAGCACATTTTCCTGCCCAAACAGTTCCATAGATTTGGGCTGTGAGGTCGGTCTATTTCAGGCTGAAAAAACGACGTACGTAACACGCCGCCAATGGACTTAGTCTCTGCAGCTGTAAAATCAGTAGGGGAGAAGGTGGAGCTCAGCAGTGTTCGGGGAAATGTGTAGCCGATTTTAGTTCCATGAATTTGGCTACACATACCGCTGACCTCGTTCGCATTAACAAAGATGGCCGCCGCCACGTGTTCGGCAAACGAACAAAGGCCACCCAGCATTGTCAATTAAGCTGCGGTTAACCGCAACTTCTGGGAGGTAAATTGCCTGCACACTTCCACTTCTGGGTGGTCTGCCTGTGTGGTACTTGGTTCAGTAAGCCCCATTTACTGAACCAAGTGGGAAATAGCCAGGCAGGCACAAAGGGTTTGCACCAGGTCTGGGGACACAGGGGACACTGTCTTAAAGGGGCAGTGTCCCCAACAAGTCTGGGGACACGGCCTTAAAGGGGCAGTGTCCCAATCTTCCTGATGTCCCAAAAAAGGTGTTTAAAGGGCCAGCACCAGTCACATAAAGAGTCCATAAGCCCCAAATATGCCCACTGACAGTCTTAAAGGCCAAATAAAAGTGCATACATTTTCACAATCTCCCAGGGGCCATAGTCATGCGGGAGGAGGCTGGCAAATAGGCTTCTCCACAACCCAGGGAAGCTGAGCAATTTGCCATTTAAAGGGCCCGTTACAAATAGCAGTTTGTAACAAGGTGTCAATCCATATCTGCCAAGTGACCCGATGTAGGGGGAACAGTCCCTATTCTGCTCTGTGTCAGTGTGTATCAGGGATCCTTAGGACATGTGTCAATCCATATCTGCCAAGTGACCCTATGTAGGAGGAACAGGCCCTATTCTGCTCTGTGTCAGTGTGTATCAGGGATCCTTAGGACATGTGTCAATCCATATCTGCCAAGTGACCCGATGTAGGAGGAACAGTCCCTATTCTGCTCTGTGTCAGTGTGTATCAGGGATCCATAGGACAGGTGTCAATCCATATCTGCCAAGTGACCCTATGTAAAAAAGGCCTGATGAGATGAGCTGCCTTGGGCTAAAATGGTCCACACGCTGCTGTATTTTAGCTCTGAATGCCGGTTGACTTGCGTGACTTATCCGCCACCAACTAGGGTTCAAGCCGCCATGTTTTAGGGCACTTTCTGCCTGTGAAACAAACATTATTTTTTCTGGCCGCTGCTACAGCAGCGGCTGCAACAATACCGAATTTTTCAGGCATGTGTACATGCCTAATTTTTAGGCCCTCTGGTGCTGCACTGTGGCTTCAAAACTTTTTTCACTGTTATAGATTGAATAGCAGTTAGTTGTCTGCAAGCGTCAGAAAGTCACCCCCTTGCCCGGCGCCTGACACCTGGCTTGTCTGAACTATTAGCCCGCCAGCTTTTACCATACAATCTGGTGGAGTCTGAGGCGTTCAAAAAATTAGTAGCTATTGGGACACCGCAGTGGAAGGTACCCGGCCAAAATTTCTTTGCGCAAAAGGCAATCCCCAACCTGTACTCGACTGTGCAAAAGGAAGTAATGGCATGTCTGGCACACAGTGTTGGGGCATGGGTCCATCTGACCACTGATACCTGGTCTGCAAAGCAGTGGGTACTTTATAAATGGCTCCACCTGCCACCCGTACAGCAACACAGTCTCCAGTTAGGAGGACCGACCAAGCATCTTCTTCCATCTCCCTGTTACAGAAATCACTGCCATGTACACGCCCACTGATAGGAGACACGAAAGGTATTAAACTGATCAGAACAATACTAAACACACCACTCCT
>OW240912.1:412856718-412888285 GCA_933207985.1 Pelobates cultripes | reverse complement strand
GACAGTCTTAAAGGGCCATACACACCAAATAAAAGAGCATACATTTTCACAATCTCCCAGGGGCTATAGTCATGCGGGAGGAGGCTGGCAAAGAGGCTTCTCCACAACCCAGGGAAACAGGGCAATTTGCCATTTAAAGGGCCCGTTACAAATAGCAGTTTGTAACAAGGTGTCAATCCATATCTGCCGAGTGACCCGATGTAGGGGGAACAGTCCCTATTCTGCTCTGTGTCAGTGTGTATCAGGGATCCTTAGGACAGGTGTCAATCCATATCTGCCAAGTGACCCTATGTAGGAGGAACAGTCCCTATTCTGCTCTGTGCCAGTGTGTATCATGGTCTCTGAGGACAGGTGTCAATCCATATCTGCCAAGTGACCCTATGTTGGGGTAACATTCCCTATTCTGATCTGTGTCAGTGTATCAGGGGCTCTGAGGACAGGTGTCAATCCATATCTGCCAAGTGACCCGATGTTGGGGTAACATTCCCTATTCTGCTCTGTGTCCTGCGGTGCATCACGGGCTCTGAGGACAGGTGTCAATCCATATGTCAAGGTGTCAATATGTCATATGTCAGGTGTCAATCCATATTCATTGTGATTTAGGAATGTTAGGTGATTTCTGCCCTTTATGGATTAAAACCAGACTCTGTATCAACTGTGTAATTTTCCATGGGAGTTTTGCCATGGATCCCCCTCCGGCATGCCACAGTCCAGGTGTTAGTCCCCTTGAAACAACTTTTCCATCACTACAGGGAGTGCAGAATTATTAGGCAAGTTGTATTTTTGAGGATTAATTTTATTATTGAACAACAACCATGTTCTCAATGAACCCAAAAAACTAATTAATATCAAAGCTGAATATTTTTGGAAGTAGTTTTTAGTTTGTTTTTAGTTTTAGCTATGTTAGGGGGATATCTGTGTGTGCAGGTGACTTTTACTGTGCATAATTATTAGGCAACTTAACAAAAAACAAATATATACCCATTTCAATTATTTATTATTACCAGTGAAACCAATATAACATCTCAACATTCACAAATATACATTTCTGACATTCAAAAACAAAACAAAAACAAATCAGTGACCAATATAGCCACCTTTCTTTGCAAGGACACTCAAAAAGCCTGCCATCCATGGATTCTGTCAGTGTTTTGATCTGTTCACCATCAACATTGCGTGCAGCAGCAACCACAGCCTCCCAGACACTGTTCAGAGAGGTGTACTGTTTTCCCTCCTTGTAAATCTCACATTTGATGATGGACCACAGGTTCTCAATGGGGTTCAGATCAGGTGAACAAGGAGGCCATGTCATTAGATTTTCTTCTTTATACCCTTTCTTGCCAGCCACGCTGTGGAGTACTTGGACGCGTGTGATGGAGCATTGTCCTGCATGAAAATCATGTTTTTCTTGAAGGATGCAGACTTCTTCCTGTACCACTGCTTGAAGAAGGTGTCTTCCAGGAACTGGCAGTAGGACTGGGAGTTGAGCTTGACTCCATCCTCAACCCGAAAAGGCCCCACAAGCTCATCTTTGATGATACCAGCCCAAACCAGTACTCCACCTCCACCTTGCTGGCGTCTGAGTCGGACTGGAGCTCTCTGCCCTTTACCAATCCAGCCACGGCCCATCCATCTGGCCCATCAAGACTCACTCTCATTTCATCAGTCCATAAAACCTTAGAAAAAATCAGTCTTGAGATATTTCTTGGCCCAGTCTTGACGTTTCAGCTTGTGTGTCTTGTTCAGTGGTGGTCGTCTTTCAGCCTTTCTTACCTTGGCCATGTCTCTGAGTATTGCACACCTTGTGCTTTTGGGCACTCCAGTGATGTTGCAGCTCTGAAATATGGCCAAACTGGTGGCAAGTGGCATCGTGGCAGCTGCACGCTTGACTTTTCTCAGTTCATGGGCAGTTATTTTGCGCCTTGGTTTTTCCACACGCTTCTTGCGACCCTGTTGACTATTTTGAATGAAACGCTTGATTGTTCGATGATCACGCTTCAGAAGCTTTGCAATTTTAAGAGTGCTGCATCCCTCTGCAAGATATCTCACTATTTTTGACTTTTCTGAGCCTGTCAAGTCCTTCTTTTGACCCATTTTGCCAAAGGAAAGGAAGTTGCCTAATAATTATGCACACCTGATATAGGGTGTTGATGTCATTAGACCACACCCCTTCTCATTACAGAGATGCACATCACCTAATATGCTTAATTGGTAGTAGGCTTTCAAGCCTATACAGCTTGGAGTAAGACAACATGCATAAAGAGGATGATGTGGTCAAAATACTAATTTGCCTTCTGCACTCCCTGTATTGTGGCCAGAAAGAGTCCCTGTGTGTTTTAAAATTTGCCTGCCCATTGAAGTCAATGGCGGTTCGCGCGGTTCTCCGGTTCGCGAACATTTGCGGAAGTTCGCGTTCGCCGTTCGCTAACCGAAAATTTCGTGTTCGCGACATCACTACTCAGTACCCTATGTTTCATATTTTTCTTATTGATTTCATTAAAATGCTGTAGTAGTCTTACGTGTAGTTTACGAATAGTGTGCCCCACATATTGTGTGCCACATTTACATTCCAGCAAGTACACTACATTTTTACTTTGACAATTTATAAAGTACTTATTTTTTAAAGATTCCCCAGTGGCGGTGCTTTTGAAATTTCCAAGTACTGCATCTACCACATTTATAAAATCCTTTGGGTTTTTCATTTTTTTCATTAAGTTGTACAGTATTTTCCTTAGCGGTTTCCTCATTAAATTCTGTATTAATTTCCGCTTCTACTTCTTTTAACTAAGTTTCTACCTGATTCATTGCATTTTGTTGGTATTCTATCAAAATGTGCATTAAATGCAAAGAACATTTATCGAGAGTTCTCGTCTTCCTTGTCGAATGTCGGTTGTTTATCAAGTCTTAAGCCCCTAGGTATAATGCCTAGTTTAACATATTGTTGTAGATATTTCATCTCTCACCATTTTTTGACTTCCTTTTCAGGCAGTCTTTCTAACCTCAGAAATAGAACATTATTGTTAGAAATATGTCTTGCTTCTTTTTTAATTTGAATACATTTTCAAATTTCTTATTTCTGGCTTCTCTTATAGTAGTTGTGATGAACTGAACCTTGTCATAGGTTCTTGGAGGGGCCTGCTGGCCAGCCTCTTGCCTTAGGGATATGGGCCCTGAAATATACCTTGCCCAATGCACTTGAAAAGGCTCTGTTCATGTGAGTTATTTATGTTTGTCACTCCAGACAGAGAGACCGACCGTTAGCCCTGATTCCCTGGAACTGTTTTGCACATAGGACCATGTTGTTAGGAACTACTTGATGTCTGACCATGTCTTCTGGCATCCAGTACTCTTTTTACAATTCTTGTTTAGTTTTTCTTGGTTGTTCTGGTTTTCTATTCTGGTCTTGCTGTATGCTGGATTTTCTGGGTTCATTACTGTATTCCATTCCTGAAAATTCCCAGACTCTTGGATTCCTTGAAATGTTTGTTTTATGTTACCACAACCTTTCCTTTTCCATTAATCCTTTTGTTTCAGTTGGTTCCTGCAGGCGGTTACTTCAAGTCCTCTGCCCCTTTCTTGCAGGTAAGTGCTTTGTGTGTTTTATTATTGTTTATTTAGTCATGTATATCTAGGTAGATAGGACCCACCGTACTTGGAGTACTTTGACGCAGTGGTGGGCTGCATACATCTTTGCCATTTATGTATGTCTAAATCTCCAATGTTTTACATATATAGTAGTTAGTTTTGTCTCCTCTTTTCTTGTTTTATTTTGTATTCACAGTCCTGTCCTGTCCTGCCCATGATCTGTTTATGTTTCCCTTTTGTATTGTGTACATGTTCTGGGTTCTGCTTTCTATCCTTCTCTGGTTCTGGGTTCTACTAGTTTTGTCTTGTTTTCTTGTTTGGTGCCTATTCTAGTCTTACCTTGTTTCTAGTACTGGATACATCTCAGCATCAGGGTTGTGACCACACAAACACTGGTGCTCAACACCAGGGGGCATGTGGTTACCCTGCACCAGGTCCTACTTATCCATTACTACGCTGAAGACTCCTCATCAACTACATCAGACACAGGGGTCCCGGTCTTCGGATCACCACCCAGACACATGTGCACGGTCGGTCAAAAATAAGACTTCCAGGAAATTCCTGAACCCCTGAAGTGATCTGGGTGATTTTTGGATATGTTGCATGAATTATGCAATCATCCAGATCAGGGCTATCAGGGGATGTAACATTTGTGGGGTTTTATGTATTTCTAGGGTACTTTTGGGGTGTTTTAAAAAAGTATGTTTTTAAAATTTAAAAGTATGTAAATTAGTACATTTACTGATCCAATTATTTCCCAGGCCGAGGGGAGGGATTGTGTGCTGTGTGTGGGAGTGTCGTGCCTTGTACTCGTATTGTTATTGGTCTGTGAAGTTGCAAATCAGTCCATGCGGGCATACCCCTTGCATGGGGATTGTCATATAAGCCCAAGTGTGGCTCCCATTAAACTGAGATTCGTTTACCCCTTCATGAAGTCTTGGCTCATGTTTGGGGGATTGGAGAACTACATTCACTGTGGGGATTGCTATATCACAATACTCCCCTCAGTATAACCACTAGTTCTTATAAGAGTTGTTCCTGCTATGCTCTCTGGACTAGGAGAGGTCTACCCACCTAGTCTCTGGACTAGGAGAGGTCTATCCTGGTCTTGGGTCCAGAGTGGGTGCAGGACAGGTGGACCCCAACCAAGCTGCGGCGGTTTAGAGTGGTTATGCTGTTCCAGTACAGTGCTTATGGTGCTCTCAAGTGCTATGAAGCAGCGAATGACGGAGGTACTCGGTCAGTATGCCAGGTGGTCCGTCACAGTAGTGTTTATTAATTTACAATAAGCCATATTTAACACACAATTAAAAAAAAAAAAATTGGGATTATTCAAATTGTTCAGAACAAACTTTTAAAGGCACCAGTACAAATCTCACTACCCTAAGTTGCTATGTAATACATATATATGTCTTGGGCTCCCAATCTGCCCTCATGGAGCCGGTAGTATAGAATTGAGGTAGCTATTTGGGGTGGTTTGCGCTTCCAAATGTGTGCATTAATAAGTTTCTGGAATTTGCTCAGTAGCGACTTTGAGAGTTCTATGGGTATTCTGCGAAATAGGAATGGGATTTGTGGAAGTACCATAATTTTAATGGAGTTGACTCAGCCGAGCCATGAGACTGATTTCCCCTCCCAGGAATTTAGTGTTGTCTGCAGTCTGGATAGTAATTTCAAATGGGTTTTCTTTGATCATAGTATGCTTGTTGGTTGCAAGTTGTATCCCAAGGTATGTTAAACGCTTGTGTTTTTGCAATATTATTTTTGCAATAGGAGACAGTCCCGTAGGTCTGTAAGAGATCCATTAGGGAAGGTAGGGAAACCTGTGGTTTGGTGGGGATGAGTAGTATGTCGTCAGCGAACAATGCAAGTTTCTGCTCCCCCAGGTGGGTATGTACCCCTGTGTAGTTGGTAGTGATGCACCGAACGGTTCGCTGGCGAATAGTTCCTGGCGAACATAGCATGTTCGCGTTCGCCACGGCGGGCGAACATATGCGCGGTTTGATAAGCCCCCTATTCGTCATCATTGAGTAAACTTTGACTCTGTACCTCTGTGGCGAAACCAACCTCGCCACTGTGAACTGGAGAAGCCTGGTTGCTCGCCTGCTCCCTTTGGACTATGGCCCTGCAGGTTAAACTGTTTATTTCCCCTGCAGAAAGGCTTATTTGTGTGATCTGAGTGCCATTCATCTAATAATGTGCACTCAGATCCCAGCTATCTGGGGATATCTGAAATGTCTGTGTGTTATGTGTAAATGTGACTTTATGTATTCTAAAGTGTTTTGTGTCTTTTTGCAACCATGTGCTTAATGGAGTCTTGTGTCTATCCTGGGAGATAATTGAATTACTCTCCAGGATAGAAGACTCTGAAACTGGTTTGGGCCAGAAAGCCATGCTTCATTTAGTCACAAAGGACTTTCCCTTAACTTTTGAACCCCTGGTCTGATTCGTGCCATTTTTAATATGTTGTTCCCCTGAATGGATTGATTGTGAATATGTAATTTTATGTGAATGTGATGTATGGTTTTAGAGTTATGAAAGTTGGGTAGAAAGTATGTTTTAACTGTATATGTAATTGAGTTTCCTCTCAGGATAAGGGGAGGGAATATGTGGGATGTAACTGATATGTGATTGGTTGTTTTGTAACGCCCTGTGGGCTGTACTATGTTTGTGGATTGGGAATAAAAGAGACTGTATGTGACAGTACAGAGAGTTCCTGTTTTAACCCTCAAAGTGAAGTGTCATCTCATTATTGGGGGAAGGATTTATTGTATGCTGTTCCAGTTTGACTGCTAGGAGAGTAAACCTATTCGTATGGTTCCTATTCAACTGTCTACAGCATTCATATGCTTGAGAGAAGCTATACGCTTCTCTGGTTCGGTGATTGTGGTGTCGGCTGCAGTGCTTGGAGTCCTCAGGAAGCGATAGGAGCATCTTTCAACGGAGGTACCCAGTCGGGGTGCCAGGCGATCCGTTACAACCTCACAGTCAGAAGACACATTCCAGCCAATTAGCACACCCTCCCTAGCAGACCCTCCCACCTACTGGACAGCATCCATTTTACATTCATTCTCAAGCTGCATGCTTAGTGAGAGGAGGGAAAGTGTAGCTGCTATTGATTTGATAGGGAAATGGATAGCTAGGTTAGTGTATACAGTGTCCACTACAGTCCTGAAGGACTCATCTGATCTCTGCTGTAAGGACAGCACCCCAAAAAGCCCTTTTTAGGGCTATAACATCAGTCTGCTTTTTTTTTTTCTTTTTTCTGTGTAATGTAATTGCAGTTGCCTGCCTGCCTGCCAGTTTCTGTGTCAGGCTCACAGTGGATACTGTGCCCACTTGCCCAGTGCCACCACTCACTCACTGGTGTCACAATAGCGTGCATTTAAAAACCAAAAAACTTTTTTCACTATAATAGATTGAATAGCAGTTAGTTGTCTGCAAGCGTCTGTGTGTCAGGCTCGCAGCGTATACTGTACCCACTTGCCCAGTGCCACCACTCACTCACTGGTGTCACAATAGCTTGCATTTAAAAAATTTTTTATTTCACTGTAATAGATTGAATAGCAGTTAGTTGTCTGCAAGCGTCTGTGTGTCAGGCTCGCAACGTATACTGTGCCCACTTGCCCAGTGCCACCAGTCACTCACTGGTGTCACAATAGCGTGCATTTAAAAACCCAAAAACTTTTTTCACTGTTATAGATTGAATAGCAGTTAGTTGTCTCCAAGCGTCTGTGTGTCAGGCCTACAGCGTGTACTTTGCCAATCTCTGCCGGTTCACAGTGCCACTCATATCTGGTGTCACAGTAGCTAGCATTTAAAAACAAAAAACTTTTTTCACTGTTATAGATTGAATAGCAGTTAGTTGTCTCAAAGTGTGTGTGTCAGCCCTACAGCATGTACTCTGCCAACCTCTGCCAGTTCACAGTGCCACTCATATCTGGTGTCACAGTAGCTTGCATTTAAAAACAAAAAACTTGTTTCACTGTTATAGATTGAATAGCAGTTAGTTGTCTCAAAGCGGGTGTGTCAGCCCTACAGCGTGTACTCTGCCAACCTCTGCCAGTTCACAGTGCCACTCATATCTGGTGTCACAGTAGATTACACGCATAGTACCACTAATCGAAAAAAAAATGACAGGCAGAGGCAGGCCACCCCGCAAGGGCCGTCGTGGTCATGGTGCTGTGATTCCCTTTTGCCCTAGAATAATGCCCAGTTTTCAGAGGCCAGGTACCCTGAACTTGAAAAGTTCTGAGGACATAGTTGACTGGCTAACACAGGACACCCAATCTTCTACAGCTTCCGCTCGGAACCTTGACGCAACATTCTCCTCCAGCTTAGCTTCGGGCACCTCTCAAGATACCACTCACCCGCCTGCCGCCACCACCAACACTAGCACCACAGCCGCTTCACTTGGTATGTCAGAGGAGTTATTTTACACATCCGTTTGAAGAAATGAGTGATACGCAACCATTATTGACAGAGGATGTAGATAACAGGGATATGTCTCAATCAGGCAGCATTACACATGTACGGTGTGATGATGATGATGTTGTACCCACTGCTGCTTCCTTTGCCGAGTTGTCAGATACAAGTGAAGCGGTTGATGATGACGATGCGTCCATGGATGTCACATGGGTGCCCGCTCGGCAAGAAGAAGAAGAACAGGGCGAAAGTTCAGATGGGAAGACAGAGAGGAGGAGGAGACGAGTTGGAAGCAGGGGGAGGTCATCGCAAGGAGCTAGTGGCACAGTCAGACAGCATGCATCGGCACCCGGGGTCAGCCCGACAGCACGCCAATCAATGCATGCTGTGTCCGCCACCAGAATGCCGTCATTGCAGAGCTCAGCAGTGTGGCATTTGTTTTGTGTGTCTGCCTCTGACAACAGCGATGCCATTTGCAACCTGTGCCAAAAGAAACTGAGTCGTGGGAAGTCCAACACCCACCTAGGTACAACCGCTTTGCGTAGGCACATGATCGCACATCACAAACGCCTATGGGATCAACACATGAGTACAAGCAGCACACAAACTCAAAGCCGCCATCCTCCTCCTGGTCCAGCATCTTCAGCCACGTCAACCACTGCTGTCCTCCTTGCCCCCTCTCAACCATCCTCCACTCCGTCTCTCGCCTTGAGCAGTTCCTGCTCATCTGCCCACAGTCAGGTGTCTGTCAAGGACATGTTTGAGAGTAAGAAAGTCACCCCCTTGTCAGAAAGTCACCCCCAATGTCAGAAAGTCACCCCCTTGCCTGTACTATTAGCCCGCCAGCCTTTACCATACAAGCTGGTGGAGTCTGAGGCGTTCAAAACATTAGTAGCTATTGGAACACTGCAGTGGAAGGTACCCAGGCGAAATTTCTTTTCACAAAAGGCAATCCCCAACCTGTACTCAATTGTGCAAAAGGAAGTAACAGTGTTGGGGCAAGGGTCCATCTGACCACTGATACCTGGTCTGCAAAGCATGGTCAGGGCAGGTATATCACCTACACTGTGCATTGGGTAAACCTGCTGACGGCTGCCAAGCATGGAATGCGTGGCTCTGCAGAGGAGTTGGTGACACCGCCACGATTTGCAGGCAGGCCTGCTGCCACCTCCTCTACTCCTCCTACTCCATCCTCTTCCATAACCTCCTCGGCTGAGTCCTCTTCTGCTGCTGCGCCTTGCTCCACATCAACGGCACCCCCCCAGCTCCCCAGGTACTATTCCACATCCCGGATACGGCAGTGTCACGCCGTCTTGGGTTTGACTTGCTTGAAAGCAGAGAGTCACACCGCACAAGCACTCTTGTCCACCCTGAAGCACAGGTGGAAAAGTGGCTGACTGCGCAGCAACTGGAGATCGGCAAAGTGGTTTGTGACAACAGAACAAATTTGTTGGCGGCATTGAAGTTGGGCAAGTTGACACATGTGCTGTGCATGGCACATGTGTGTAATCTGATCGTACAACGCTTTGTGCATAAGTACACAGGCTTACAGGACGTCCTGAAGCAGGCCAAGATGGTGTGTGGCCATTTCAGGAGTTCCTACACGGCCATGGTGCACTTTGCCGATATCCAGCGGCAAAACAACATGCCAGTGAGGCGCTTGATTTGCGACAGCCCGACATGTTGGAATTCAACACTCCTAATGTTCGACCGCCTGCTCCAACAAGAAAAAGCTGTTAATGAATATTTGTATGACCGGGGTGCTAGGACAGCCTCTGGGGAGCTGGGAATTTTTTTGCCACGTTACTGCACGCTCATGCGCAATGCCTGTAGCCTCATGCGTCCTTTTGAGGAGGTGACAAACCTAGTCAGTTGCACCGAAGGCACCATCAGCGACATCATACCATTTGTTTTCTTCCTGGAGCGTGCCCTGCGAAGAGTGCTGGATCAGGCCGTAGATGAGCGTGAAGAGGAAGAGGAAGAGTTGTGGTCACCATCACCACCAGAACCAGCCTTATCAGCAACGCTGGAAGAGGATTGTGAGGAATAGGAGTCAGAGGAGGAATGTGGCTTTCAGGAGGAGGAGGAAGACCAACCACAACCGGCATCCCAGGGTGCTCGTTGTCACCTTTCTGGTACCCATGGTGTTGTACGTGGCTGGGGGGAAGAACATACATTCATTGAGATCACTGAGGAGGAGGAATGGGAAATGAGTAGCTCAGCATCCAACCTTGTGCAAATGGGGTCTTTCATGCTGTCGTGCCTGTTGAGGGACCCTCGTATAAAAAGGCTGAAGGAGAACGACCTGTACTGGGTGTCCACGCTATTAGACCCCCGGTATAAGCAGAAAGTGGCTGAAATGTTACCAAATTACAAGTCGGAAAGGATGCAGCATTTGCAAAATAAATTAAAAAGTATGCTTTACACAGCGTATAAGGGTGATGTCACAGCACAACGGGAATCTAACAGGGGAAGAGGTGAAAGTAATCCTCCTCCTCTCACGACCACGCCGGCAAGGACAGGATGCTTTACAGACGTGTTGTTGATGGAGGACATGCTGAGCTTTTTAAGTCCTACGCATCGCCACAGCCCTTCGGGATCCACCCTCAGAGAGCAACTCGACCGACAGGTAGCAGACTACCTCGCCTTAACTGCAGATATCCACACTCTGAGGAGCGATGAACCCCTTGACTACTGGGTGTGCAGGCTTGACCTGTGGCCTGAGCTATCCCAATTTGCGATAGAACTTCTGGCCTGCCCCGCTTCAAGTGTCCTGTCAGAAAGGACCTTCAGTGCAGCAGGAGGTATTGTCACCGAGAAGAGAAGTCGCCTAGGTCAAAAAAGTCTAGATTACCTCACCTTTATTAAGATGAATGAGGGATGGATCCCGACGGGACTGACAGTGGGCGATACATCCGACTAAAAAAGGCCTGATGAGATGAGCTGCCTTGGGCTAAAAATGGTCCACATGCTGCTGTATTTTAGCTCTGAATGCCGGTTGACTTGCGTGACTTATCCGCCACCAACTAGGGTTCAAGCCGCAATATTTTAGGGCAGTGCTCCCCAACCTTTTTATCGCCGCGGACCGGTAAATGTTTGATCCACGTACCGGTCCGCAGCCCGGCGGTTGGGGAACACTGTTTTAGGGCACTTTCTGCCTGGGAAACAAACATCAATTCTTCTGGCCGCTGCTACAGCAGCGGCTGCAACAATACCTAATTTTTCAGGCATGTGTACATGCCTAATTTTTCGGGCCTCTGGTGCTGCACTGTGGTTTCAAAAAACAAACCAAAAAAAAGGCACATAACAGGGATTAAACTGATAAGAATAATACTACTTAACACACCTTATAATAACGCAGAGAGAGGCAATGCAGAGAGAGGAGTCTGAAGAAGAGGAGTCAGAGGAGGAAGGTGGCTTTGAGGAGGTGGAAGACCAAACACAGCAGGCGTCCCAGGGGGTCTGTTGTCACCTTTCGGGGACCCTTGGTGTTGTACGTGGCTGGGTGGCGGAAGAGACCTTCAATGACATCAGTGAGCACAAGGAACGGGACATGGCTAGCTTGGTTTCCAACCTTGTGCAAATGGGGAGTTTGCGGTTGTGCAAATGGACTGTTTGCGGTTGTTTGCGATGCGTTAAACGGGGAGTTTGGTCTGTCACTGTGAAGCGGGCGTAACCCTTACACTACCTGACCAACATCATACAGGAGGTCCCCCCCCTCATTATTTTTATGGCCCCCACCCACCGCTCACGGGTGGGGGCGGGCAGGAGGACAGTAGGTCCCCCCCCATTGAGATTTATGGCCCCTACCCACCGTGCAGGGGTGGGGGCCTGGGGGGAGGACAGTAGGTCCCCCCTTATCCTTATTTACTGAATATTCCCCTGTATATCAATGTTTGGCATTTAGTGAATATTCCCTATTCTGCTCTGTTCAGTGTGTATCAGGGGCTCTGAGGACAGGTGTCAATCCATATCTGCCAAGTGACCCTATGTAGGGGGAACATTCCCTATTCTGCTCTGTGTCAGTGTGTATCAGGGATCCTGAGGATAGGTGTCAATCCATATCTGCCAAGTGACCCTATGTAGAGGGAACAGTCCCTATTCTGCTCTGTGTCATTGTTTTTCAGGGATCCTGAGGATAGCTGTCAATCCATATCTGCCAAGTGACCCTATGTAAGGGTAACGGCCCCTATTCTACTCTGTGTCAGTGTGTATCAGGGATCCTGAGGATAGGTGTCAATCCATTCCTGCCAAGTGACCCTATGTAGGGGGAACAGTCCCTATTATGCTCTGTGTCAGTGTTTATCAGGGATCCTTAGGCTAGGTGTCAATCCATATCTGCCAAGTGACCCTATGTAGGGGGAACAGTCTCTATTCTGCTCTGTGTCAGTGTGTATCATGGTCTCTGAGGACAGGTGTCAATCCATATCTGCCAAGTGATCCTATGTAGGGGAAACAGTCTCTATTCTGCTCTGTGTCAGTGTGTATCAGGGATCCTTAGGATAGGTGTCAATCCATATCTGCCAAGTGACCCTATGTAGGGGGAACAGTCTTTATTCTGCTCTGTGTCAGTGTGTATCATGGTCTCTGAGGACAGGTGTCAATCCATATCTGCCAAGTGACCCTATGTAGGAGGAACAGTCTCTATTCTGCTCTGTGTCTGTCAGGATTACTGTTTGATCCAGCACGTAGAACTGTACAGCACGGATGACAAATAAGTAACGTATTACCGGTCCTTAGAATGGCCGGATTTAACGTACAAAGAATAGTCAAAAATACTAGCCGTGGTCAGGGAACACAGAAAGGGACACAGCGATGAGGAAAGCCAGGAGTCAGGATACCAGAATATAGAGAAGTCAATAAACAAAGCCAAAGTCAAAAACCAGGTAGAAAACTATAAACAGGAACGCGCTCTCAGACAACCACCCACCAAAGATACTGGGCCTAGTTCTGATAGGCTGTAACCGGCCTTTGACCCCAAAGTCAGTTACCAGGTTTCATTTGCATAATTGCTGCTCAGCATTAACCCTTCTGTGGATTAGGTTGCTGCTCGGCACAACTTTTCCTGTGTGGACATTAAATGTCATTGCACAATTACTGCTCAGCATTAAACCTTCTGTGGATTAGGTTGCTGCTCGGCACAACTTTTCCTGTGTGGACAGTAAATGTCATTTCTATAAGTGGATAAACCACATTTCTATAAGTGGATGAATATGTGACAGTGTCAGTGTGTATCAGGGACTCTGAGGACAGGTGTCAATCCATATCTGCCAAGTGACCCTATGTAGGGGGAACAGTCTCTATTCTGCTCTGTGTCAGTGTGTATCATGGTCTCTGAGGACAGGTGTCAATCCATATCTGCCAAGTGACCCTATGTAGGAGGAACAGTCTATTCTGCTCTGTGTCAGTGTGTATCATGGTCTCTGAGGACAGGTGTCAATCCATATCTGCCAAGTGACCCTATGTAGGAGGAACAGTCTCTATTCTGCTCTGTGTCAGTGTGTATCATGGTCTCTGAGGACAGGTGTCAATCCATATCTGCCAAGTGACCCTATGTAGGGGGAACAGTCTCTATTCTGCTCTGTGTCAGTGTGTATCATGGTCTCTGAGGACAGGTGTCAGTCCATATCTGCCAAGTGACCCTATGTAGGAGGAACAGTCTCTATTCTGCTCTGTGTCAGTGTGTATCAGGGGCTCTGAGGACAGGTGTCAATCCATATCTGCCAAGTGACCTATGTAGGAGGAACAGTCCCTATTCTGCTCTGTGTCAGTGTGTATCATGGTCTCTGAGGACAGGTGTCAATCCATATCTGCCAAGTGACCCTATGTAGGAGGAACAGTCCCTATTCTGCTCTGTGTCAGTGTGTATCAGGGATCCTTAGGACAGGTGTCAATCCATATCTGCCAAGTGACCCTATGTAGGGGGAACAGTCTCTATTCTGCTCTGTGTCAGTGTGTATCATGGTCCCTGAGGACAGGTGTCAATCCATATCTGTCAAGTGACCCTATGTAGGAGAACAGTCTCTATTCTGCTCTGTGTCAGTGTGTATCATGGTCTCTGAGGACAGGTGTCAATCCATACCTGCCAAATGACCCTATGTAGGAGGAACAGTCCCAATTCTGCTCTGTGTCAATATGTCATATGTCAGGTATCAATCCATATACATTGTGATTTAGGAATGTTAGGTGATTTCTGCCCTTTATGGATTAAAACCAGACTCTGCATCAACTGTGTAATTTTCCATGGGAGTTTTGCCATGGATCCCCCTCCGGCATGCCACAGTCCAGGTGTTAGTCCCCTTGAAACAACGTTTCCATCACTATTGTGGCCAGAAAGAGTCTCTGTGTGTTTTAAAATTCGCCTGTCCATTGAAGTCTATGGCGGTTCGCCCGGTTCGCCGGTTCACGAACATTTGCGGAAGTTCGTGTTCGCCGTTCGCGAACCGAAAATTTCATATTCGCAACATCACTAGTAGTTGGATGTGTCTTATCAGTGGCTCTAGGGCGAAGATAAAGATTAATGGAGAAAGCGGACATCCTTGTTGGGTGCAGTTCGTTAGACAAAAGGGTCAAAAGCCTTTTCGTCGTGGAGCGCCACCAAAAGCCCTGCTTCTCCCTTCCTATTAAGCAGCTCCATGAGACTCATAAACCGTATGGTGTTGTCCCCCGCCTGGCGTCCCGGGACAAACCCCATCTGCTCCCTGGCTACCAGCGAGGGCAACAGTGGTTTAATGTGGTTGGCCAATAGTTTGGCAAATATCTTTGTGTCTCCATTTAGCAGTGAAATCGGGCAGAAGTTCTCACACTTGGTTGGCAGTTTGCTGGTTTTGGAAGTGTAATGATGTTTGCCTCCAACATTTCAGGCGACATTGCCTGTCGACATTATTTTGTTGTAGAGGGCCATCATTTTATTTTATTGATAATTACATATATATTTTTTGTATTTTATTTATATTTTTGTTTGTAGGCACACTTTATTATTTTGTATTATTTTTCTTATTTTTTTTCTTTTATTATATTTCAGTTTTGGGTTGAAAAAGTATTAAAGGTTTGGTGAATAAAATAATGAGATGCAAAGGGGCTCTCTCCTTGGAAAAACAAACAACAACAAAAACTCCCACCCCCCCACCCAGACAGTCCCAATAGAGGGAGTCCTCCTGCCCAATTCCCCTTCCCAAACAGTGGTCCTCAAAGACAAGTCCCTGACCTCAACCCTCTTTGGTACCTAAGGAGGTAGAGAACCTCACATAGAAGGTAAGTCAAGGACCATGTAGTAATCAGCTTCTGCAGCTATTCCCACTATCTCAGCAACATGGCCCCCTAACTCTCCAACAGTGTACCAGTCCTATGGCAATCTAGGCAGCTCTTAAGTGGGTGACTTGGGCTGAGTGACATCAGTTGGCATAGCAAAATTTAGGTTGAACAGAAATTTTACTGGATCTGCACCGGGTTGCAAAATATACGTTCTGACGACCTGGAACATGATCATCTTGAAGAGGTGACCCCAGGCATATAGCACCCTGTTGTTCTGCATGAGGTTAGTAATGGGCTTTAATTCCCATCGCTTGCTCAATGTGACTGGCTACAGATCCTGGTAAAGTGACAGGATCTGTTGTACTGGTACTCAATGGGGCTTTCTCTGTTTCTCTTTAAGATGGCCTCCTTTGCTTAGACACAGAGAGGAGTCCATTCTCTGATGGAAGAGTGCCTTGTGTGCCCTGTTGAGGTGCCAATGGTCACTCAGTATGTCAGGGAGAAGTAGCTAGTGAATGGAAAGGAGAGGGCCCTCCCCAGCCCTCTCCGGCAGGCCGCAGATGTGAATTGATTGTCGAGATCCTCCGGAGTCACATCTGCCGTCTCCACTCCGGCAGTGAGATAGGAGACATGACCTGTCACCTAGATATGTGCCACCCAGGTTGTTTCCAGGTGCTGCTCCAGCATAGCACACGCTCAGGTTCTGTATTTTTTACTTTTACCTCCCTGGAGCCTGGGTACTCTCCTGGGCCAGGTAAAATTGTACCTCCAATAGCTTAGCCAGTATCTGGTGCACCTCAGTAAGTGTACCAAGTCATGCGAACCAGCCAGAGATGCTGAGGTCCGCATGCTAGTGCTGGCGCAAACATCCCCAGCACTGAGTATCCCAGGCCAGGGTGCTCTTGGAGGACTTAAGATGAGAGCAGTTGTCCATGAGTGTTCTAGGCCACAAAAAGCTTTTGGTTGAGAGGCGAGTAAGGAGCTCTACACTAGTGAGTCCAACTAGCTCCTTGGTCAGACCTAAATCATTGCCACCCATGTGAATTACTACAATATTTGGATAAGGAAAACAATTGTTACAATTAATAATCACATTCAATAACTTGGATGATTTCAGCCCTCTCACACCTTGCAAGCATGCAGTAATCTATTTTGGATCCAATCTGGTAAATTTATTACAATGTAGTGGTAGGGACACTGAGTATAGATTGCTTTCTGCTGCTCTAAAATATTTTCTATCATGTTTATAAAGGATTTCTCTAATATATGGTGTGTGGAAGCCCTGTTTTCTCTAGCTCCTGCCTAAAGCTTTGACTAGCCTTCCAACTGCAGTGAAAATGCTCAGGATTGCTTTTTCAGTGATAAAGTTTGGTTGCCAGCAAGGTCAGACCTCCTTGACCATCACCTGGCATCTTGGGTTGCCACTTGTGTAGCGTCAAGGACATAAAGAAATGCTGACCTGTAGAAGCACTTTATAAATCTGGACAATAAAGTGGATGATTTTGTTGGCCTGCTGTTTTGAAATTGCCCTTGAATGAAATGCAAGGGAATGTCCAAGAGTAGGCCGGTACATATCACTAAGAGAAGTGTTAATGCACCTTCTTGCCACACCATTTGCAATTTTTAAGTTGGCCTTTTTGGAACTACACAAAGTCATCCCTAACGTTGCCATCCACTTCCAAAGGCTGCAATTTAAGGCTGCTGGTGTGGACAGGTGTCATAATGTCATCAATGTGCATGCACGTTTTGCTGCCACCATGTCTAATTGACAAATTAGAGCCCTCCTGGGGCTGTTTAAACTCTCTAATTCATTTATTTGATGCCCTGTTGTGGTTTCCATTTGTTTGGTTGATCCAAGAGCGTCTTTATTATTCCTGTACTTCTGGAACTTTGACCTTGGCATTTCGTTGACTATTCTCCTTTCTGATTGTCCTTGATCTTTGGCTATTCCTAACATTTATTGTGATTTCTGTATCCCTGACCCCGGCTTGTCTTGTACTATTCTATTTAGCGTTTAGTGTTTAATCCGGCCATTCTAAGCTCCGGTAATACGTTTTCACATTTGAAGAGCGAGTGACATACCGCATGGGAATATCAGGAAGTATTACTTTACTGAGAGGGTAGTGGATGCATGGAATAGCCTTCCAGCTGAAGTGGTAGAGGTTATAACAGTAAAGGAGTTTAAGCATGCATGGGATAGGCATAAGGCTATCCTAGCTATAAGATAAGGCTAGGGACTAATGAAAGTATTTAGAAAATTGGGCAGACTAGATGGGCTGAATGGTTCTTATATGCTGTCACATTCTATTTTTGTATGTTTCTATGTGTGTTTGTTTTATATCTACCTAGATATACGTTTTTATATATATAATGATGAAATCAAGGCAGACCTATATGTTTAGTTTTTTTTTTTTTAAGCAATCCCTTTTTTGTGTCCCCTTGTGGGGTACACTTTCTGTAAATACTATTGACGTTTTGAATATATTTGTTATCCCCTGTATAGATCAAATTAGCCCATTTCGCGGCTTCTTCATACAATCTAGTCAACAAAATTTGAAATCATTAATTTACTTAATAACTTGAGATGCTAGAACATTTAGTAACATAAAAAGAAACATTAATTAGAAATGAAACATAGCAAAACCTTCTATACAAAAGTATTACATAACGTGATGTATTTATGAGGCACAAATAAAACATTATACATTCAGGCTGAGAAAAATCATGCATCATTTGTTAAGCAAATAATTTTTTGTGTTAATTTCTGGCCTAAAGATCATTATATAACATTTTGGAAAAAATATACAAAATAGGAGTCCAGCACTTGATGCCAATATGGCAAAAACCTCTACAGCCACCATGTATTTCCCTTTGGTGCTCAGATAAGCTGGGATCATCGCAATCCAAACACTGCAGAACACCAGCATGCTGAAAGTGATGTACTTGGCCTCATTAAAGCTGTCCGGCAATGTCCTGGCTAAATAAGCTACAATAAAACTAACAGCTGCCAGAATCCCCAGGTAACCCAGGACAGAGTAAAATGCAATAACTGAACCTTCGTTACACTGAATGATGATCTTTCCTATATAAGAATAAGTGTCTGTCTCCTGAAAGGGGGCAGAAATAGTCAACCAAATTATACTAATTATAACTTGAACAGAGAAGAAGAACAAGAATAGAGTTGTGGACAGTTTGACTCCAATCCACGTTTTCCACACACTGCCGGGTTTGGTGGCTTTGAAAGCAATATAAACCATGATTGTTTTGGCCAATACAGATGACATGGCTGCCGAGAAGATGATTGCAAAAGATATTTGGCGGAGAATGCAGGTTATATCCACAGGACGTCCAAGGAATAAAAACACACAGAGATAGCTCAGCATGATGGAGACAAGGAGAATTACGCTTAGATTCTTGTTATTGGCTTTAGCAATTGGTGTTTCCCAGTATGAAATAAAAATGAATCCTATTAATATGGTTAAAAAGCAAAACAAACCTGAGATTGATGCCAATATCATGGCCAACACACCTTCTGAGTAGGAGAGAAACTCCACTAATTTGGGAATGCATTGATCTTGCTTCATGTTTGGCCATTCATACTCTATGCATTGCATGCAGTTTTCACTGTCTGTAACCAAGAAAACACAAATATATTTATGTTTTACATTTAAATGTAATTATTACTGCATATATTTACATATATCCAAAAAGATCTTCGCTCTTACCCCATTGCAATCTAATGAATCTTGAATAAGACCCAGATGGGTTTAAACGTCGATCAGACACTTAATTTATTTTGTGATGTAAATTAACACCAATTTATTTTTTTAAGACCTCTGAGTGCACCCCATCTTCATTTATTAATATATATATATATATATATATATATATATATAAAACAAACTCAGCCAAATCATCAATCTCCCTGTTAACACCATCCTTGTAACCATGGATGTGGAATCTCTGTACAGTAAGATTCCGCGTACAGATGGCATCAGTGCTTGCTTCCATTTTCTCTGTTATGCCGTCAACCAAAAATATAGCCCCAGAATTATCACAGAACTGGTCCTATTCATCCTCACACAAAACTATTTCACTTTTAACAATGAGGTTTACCTACAAACAATGGGCAGTGCTATGGGCACTAAGATGGCACCCCAATATGTTGTTATGGCAGACCTTGAACAGCAATTTCTAGAAATACAACACACCAAACTAAACATCGCTATAGCGATGATATCTTCATAATTTGGACTGAAAGCAAAGAAAAACAGTTCCATGACACTTTTAACACATTCAGTCAATCAAACTAAAAATGGAATATTTCACTAGATCTGTGAATTTTCTGGACACCACTGTGACGTGTAACAATGGCACAATCCACACCTCGATTTAAAGAAAACCCACTGACAGGTGCAGTTACCTTCACAGCTCCAGCTTCCACCCCTCCTATACTAAACAGTGCATCATCTACGGCCAAGCTACTAGGTACCATCACATATGCTCTGATCCTAATGACCATGTGACGAAGTGCCCTTTGCCACTTTGTCCTGGAGATGCCTGCTTGCTTGCCTCCTCCCCTGGGAGATGGCACCATCTTAAACCATGCATTTTGGGGCTTATGGACTTTTTATGGAACTGATGATGGCCCTTTAAGCACATTTTTGTGACATAGAGGAAATTGGGACAATGCCCCTTTAAGACGGTGTCCCCAAACTTGTTTGAGAATATGCCCCTTTAAGCCTGTGTCCCCAGTGTCCCCAGACCTGGTTAAAACCCTTTGTTCCTGGCTATTTCCCACTTGGTTCAGTAAAGGGGGCTTACTGAACCAAGTACCACACAGGCGGACCACCCAGAAGTGGAAGTGTGCAGGCAATTTACCTATCAGGCTGGGAACTTGCTGTAGGTAAATTGCCGAATGCTGGGTGTCCACTGTTCGTGCAAACGAACACGTGTCGGCGCCATCTTTATTCATTCAAATATGGTCAGCGTTGTGTGCAGCCAAATTCATGGAACTAAAATCGGCTGCACATTTCTGCAAACACCGCTGACCTGTACCTTCTCCCATACTGAACTTTCAGCCGCAGAGACTAAGTCCCATTCGGCGATGGGACTTAGTCATTTTTTCAGCCTGAAATAGACTGACTGCACAGCCTAAATCTATAGAACTGTTTTGGGCAGGAAAATGTGCTTGCGGTCGGTCATAAAGGACTTGCGTCTAACTTTTGATCTACTGAACGAATTTTTATGATTTTTGTGCATGTTTATATTTAAAGGATGCTGATAATAATATGTTTTTATGAAGATTGGATACATGGTTTTAAAGTTACAGTGTATGTATAAAAATTTTATTTTTCCTGCCTGTGTTAATTATGTTAAGCATTGTGTACCATAATTAGATCACAGACAGAGGGGAGGATTTTTGTGGGTAATTGCTGGGAGTGTTTTCTGTAATGTACATGTGTTATTGGTTATTCTGTAAAACCCTGTGGGTGGTCTTATGTAGGGAAAACCTGCATAAAAGAAGTCCCTTTGGTGCTAAATAAAACAGATCTTCTTGACCCTCAATACGTAGCCTTGTCTCATTATTGGAGGGAACTGCTATAATCACACTGGGGATTGCTATGCTCTGCATACTCCCTTGAGCTTTTAATCACTTAGCTCTTTTAAGAGCTGTCCCTGTTACGCTCTCCTGGAGGAGAGGTCTTCCCCACACGGTCCTGGAGGACAGAAGCTGATCCAGGGTGGACAGAAGACAGCGAGACTCCTGTTAAGCTACGGAGTTTGTGAAGTCTTCAGTGGTTGTTGTGTCCAGTGCAGTGCTTGTGGTCCTCGGCGCAAGCTAGGAAATATCCATTAACGGAAGGTTCAATTACAGACCATAATTCCCATCCCAATCTATGAGACAGAAAAGCTACAAACCAAAGACTATTAACAAACAAATCAACTCTGCTGTAAAAACTCCACGCACGTGCCTGCTACAGTACAGAGAGAAAAAAATATATCTGCCACTTGTGGTCACCTACAACCCAGCTCTTGAGGAATACAGAAGGTCATCAAAGGCCTACAACCAATGTTAACAGAAGACGAGTCTCTGAAAAACATTTTCTCTGAAACACCCATTTTGACCTTCAAACAACTATCAAACCTCCAACAAAATTTAATCAACAGGGAGCTGTCCACTGATGGGAAGAATAAATAAAACGGGACCAGTCAATGCAAGAAACCTCGGTACAAACTGTGTAAGCACATATGCACAGGCAACACAGCCACACACAACAATACAAGCATTAAAGGATCATACTCATACTGCACATCCAGCAATGTGGTAAACATGATTCAATGCACCAAATGCCACCTAGGTTGCTACATTGGGGAAACCACACAGCAATTAAATGGCAAAATGAATATGCACAGACACTCCATTAAACACCACAAAGAAGGATGGTACTGCACTCCTGTGGGATATCACTTTTCCCAGCATGGCCATTTGATGAAGGACCTAAAAATCAAAGTACTGAAAGGGGGTTTTAAAAATACCCAAGAAATCAAACTTTTGAAACCAGATGATCAAATTGTTTAACAGCAAGAATAGAGGACTAAATATTGATTTGGGTTTCCTGTCCCACTACCAACACTTTACATGAACACTCCCCCACATTATCTTACTGTTCTGTCATATGTATCAACACTTTAAACCCAATATGTTTATTCTATCAATATACAAAGTACTATGTGTAGACCTATGCTTTCCCATACTCTTATGCATGTATGCTTATACATGTGACTGTGCATTTATATTTGAGTATATGAGTTCATGTGCATATATGTATGCGTTCATGTGTTTATGCGTTTGCATTACACATGTGCAATTCGTTTCGGTCCGAATGTAAATTCAGCCGAATTTCGGCAATTTGGACATTTGGATGTTGTGAACCGAACCAAATTGCAGAAGTGCCAAAGTGCTTCAGATTTCTGAAAAGTGGCATAACAGGAGAGACAGGGAAAATGAATTAACCCTACCCCTAACCCTACCTCTAATCCCTAACCCTACCCCTACCCCTAACCCTACTCCTAGCTCTAATCCTACCCTAAGTTAGTCCCCCCCAACCATGATAATGTAATGGCTGGTCAACCTGGTATACGCAAAACTATATCAGCTATTACCAGACAGTTCTGGTGGCCCTCTCTTAGAAATGATGTTATCGCATATGTTAATGCTTGCCAAAAATGTGCTGTCTCCAAAGTTCCACATCGGTTAAAATGTGGGTTATTACAACCTCTGCCTGTATCACTTATTCCGTGGTCTCATATATCTATGGATTTCATAGTTGAATTACCTGTATATAGTGGTTATACTTATGGTTATTGACTGTTTTACCAACACATTTTATCACTCTTAACAAATTGCCTTCCTCACTAGATCTAGCCTTTGTGCTCATCAAAGAGATAGTTCGGTTGCATGGTATACCCAGTTAGTCTCCAAGTTCTAGAGGGCCTTGTAAGCAACTGGGCATAGAATTGTCCTTTTCATCTTTTTAGCAACAACAAACTAATGGTGGTGCTGAGAGAACCAATATATATATATAGTTAGCACATAAAGTTGCAATATTACACACATGTTAAGACTATTAGCTGTTACATCACAACATTCTGAGAATATTAGCTCACTTCTGGGTTTTTACAGTTTATATTGGTTGATGGAAACACATTGTTTGACCTATGCAATACTTGGTGAATATTCCCCTAGACATACAGATCTATATATGTATATATATTATGTTACAATGTGTCAGTCTACTTCTGTATTTCTTATTATATAGCTAATGTATTGCTGTATTCATAATTTGAAATACCAAATGGTCAATAGGCCTGATTATAATACAAGATACTCATCCTCTGAGGGTTAAACTTGCATTTTTTAAACATGCAATAGGTTTCTGTTCTTGTGTCCTTGAGTCTTGTGTCCTTGAGCCTGACACCCGCTTTCTCTGTTATAAACATTCTGCACAAAAATAGCATTCTTTCTAGCACCTGCAAATTGTAGCTAGGTTCTTCATCTCATACTGTCACTTGTATCCATTAACTAGAAACTAATAGCATTATGAAAAATTATACTTTCTGTTCTGAGACTCCTATGATTGGTTAAAGTTGTCGTTGAGGTACCCACCCCTAGACAAACTGTGTTTTATATATACAATGTACTACGCATTAAAACCTTTGAATGCTTATTGATTATTCATTTGAAATGCTATGACGTATTCCCAACAGCTGATTACAGATACAACAGAAAGCAGAAAGTGTTATTGCATAAGTCCATGGCAGCATAAGGGTTTCCAGACTCTGTTGTGATTTCCAGCCTAACATTGCTAGGGCAGATAAAGAGTTGTATACATTGTGTGGGGTTAAAAGAAGCTAATCCTGGCAAAAACTGTATATATGTAAAATTATTTAAAATCAATTATGGACAAAGAAAGCAGCAGCAGGCTAACTGAGGGATGGCACCAGTCCTGCTACCAAATGCCTACATCAAAGTTAATAGAAAAAAATGGTTGTTCCTCTGTGAGAATTTAAGAAATATTCAGACCAATGTGTCATGTCATGATTCAATATCTAATTGACTTAAGTTGATTTAATCAATGATTACATGTTTAACCATTGCCTATCACAAGCTACATTGCTGTGTTGAGTTGCCCTTGGCTTGCCTTGCCATTTCTATCCTCGAGTTCCTTGCATCCTCAGTTCGTGTTGGCCTAAAGTAACTTGTTCAGTTACCCTCCTAATCACCGGCTACAAATCTCAGGTTGTGTTTCAGACTGCTCACTTGGATTGTCCTTGTGCTCCATTCTTGGCTCCTGGCCATGGCTACTATCTTGTATTACGCAAGATGCTACCAAGCTTGTCCATGCTCTAGTAATTTCCTGCTTGGATTATTGTAACCCTCCCCTAATTGGTCTTTCGAAAAGCCATATTTCCCAGCTACAGTCTGTAATAAAAGCAGCCACCAGACTGATTCTTCTCTCTAGTCGGTCCTCTCACACCTCACCCCTCTGTAAGTCCTCGCATTGTCTTCCTGTATCCTATAGGAGTCAATTCAAAGTGCTAACCCATACCTATAAAGCACTGAACAATTCTAGCCCCTCTTATATCTCTTCACAGATCCATAAGTATGCACCTTCTCGGTCCCTCCGCTCTGACGTGACCTCCCGTCCACTGCTCGCTCCCATATGGCCAACTCACACTTGCAGGACTTCTTGTGGGCGGCTCCCTTTCTATGGGATAGCCTGCCTACCGCCATCAGACTCTCCCCTAGTCTTCAATCATTTAAGAAGTGCCTTAAAACCCATCTCTTAAGGAAAGCTTAGGGCCTTCTAGAGTAACCTCTACCTCACATAACTGTCTCTTGCTTTCTCCTACAGGGCAGCACTTTACTCTCTCCTCCTGCTCTGCTTCACTCCCACCTTATTTGATTGCCATTTCCTGTTCTAATATGTTTTATACCCCACCTCCTATAGACTGTAAGATTGTTTGAGCAGGGTCCTCTTCAATCTATCGTTCCCGAAAGATTTCTTGTAATTATTCCTATTTATAGTGGAAATCCCCCCTCTCATAATATTGTAAAGCACTACGAAATCTGTAGGCGCTTTATAAATGGCAATAATAATAATACTACTAATAATAATTGTATCACTTCCTCGTGTCTGCTTCCATTCTTAATCCGGTCTTCAGTCTCTGCTATATACTATTTACTATTTTTGAATATTTTAATTGTTTCTCAGTTATTGTGGACATTGTTTCCAAGTGCTCCACTTGTGATAAATTCCTTCATTACTTTCTTGCTCTAACCACTCATTTCAAAGACTGTCTGACCAGTTGTCTTTCCACATTAGCCCCTTGGTGACCAGACCATTTTTCAATTTTCTTACCGTTAAGGCTCTTTTTACATTTCTGCTGTGTTTTTCTTTAGCTGTAATTTTCCTCTTTCTCATTTACTGTACCCACACATATTATATACCAATTTTCTCACCATTACATGGTCTTTCTAAAGATACCATTATTTTCTTCATATCATATAATTTACTATAAAAAGAATTATAAAATATGATGAAAAAAGAGAAAAAAAACACACTTTCTGTTACGAATCTGTTACGCATCTACAACCGCCAAAAAATACCCATGCTAAACAGTTTCTAAATATTGTCCTGAGTTAAGAAATGCCCAGTGTTAACATGTTCTTAGCTTTATTTGGAAAGTTATAGGGCTATAAGCACTCTGTTATTTCCAAACCATTTTTTTTTTAACGCACGTTAACACTGTAACACTGATTTCTGTCAGAAATCCCTCAATAACACTACACATGTATATATTTTTTAAAAGAAGACAACCTAAGGTATTAAACTCAGGGTATTTTGACTCTTTTCATGCAACCATTTTACCACCAATCTATGTCAAATGTAAAAAAAAAAAAAAATTGGTGATTTTTTTGACACACATAGCAATTTAAGAATACATGTACGGAGAACTTTAAGGGTTACTGCCAAAGAACATGCCAATATGTGTTCAGAAACATATCCCGTGTACAGTGATAGCCCCCATGTATAGGTGTTTTGGCTTTTCTGGGGGCTAAAATACCTTATTTGTAGGGTGCATATTCCAGTTTTCCAACTTGGAATTTTCTCAGCTTGTCATCATGTACCCACATCCTATTTTGAACATTTTTGAAGCCGGCCAATGTAATTTACCCTCATCAAACCATATATTTTTAAAAAGTAGACACCCTTGGGTATTTCAAATTGTGGTATTTTAACCCTTTTAAATGCACTAGTCTTTGTCAAACTTTTGTCTAGTCGTTTTTTGGGGTTATTTTTCTTGTACTTTAGGCATGGAGTTCTCAGTTCCTATTATGTGTTACTGACAAAGAATACCCCAATATGTGTTCAGCAACATCTCCTGAGTCCAGTGACACCACCCATGTATAGGTGTGTCGGGTTTTCTGGGTGCTAAAAGACCTTATTTGGAGGGTGCGCATTCCAATTTTCCAACTTGAAATTTTCTCAACTGATCATCATTGGACATTTTGGAGTATTTGGGACATTTTTGAAGCCGGCCAATGTAATCTACACCCATCGAACCTTATATTTCTGAAAAGTAGACACCCTAGGGTACATTTTAAATAGTGGTATTTTAACACTTTCCATGCACTAATTCTACCACCAGTCTTTGTCAAATGTTTGGGTAGTCATTTTTTTAATGTTATTTTTCTCTCACATTGTACTTTAGGAATGGATTCTTAGTTCCTGTTATGTGTTACTGACAAAGAAACCCCCAATATGTTTTCAGCAACATCTCCCGAGTACAACAGTGCCTGCAATTTACAGGTTTTATGGGCTTTTGCAAACTTACAGTGGTCAAATGTAGGGCTTTATTTTTGTGGTGCACATAGTTATCACAAGCTCTAGCAATGCCTCAAAAGCAAGTACAAGATTGGCAAAATACATAAATGAGCAAATATAGGGCATAGTAGTTCACAAACTGCACTTTTACTGGTGATTTCATCGTTGGAATACGTTTTACTGATTTAGAACACTCATATTTGTGTTCAACGAAGTCTCCTGATTATAACAATACCCCCATGTACAGGTTTTATGGTGGTTTGGAAAGTTACAGGGTCAATATAGGGCTTGCCAGATTCAGTTTGCCAGGTTGGATTGCTGGGCCTGTGTTGCCTTTTGAGACCATATAGTAGCCCAGGAATGTGAAATAACCCCATCGTGTCATACCATTTTCAAAAGTAGACAACTCAGTTGTCTTTTGTAGTAGTCACTTAATCACAAGTGCTGGCCCAATGTAGCAGTTTTATTTGTTTTTGTATACATTTTATATATATATATATATATATATATATATAATTCAAAAATTGCAAGATAGCACTCCAAGGACTTATAGAAAATGTAACCTTTATTTACTTTCAATAAAAAACGGTCAACGTTTCAGCTTGATTCCCTCAAGCATTGAGGAATGAATGAAGGCTTGAGGGAATCAAGCTGTAACGCTGACCTTTTTTTATTGAAAGTAAATAAAAGTTACATTTTCTGTAAGTCATTGGAGTGCTATTCTTTTGCAATTTTTTTATTCTTGGCTGACAAGCACCAGGCACTACAGTAATTTGTTATTGGTGAAGTGCAAGATTTTTTTGCTTTTTTATAAATATAATACATGTGCGTGTATATATATATATCTATGCGTGTGTATATATATATATATGTATATATATATATATATGCGTGTGTATATATATATATGAAAATAGACAGAAAGAAACAGGTGATGCTTAAGGTCTCAATTTTGTTTCTCTTTTGAGACCCTGTAGCATTTCTTTCTGTCTATTTTCTTATTTAATTGGGGTTAAGCCCCTGGAGACCCCTGGAGTCTCTGTGCGGTACACAGGTTGTGAGCGTAGACCAGCACTTTTTCCTTTTTGGACTTAGTGTTTTGTTCTTTCGCTCACTATCCTGTATTGTTCTCTGTTTGTTTTTCTTCACTTGTCCCTTCACAGTGTAGGGACACTGACCAGGTGTTCTCAGACCAGGAACTGAGTAGTATACCTATGAGTGATGACATTTTTTCATCATTCAATAGATTGACAAATCTGTTTCAACAACAGATCAAAACAGGATGGGAAATAGTCTCATTAGAAAACTATCTGAAAAAACAACTTATTCCTAGAGGCCTTAGGGTACAAAATATCCCAGCATCTCACATTGAAGAGGAAGAGTTTATAAAAGAGTGGGAGGAGGCAGCGGGTTTCTGTTCCAATAGATTCATGGAAATCCTATGTAAATTTGAATCCAAAAGATTGATAACCATCAATAAAGAGGTGGATGAACAAATTAATAAGATTGAACAATTTAAGAGCGAATCTAATTTTGAATCATTGGAAATAAAACTCAAAAACAATCTAGACAAGTTCCAACAGAATATCAAGGTTCGCAAACATTCTAAGTTCATAAGGGATAGTCAGGACTTTAAAAATGGGAATGTCTATAGGAGAAATAATAGAAAATTGAGGAAGAGCTTTTCTGAGCTGATTTCCACTTCAGAATATGAAACAAGTGGCTCAGACTCAGACTCCGCTAAGGGGGGCACCCAAACTCCCCATGAATATAACACCAGAAGTATTCTAAAGAAAGGGGTAACTTTTTTAGAGAACCCCTATATGGAAGACAATATGACACCCCAACCACGGAGCCGCGGCAGACCCCCACAACGCTTCAGGAGGAAGCGATACTAGATAATACACCTACAGCCAACCAAATTATTAATCTTTCCTCCTATGACCCCACGACTTCAGAACTACAACTACTACACAGGGGTCTGTCCTTCGTTCCGGTTTCCAAATTTGACAAGTTTAACTGGACGAAGGACATACACCTATTTGCAAGGAGACTTGCCCTGCATAAATTCCATCACATTCACGATGAGAAAAGAGCAAAAGAATTGGGTTTACAAGCCTCTGATATTTGCCTTCTTGACACATTGGTTGACCTGTTGTCGTCTAATGATAGCTCTGCAAGCTTACAGCCTCCATTTACACATCTCAAGAAAAAGAGTCTGTTTACCCCACATTTACCAGATTTTAAATATATTGATTTATTTGTCGAGCTAACATGTGGTGAAATAGACAAAATTGATCAGAAAGAACTTATGATCCAACCTGGTAGCAATATCACCTTACAGGAACAAACCTCCCTTAAACATTTAAAATCTTTGGATAAGGTTATTTTTAAACCATCCGATAAGGGGGGCAACATAGTCATTCTGAATAAATCTGATTATGTAGTGATGGCACATAATTTGATCCAAGATAATGACACCTATGAAATTCTCATGAATAACCCCACAAAAAAATACCTGGGAGAACTAAAAGACATCTTGGATACGGCTTTAACTACATGTTTAATCTCTAAAGATGAATACAACTTCATATTGACTAAAAATCCTGTAATAGCAACATTCTATGCCCTCCCTAAAGTGCACAAACAGAAACCAGAATTGAGTGGGAGACCAATTGTCTCGGGTAAGGGCAACTTGACTCAAAATGCCAGCTTATATGTTGACCAGATCTTGCGGAAATTGGTTGTGGAACTTCCATCATATTTGAGAGACACGAAACACACCTTGAGTATTATAGAGGATATCGTACTCACGGGTGATGCCATTCTATGTAGTCTCGATGTGGAGAGTCTGTACAGCTCTATACCGCATGAAGTGGGTCTTAAGCATATTCGAGCCTTTCTCGATGCACAACCTAGTGTCTCCCCACTTCATAGTCTCTTTGTGCACGATTTGATGCAATTTATCCTGACACACAATTACTTTTTGTTTCAGGGTAAATACTACTAGTGATGTACCGAACGGTTCGCCGGCGAACGGTTCCTGGCGAACATAGCATGTTCGCGTTCGCCACGGCGGGCGAACATATGCGCGGTTCGACCTGCCCCCAATTCGTCATCATTGAGTAAACTTTGACCCTGTACCTCACAGTCAGCAGACACATTCCAGCCAATTAGCAGCACACCCTCCCTAGCAGACCCTCCCACCTCCTGGAAGGCATACTGCAAATTTGCAGTAAGAGGACCGACCAAGCCTCTTCTTCCATCTCCCTGTTACAAAAATCAATGCCGTGTACACGTCCACTGATAGGAGACGCGGAAGGTATTAAACTGATAAAAATAGTACTAAACACACCACTCCTATCTGGTGTCACATTAGCTTGACCGCGCAGTGCCCCAAATTTGCAGTAAGAGGACCCGACCAAGCCTCTTCTTCCATCTCCCTGTTACAAAAATCAATGCAGTGTACACGTCCACTGATAGGAGACGCGGAAGGTATTAAACTGATAAAAATAGTACTAAACACACCACTCCTATCTGGTGTCACATTAGCTTGACCGCGCAGTGCCCCAAATTTAATGTGATCTGTGAGTAAGGTAAACGGTTGTCCATACAAGTAGGTTGCAACTTTTTGAGGGCCCACACCACCGCCATGCACTCCTTTTCAATGGCAGTGAATATACTTCGCTGTGCAAAAGTTTACGGCTTAGATAAAAATCAATGCCGTGTACACGTCCACTGATAGGAGACGCGGAAGGTATTAAACTGATCAGAACAATACTAAACACACCACTCCTTTTTTTTTGGTGAGGCTTTACAGGACAGAGTGCTTCTCCACGGGACATGTTAACTCACGGGCAGCTGGCTCATCAAGGAACCAGAGCAGCTTTCCATGTACAGGTAAGACACGTGCAGCCGGTAAGGGTTCAGGCTCTTCTTCCTGGAGGATGCGCTGCAAGCCTGTTGAACGAGATGACCTTGCTCGGGTCCCAGGTGTACGGTTCCTAAAATGGCTGCCATATACACGTCCACTGATAGGAGACGCGGAAGGTATTAAACTGATCAGAACAATACTAAACACACCACAAATAAGGTTTCTCTCCTGTATGGCTCCTCAAATGATGCTTAAGATTAGAAGCGGCTGAAAAGCATTTCTCACACTCGAACAAAAATATATTTTTTTAACATTCTCTCCACTTTGAACGAAATGACGTTTGGGAAGAGATTAACATAATTAAACACAGGCAGTAAAAATACAGTTTTTAGCCATACCCTGTAACTTTTAAACTACACATCCCATCTTCATAATTACATATTTGGAATCAGCACACTTAAAACATAAACATAACCAAAAATCAGCCAAATCCATCCAGGGGTTAAAAAGTTAGCTGGAGGTCCCTTTATGACCGACCGCAAGCACATTTTCCTGCCCAAAACAGTTCCATAGATTTGGGCTGTGAGGTCGGTCTATTTCAGGCTGAAAAACGACTGGGACTTACTCTCTGCAGCTGAAATAAGGCTGAAAAAAACGGCTGAAAAAGCGACTAAGTCCCATCGCCGAATGGGACTTAGTCTCTGCAGCTGTAAAACCAGTAGGGGAGAAGGTAGAGCTCAGCGGTGTTTGCGGAAATGTGTAGCCGATTTTAGTTCCATGAATTTGGCTACACATACCGCTGACCTCGTCGAATGATCAAAGATGGCCGCCGCCACGTGTTCAGCAAACGAACAAAGACCTCCAGCATTGTCAATTAAGCTGCGGTTAACCGCAGCTTCTGGGAGGTAAATTGCCTGCACACTTCCACTTCTGGGTGGTCTGCCTGTGTGGTACTTGGTTCAGTAAGCCCCATTTACTGAACCAAGTGGGAATTAGCCAGGCAGGCACAAAGGGTTTGCACCAGGTCTGGGGACAC
>OW240912.1:412843006-412853148 GCA_933207985.1 Pelobates cultripes | reverse complement strand
ATCACTGATTCGTCTCCCTGCACTTCACACTGAACCCGGAAGAGCAGGGAGGCGGATCGTGAGTCCCTGCAGCACATCTGCTCGCTCTAACAGCCTGTCAGAGCGATCACTGCTGCAGGGGCAGCACGATCGGGTGCTCCCGGTCTGCCTCTAATATAGAGGCAGACGGGAGTAACGTTAACTCCACGATCGGCGTGATTGTGGCGATCTGGGATTTACTTTATCGCATGACGGACCTGGTCTGTCATTCGTCGTTAACTGCTTCCCCAGCAGGAAGGGGTTAAAAAAACAAAACAAAAAACAGCAGGGCATGCAGGTATATATAGCTGCATATACGTATGCAAATAAATTGATCCAATAAAGGTATCATTGCACAATGCAATACGCTGGTATTTTGGCATCTTGTCTACTGCACTAATACGGCTAATCCAATCTACAACAATATATATATATATATATATATATATATATATATATATATATACACAGTGGGACCTCAGTTTACGAATTTAATGCATTTTCAGGGACGTTTCTTACTGCAAAACATTTGTAAACCGAAACGCGGTTTCCCATAGGAATGCATTGAAAACCAATTGATCCGTTCTGGAGGTCAGAAATAAGTCAAAATGAGCTGGCATGGAAATCAACCCACAATGCAGAACACACAATAAAAGGCATGCAAACGATGAATCTCAGCTCCCTACCTTTCCACAGCTTGAGAAATGCACCAAAAAGTCCCAAAACAACGGCAAACAATTTCCAGAATGGCTCCAAACCTCGATGCAAAAGCCGCTCCAACACCTCCACACTCTACGCCATGTGCTACCCACAGGCTCCAGCATGCAGGGGGTGGTGCTACAAACCTCCCAGGTGCAATTGTGTATTGCAAAACAAATTTGTAAACCGAGGCATTATTTTCAATGGATTTTCATTTGTAAACCGAAAATTATGTTAACCAAGGCATTTGAAACAGAGGTCCCACTGTGTATATATATATATATATATATATATATATATATATATATATATATATATATATAAAAAACAAAAAGTAGTTCCTGCACTCACGCTGATATCTCCCTTTATGACCGGGTGCCAACCATGTATAGCCCAAAAAATACAAAAATACAAATGGATGGTTGCACTCACGGTTTTTTGAATTAAAAGTCCAAAGTTTATTGTCAAATAGTAAAAGCTGTGATCAACGTTTCAGTCCTTCCATAAGGACTTTCATCAGGATCATAAAAACAGACATGGTACATACAACATATTTATATACAACATAATTAAGTTAAACTATTGTTAGGTGAATCAGCTTACCCCCAATGAATATTACTGCCTAGCCAGCGTCCCTGTGCCTCGTGTGCGCATGCGTGAATTTGCTCCACCCCACGTAGTGACATCACACTGCGTCGACGTGCCCAACCGTAACCATAGCGACGCGGGCATACAAACCCGTCGTTATGGGAATAAAGTACAAGCGGATGAAGAAATCGTGTATTACAAAAACACTGTGATCATAATGACCAATATACTTAATTGTGTAAAGTGTATTTAAAACAGTGAACCGACTTATTAGTGATATTATACCAATGACGGCCATGCCATATTGTAAAAGTATGGCTGAATGCCGTTGAGTAAAAAAGTGCTATGTGCAAATAAAGGGCCAACAAAAAAATACTTAGTAGCAGCTGGTAAGATATTGTGATTGGATTCGTATATGATGTGAGTGAATATTTAACACAAGTGAATATTTAAATACAAAGTGACAATGCAGAGTGCTGATAAACATTTAAAGTGACGGAGTGCTACAATTACTACATATACACTGTGCAAAAGACTATATACAATAAAAACTAATTGCGTTCACTAATACACACACAAAGGATATCAATTTGAGAAATGTAAACCAGGGTACCATAAAACTCCTCTTTATATTTGTAATAATAATTATTTCTTTCAGACTACTATAAAGCTAAAAGAATTCCTAGAGGGTTCAGAATCTTAAATGTTCCCACTATTGGTAGGGGCAAGGCTAAGGTGTGCAAAGAATGGACTATGGTATTAAATAAAGCATCGCTAGATATGATGCTTATCATTATTAAAGATGTTAAAGAGGATTTAGTGGATGTCGACAAAAAAATTCTGGAAGTGGAAACCGAATATGCTTTATTGTTGGCCTCTCCAGAAGGACAGAGACTGCTATGCAAACTACAGGAAGATTTATTGAAATACAAAAATGAATTAATTAAGTTCAAGAAACTGAAATTTGAAAAGGTCCATCAGGATTACTTGGACCATCGAGTCTATAGATGGCTAAGTGGTAATAGTACACAAAGACCAAGAAGGCCCCGCAAGAGGATCATTAAGCCCAGAATTGCTACTATAGACACTACATCAGGAGAATCGGCTTCCGACAATGACCAAAGTGCAACTACTTTACAATCTCCCCAACTTTTTTTAGAGACGGCAGAAACGGGCGCTTCTACCAGAAGTCGTGCAAGAGGAAGCGCAGATCCAGAAGAGGTGGTCAAGCAAAAAGTGATGCCAAGAGGCAAGCCGCCCCTCAGGAAGTAATTCCTATATTTAACCTTTCTCATAGGCCGTTATCACAAGAAGAAATAGATTTATTGAGTTTGGGATTGTCTTTCGTTCCTACGGCTTATGCTGATCAATTCAAGTGGGAAGTCGAATGGTTCAAATTCGGGAGGAATCTTCGTCTAAAAGATCATTTTCATAAACAAGATAGTATTGACAATACAGTCAAACATACAACAAAGCATAAATTTCGACCTACATCAACTTTTGATCCGGTAACCAATAAATCGTCTATCAAGACCTTTTTGTCACTGACTAATAAAGAGGTACATAATACGATATCCAAACCCAAATGTAGGAGGCACAACATCATGAAACATCAGAGAAATCTCATTAGGAATTTGTCAGAGGTCCATTCCATTGTTATACGGGCTGCGGACAAGGGAGGAGGGATTGTCATAATGGATTATGTGGACTACGCGGGGGAAATGAAAAACCAACTACATGATACGGATATTTATTTACCATTAGAACATGACCCTACAGTGGAATTTCAACGTATGATACACGACACACTTTCCATGGTACTAAGAGCTGGTTTCATTGACATGGAGTTGTTTCAGTTTCTCAACCAGGAAAATCCGCGAAGTCCTATCATTTATAGTATCCCAAAGATACATAAGAATGCTCAACATCCCCCAGGCCGGCCCACAGTATCCGCAATTAATGGAATTATTGAACCCTTAGCCAAATGGCTTGACTACTTGTTTAAAGAAACAGTAGAACAATTGGAAACCTGCATCAAAGACACACCTACATTACTTAACAGAATTGGCGACATTGAATTTGGAGGACATCAACCACTACTCATTACCATGGATGTGAGTAGTTTATATACGGTGATTCCACACGAGGAGGGAATAGAGGCTATGCGCCAGGTATTGTTAGCCTCAACAGTGTACAAGGGACCTCCCATCGAGTTTGTCTTGGAAATCCTTACATTAGCCTTGGAAAGGAACTATTTTCGTTTTGAGAATTCGTGGTATTTACAGGTGTCTGGTACATCGATGGGGGCGGCGATGGCCCCCATGTACGCCAATGCATATATGTACATGTACGAAAAACGTTATATCTTGACACCTTATAGCCACTTAATCCAGGGATATTATCGCTATATAGATGATCTTTTGATCATCTGGAAGGGTACAGCGATGGAGGCACATGAGATGGTGGAGAGTCTTAACCAACTTCCGGTGCCTATAAGATTGACGGCACACATCAGTCCTGAGAAAGTTCAGTATCTGGATGTAGAGTTAATGGTTGGCAATGGCAGGATAGAGTATAGTCTTTACACCAAGATGACGGATAGAAATACTCTACTGCATGCAAGTAGTGCTCATCCACAATCATTGATAAAATCACTCCCTAAAGCGCAATACTTAAGGGTGATGAGGAACAATTCTGATGAGACTACCAAGGAGAGACAATTATCAGAGATGACACAAAAATTTCTACAACGAGGATATCAACGCTTGGCGTTAGATCAAGCATTGAAAGAGGCTAAGAAACCTCGGATACCTAGAGATCAAGCACCAACTCAAAGATTGGTCTTCCCTACTACGTACCACAAATCTACCCAGTCTATTTCCTCTGCGATAAGAAAGAACTGGAGAATTCTGGCAACGGACGACACCCTTCCCAAAGTATTTCGTGAAAAACCGCTTATCTGTTACAAGAGAAACAAAAACTTAAAAGATTTATTAGTAAACACGGATCCTATTCTAAGCTACTCGGACAACACGTTTATCCAAAATCGAGGCTGTGTTCAATGTCTTGGGTGCGTTACATGTGGACACATGACGCCAGCAAAAAGTTTTTTTCACCCACACACGAACAAACAATACCCCATTAAGAGCACTATAATGTGTAAAACTACACACGTTATTTATAAATTAATGTGTCCATGTGGCCTAGTGTATATAGGAAAAACAGAAACAGCGTTATGCGAAAGGATAAGAGGACACCGATCAAGTATCCGATTAGCGTATAGGGATGGAGTGTCGGACAAACCAGTTGCCAAACATTTTTTGCAGATGGGACATTCATTGGCTACTTTAAAATTTGTGGCAATTGAACATGTTTTAGCATCAAATAGAGCGGGGGATCGAGGAAAATTTCTGTTGAACAGAGAGACCTTTTGGATTTTTGAATTGGACACGGTATTCCCGAAAGGTCTAAATGAACATATTTCATTCCATTCTTTCTTGTAACATTAATTTATTTTATACAGCATTTATCCAAAAAATCTGTTGTAGATCCATAATCGGGTAGTAACAATTTTCTTAAAATCCTATAATATGTTTGCCTCATTAAATTAGGGTGCATATTTGCTTATACATAATAATTTCTTTAAGAGGATCTTATAAACAAAGTTCATTTGGAGAAAGGATTTTTTTGTATGTTGCTGCTTATAGGTGTACGTAATAATATGGCTTAGTGAAATAATGTCTTTGTAACCAGATCAGATTAACTCCAGCTTGTTATATTATTTTTAATGTTTTTAAAAGATACAATCTGAGATAATGTTAATCATAAGTTGGGGATTATCATAATAATTATTATTACAAATATAAAGAGGAGTTTTATGGTACCCTGGTTTACATTTCTCAAATTGATATCCTTTGTGTGTGTATTAGTGAACGCAATTAGTTTTTATTGGATATAGTCTTTTGCACAGTGTATATGTAGTAATTGTAGCACTCCGTCACTTTAAATGTTTATCAGCACTCTGCATTGTCACTTTGTATTTAAATATTCACTTGTGTTAAATATTCACTCACATCATATACGAATCCAATCACAATATCTTACCAGGTGCTACTAAGTATTTTTTTGTTGGCACTTTATTTGCACATAGCACTTTTTTACTCAACGGCATTCAGCCATACTTTTACAATATGGCATGGCCGTCATTGGTATAATATCACTAATAAGTCGGTTCACTGTTTTAAATACACTTTACACAATTAAGTATATTGGTCATTATGATCACAGTGTTTTTGTAATACACGATTTCTTCATCCGCTTGTACTTTATTCCCATAGCGACGGGTTTGTATGCCCGCGACGCTATGGTTACGGTTGGGCACGTCGACGCAGTGTGATGTCACTACGTGGGGTGGAGCAAATTCACGCATGCGCACACGAGGCACAGGGACGCTGGCTAGGCAGTAATATTCATTGGGGGTAAGCTGATTCACCTAACAATAGTTTAACTTAATTATGTTGTATATAAATATGTTGTATGTACCATGTCTGTTTTTATGATCCTGATGAAAGTCCTTATGGAAGGACTGAAACGTTGATCACAGCTTTTACTATTTGACAATAAACTTTGGACTTTTAATTCAAAAAACCGTGAGTGCAACCATCCATTTGTATTTTTATATATATATATATA
The DNA here is from genome assembly GCA_933207985.1 of Pelobates cultripes. NCBI lineage: Eukaryota > Metazoa > Chordata > Amphibia > Anura > Pelobatidae > Pelobates > Pelobates cultripes. The sequence continues at coordinate 412,847,151 of OW240912.1, read as the reverse complement.
ATAATTAGCCCCTTGCCTTATCTGAAGTCTAGGATATCCTTATGCCTATCCCACGCATGCTTAAATTCTCTCACTGTGTTAACTTCTACCACTTCAGATGGAAGGTTGTTCCATGCATCCATTACCCTCTCAGTAAAGTTCTGATATTATTTTTAAACCCTTGCCCCTCTAATTTAAGACTTTGTCCTCTTGTTGTGAAGAAGTTTTTCTTCTTTTAAATATAGTCTCCTCCTTTACTGTGTTGATTCCCTTTACGTATTTAAATGTTTCTATCATATCCCCCCTGTCTCATCTTTCCTCCAAGCTATACATGTTAAGATCCTTAAACCTTTCCTGGTAAGTTTTAACCTGCAATCCATGAACCAGCTTAGTAGCCCTTCTCTGAACCCTTTCTAGAGTATCAATATCCTTCTGAAGATACGGTCTCCAGTACTGTGTACAATACTCCAAGTGAGGTCTCACCAGTGTTCTGTACAATGGCATGAGCATTCTCTCTTTCTACTGCTAATACCTCTCCCTAGACAACCAAGCATTCTGCTAGCATTTCCAGCTGCTCTGTTACCCTGTCTTTCTACCTTTAAGTCATTTGAAATAATTACTCCTAAATCTCTTTCCTCAGATGTTGAAGTTAGTAGGGTATGAAAAATCCTATACTCTGCCCTTATGTTTTTATGTCCAAGGTAATGGATCTTGCACTTGTCTACATTAAATGTCAGTTGCCACAGCTCTGACCATTTTTCTAGTTTACCTAAATCATTTGTCATTTGGCTTATCCCTCCTGGAACATCAACCCTGTTACATATCTTAGTATCATCAGCAAAAAGACATACCTTACCATCAAGAAGTTCTGCAATATTACTAATAAAAATATTAAGGAGAATGGGTCTAGGAACAAATCCCTGAGGTACCCCACTGGTAACTAGACCTTGCTTTGAATATACTTTGTTGACTACAACCCTCTGTTGCCTGTCATTTAGCCTAACCCATTAAACAATATTGGAATCCAAACTTAAAGATTGCAGTTTATTGATGAGCCTTCTACAGGTGATACTCGAAAAATTAGAATATAGTGCAAAAGTTCATTTATTTCAGTAATGCAACATAAAAGGGAAAACTAATATATGAGATAGACACATTACATACAAAGCAAGATAGTTCAAGCTGTGATTGTCATAAGTGCGATGATTATGGCTTACAACTCATGAAAAACCCAAATCCACAATCTCGGTAAATTAGAATATTTTTACGTTTACGTTGCATTACTGAAATAAATTAACTTTTGCATGATATTCAAATTTTTCGAGCATCACCTATATGAGGAACAGTGTCAAAAGCCTTATGGAAATCTAGGTAGGCATTGTCTACTGCACCACCCTGATCTATTATTTTAGTTATCCAATCAAAAAAATCAGTAACATTAGTTTGGCATCATCTCCCTGAAGTAAACCCATGTTGTCTTTGATCTTAAAATCCATGTGATTTTAGATGTTCAACAATCCTATCCTTTAACATGGTTTCCATTACTTTCCCCACTACTGGGGAATACTGTCATGGTAAAAAGAAAGCACACCCTCTTAGAATTCTATGGTTTTACATATCAGGACTAATAACAATCCTTAGCAGATCTTAAAATTACGTAGATACAACCTCAGATGAACAACAATACTTGACATATTACACCATGTCACGATTTACTTAAAAAATAAAAAAAGCCAAAATGGATAAACCATTGGTGAAACACTGTGTGGAAAACGAATTACACCCTTACTACTCCCAAATAAATCAAGAGTTTACATTGCAGGCAGGTGCTGCTAATCAAATGTCACTAATTAATTTATCATTGTGACCACCTCTATAAAAGCTGAAGTTTTAGCAGTTTGATTGTCTGGAACATTCAGGTGTGTGTTAACTCAATGCAAAGGAGGAGAAACATCAGCAATGATCTTAGAGAATAAAATAAAGGATAGGTGAGGTGTAGTGAGAAAAATAAGTGCAGGCAAGCTTCTGTGAAGAGGTCACTCCAACCCCAAATATGTATCAAAGAAAACCAGAAAAATACAGAGCACTGTGTCTATTTGGACTATTAAGTGCTTACTCTGTTACTTGAGTCTTTCTATGGTACAATACTTTGTGTATACCTGGATGACCATCTTATTGTGCACTTTATTCTCATTTGCACTTTTTTGCACTTTGCACTTTATGTATTTAGTCCAGTATTTATTGTGTTAAGCTGCTATACCGATGGGTCTCTGGCCCATTATGGCCTTTTAATATATATTTCATTGCACATGTTTTGTGCTATATATTGTGGATTTTTTATGTAATAAATTTTTGTCTACTATATATATATTTTTCCTCTTGATCTAATTTTTTCCTTTACCCCTATACAGTATTTATATAGTGATTGTGGCGCTCTGTATTTTTCTGGTTTTCTATGATCTTAGAGAAGCAGTTGCTTGGATATACTTCTATTGTTCCATGGTCCAGTACCGAGACTCAGTGGAAACTATCCTAAGGGCGAGCTATTGAGGTTTTTCTGAACCTTTGCCCATTCTCAGAGTTCTCATATTCTCTGTTTTTTCTTGCAATGCATTAACTTAGGCTCTTCATAAGTTAAGAGGGTGATCCACACATGGACCCTGTGCTCAATGTTCTAGAGGGCTATTGTAGCGGAGCCCTAGTCCTAACAGGGACTCTCCTCCACTGGTTTCTCCATCATACACTGAGGAACAAGTAGGGAGAGGGAGAGTAAAATAATCCAAGAATCTCCCACCTCCTCCCCATCATCTGGACAACACTCAGCTCTGTGGGTATAACTGGTTTTAATGGAGTCACACACTGCCTTTTATGTGAATTCCCATGCAAGAGGTTTTCAAATACATATTCTAGGGGCATTCCCCACTGGACCTGAGAGTAGACTGAGACAAAATACACAACATAATTACATTAGCTCTCAGGTCCAGGACATGTACAATAATAATCACCCCAAAACATACAGTTCACCTTAAGTCCTATAACCCCAGATAGCCTGGATCTGAGCGTCCAACATATCCGTAAAATGCTCAGATTCCACAAACACAGCCGAAACGCCACCGGGGTATAGTTTAGACTGATGGCACTCAAGACTCCTGCCCAAAAGGCTCCATGAAATCAGGCTGTGTTGTCCTTCTCTTTCGGGAGTATCAAATGGACAAAAACCAATGCATAAACTGTTTGTGCGTACATTCATTCTTTGTCTCTTGTTCGGGAGCTTGATTCCCCCCGAACACCACTCTATTCATCTCAATACCCACGAACATAACCGAAGGTGACGTCCCAAGGCTTATTCTGCTACAGTTATCATCTAGGTTTGTGGTATAACTACATTTATTGATTGTTGATTATTTTTTTTTTTTTTTCATTTCTCATTCTTTCTTTGCATATCTTTTTCACAGTTTTTGATGAATTTCTGTTAATCCATGTGCATGAATTTATATATAAAATTGTGCTGGTACATACATTGATTTCACAGACAAAAACTCCTATAAACACCCATGTATTATTTTCATATGTTTTCATTTGTTCATCTAATTGAGTATTATATGTTTCTTTAAAGTTACATCATTATTTGAAAGAAATTACCTATCTTCACGGCTCATATTTTGATGAAAATGGAGAATTTATCTTTTACTTTTTGGTTAATTATGTTATTGTAAAGGAATCTAAAAAATTAGATTTTGTTGCGGGCAACTTTACACCATGGGTACCTAAGGATCAGCAACTTATCACAAACTTCGATACTATAATTTGGAAGACCCCCAACAAAAAGGTTAGAGATGTTTAATTGGTTTCTTTGTAACTAGGATTATTTTTATGATAAATATATATCATATATATATAGAAAACATCATAAGTTTAAACATTGTCATAGTTTTAGATTTCTAAAACATGATAATAAATCTTTCAAACATTTGCTTTGTTTCCTTTTGGAAATTGATTGTTTACTTAAAATCTGGTGGGCAAGCTTAATAACCATTATGAAGAGAAAAAGAACAAATTAGGGTGCGCCTAAGACAAGTAGAATGAATATATAAAAAATATATCAGTGAGTACGAGCAGCGATACCTAAAAAGTCAGAATATAAATAATCCACACATGCAGGAGGT
>OW240912.1:412824061-412836590 GCA_933207985.1 Pelobates cultripes | reverse complement strand
TCTGTCCAACCAGCCCCAGAGGCGAGCAACCTTATGGAACGGTCCTGGGAAGACCCACAGATGGCAGGTGGAGATGGAACCGAGGTCTCTCCACCTGCCCCACAGGGATGCTGGGTACCCGGCCCAGATCCCCAGCGGCAGTGTATCTCACAGGGAGAGGAGACAACCGGTCTCCCTTCCCAGCAGCAGCCTGAGTTCCAGGAGGAGGTGATGGTAGATCCCTCCCCCATACAGCAACCAGCGTCCTGGGGAGGGGAGGCAAACGGCCTCCCTCTCCTCCACCAACCAGAGGTACCTGAGGTAGTGGACCTCATAGATGTGTCCTGGGGACACACAGAGATGGCAAGCGGAGATGGGACCGAAGTCTCTCTGCCAGCCCTACAGGGATGCTGGGCAGTCAGCCCAGGTCCCCAGCGGCAGCATAATATACAGGGAGAGGAGGCAACTGGTCTCTCTCCCCAGCGGCGGCCTGAGTTCCAGGAGGAGGTGATGGTCGATCCCTCCACCTTACAGCAACCAGTGTCCTGGGGAGTGGGGGCAACCAGCCTCCCCCTCCAACAGCAGCCAGAGATACCGGGAGAGGGGGAAGACAAACCTAACCACACTGGCGCAGATGGGACCGCGGTCTCTGTGCCATTCCTACAGGGAGGCTGGACGGGCGGTCCAGATCCCCAACCAACCCCGCAGGGATGCCAGGAGGAGGAGGTAAGCAAAACTTCCCCTCCCCAGCTACATCCCAACCGGGTCCTAGGGGCAGTGGATGAGCCTGCGATACCCACTGACCCTCTCCCAGCAGAAGAGCTGGCCTCTGCCCCCCCTTTTCCCCTGTATCAGAGCCTGACTTACCACGGGTTACCCCAGTGGAAGAGCTGGCAGCAGGGCAGAGCGCCGCTGGCCTCTGCCCCCCAAGCAACACCAGCAGTTTGCCTAGCTGCACCAGGGAGACCGAGAGTGCTGCGCTGTCCCACTACAAACATGAACCTACAGGCCAGTACCATTTATTGTGGGGGGGTTACTCTGCGTATTTTTCCTTGTGGGTGGGCTGCCCGACTAATCTAGTTACTGACCGGCAGAAGGTCAGGTACCTGTTTAGTCTTCCCCCCAAAGGGAAGATGTGTGACGAAGTGCCCTTCGCCACTTGTGCCTGGAGAGGACTGCTTGCCCGCCTCTTGCCCTGTGACTATGGCCCCTGGGATGTATTGCTCTTTAAAGACATGATTTGGGCATAATGGATTTGTGTTGTGCTGCTGCTGGCCCTTTAAGAACCATCTGGGGACATACTGTGGAGTTACTGGGTGGCCACCATTTCCTGTATCAGAAGCACATGGTGAGAACAATGGATGGCGGCCATTTTAACTCACAGACACTGTGTGGACTTTTCAACACGGTGCCATCTCGCCAGTATTTGTTGCACAGAGACATTGTGCGTGGTTTTGGACTATACAGCAGGGGACACATTATACAGTGATTGTTTTTCATTTAGCCTGTATATGTTCTGCAGAATCTGCATTAAACTGTATTTTCCAAAGTACTGAACGGATCTGGGTGAATTTTGGATATGTGGTTCACCCAGATCCCCCGGTTCCAAGGATATACTTATGGGGTTATTGCATGTTTTGGGGTCCCTGTGTGTTTTATGAAACTGTATTATTTCTGGCCAGCAGATAATTGAGCTTTGTGTATTGCAGAAACTCAATTATCTAGCCTGGCCCAGAGGAGGAGTTTTGTGTTGCATAAATTGTGAGTTCTGTGTGCCAGTAAATCAGTCTTGTTCCAGCATTAAGCCTTGGCTCATGTTTGGGGGAAGGGATACCTACACTCTGGGGATTGCTATAATCACTTACTCCCCAGAGGAAGCTCTTGCAATAGCTTGATTTGTTCCTGTTCCTGCTCTCTGGGGAAAGAGAGGTTCACCCACTGGAAGCTGGATCCTGGCCTTGGATCCAGGGTGGGTGGAAACAGCAGAGACCCCGGCGCAGTTGCATCGCTGGAAGTGGGGTCTGCAGTGCTGATGGTGTCGGTTGGAGTGCTTGGAGTCCTCAGCGAGCACTACGAGCATCGATTGGCGGAGGTACTCAGTCGGAGTGCCAGCGTTCCGTCACAAACCCATACAGTGTATATAACATATATAACTCATGTAACATATATAACACATACAGTGTATATAACATATAACAAATGTAATGTATATAACATATATAACACATATAATATATATAGCATATATAACACATGTAACGTATATAGCATAAATAGCTTATATAACTATATGACTTTGTGGAAAACTGAGCGTACAATAACATTTCCCATAATCCTTTTCTGTACTGGAGAGATAATTGCGTAAGAGTACACCTTTAATTACATTATCTCTCTGTACAGAAAATCACACAATATTGGTTAAAATGGTATAATTCGCATAATATGTATCTGAACTCCACAAAAGAATAGCTGGGATCTGAGCGCACAATCTGTCGAAATACTGCTCAGATCTGTTCGTTAAAATAGAAAAGCCATTCGAGTGAAGTTATGGACCGGTCAGCCATGAGGGGAGAGCCCCAAAACAGTTCCAGGTAATTGCAGGCTTTGACCGGTCTTCTTAACAGATGAACATACACATTGATATACTGATTAGTCGTGTGTGGGAAGGTCGTGGTTTACTGTAGACGAACAGCGCTCTATTTGGTTGAACGGCACTATCTGCACGAACGGTATGGAAGTCCAGCAGTGTTCGCGAGGTCGAGTAGCCGATTTTAGTTCCATGCACTTGATGACCAAACACCGCTGGGCGTTCGTGCGCAAAGATGGCCACAGCCATGTGTTCGTTCATACGAACGGCGACCACCCATTCAACCATTAGGTGTTTCGTTTCCCTATGTTGCCAGTTCTTAATTGGAGACACACGACTCCCTTGTGTGGTCCTCCATTCGACATTTTATTTGTTTTCACGAACAGTATATCCCTGTTCTGTTTGTGAAGTTAAATTAACGAATGCGCATAGTTTTAGCACATGGAAATAAGCGAATGAACCCCGTTCGTGTACAATGAAGTGGCTAGTTTTGCCACAGTAATGTATATAGCATAACTCATGTAACATGTATAACACATGCAGTGTATATAACATAATTAGCACATAGAGTGTATATAACATATATAACTCATGTAATATATATAACACATACAGTGTATATAACATATAAAACACATGTGATGTATATACCATATTTAACCCATGTAATGTATATAATACACTGCTCAAAATAATAAAGGGAACACAAACAACACAATGTAACTCCAAGTCAATCACTTTTCTGTGAAATCAAACTGTCCACTTAGTAAGCAACACTGAGAGACAATCAATTTCACATGCTGTTGTGCAAATGGGATAGACAACAGGTGGAAAGTATAGGCAATTAGCAAGACACCCCCAATAAAGGAGTGGTTCTGCAGGTGGGGACCACAGACCATGCCTATTGGGGGTATCCGGGGGGGGGAGGGGGATACCCCCAATACAGTAAAACTGCACATTTTAGAGTGGCCTTTTATTGTGGCCAACCAGTCAGTATCTGGTGTGACCAGATATAGTAAAACATATAAAGGTCAATAAAGAACAATTGGGGCAAAAACAAAAGTGTTGTGTTTATGATTGTATTCAGTGTATATGTTACATGTGTTATATGTTATATACATTACATGTGTTGTATATGTTGCATTATAAAAGGTGGTACTTTGCTGAACTTATTGCATATTGCTACCAAGAATCCATTGTAATAGTAACAGCACTGCAAATGTGAGATTTCTGTGGGAAAACAAGTCTTGTGGCTTGACTGGTGTGCAGATCTGTGTTTAACTAAGTACAGGCATACCCCACTTTTAAGTACACAATGGGACCAGAGCATGTATGGAAAACGAAAATGTACTTAAAGTGAAGCAATACCTGTTTTCACTTCCCAACGCATGTACCGCATTGCAATAGTCATTTAGAGGCATAACTGATACTGCAACTGCAGATTGCCAGTGATTTTATTTCCAGTGATTTATTTAGTGATTTCCAGTGGGCTTTTATTCAGTTAAAACAAACCTTAAAAAGAAAAATCTTATTCCAGATTGTACCATTTATCTTTAATGTTTTACTCATCTGACAACCTTAAACTGGGAGGAAAAGTAAAATAAACCTGCCCACTGGGCCATATTCTGTCAATACAGTGCCAATTTGTGTTTGTTAGCAGCTTAGTTGCACACTTTGTTTAGAAACACCTCTTCATCACTTTAAGCATTTATGGTTTAACTTTGAATCCTCAGAATTATGGCCAATGCAGCTAAGCTGCTAATTCCTGGTTATAGAAAATGGCAGGGTAAACCCTTTCATTGGATGGCAGCCGATTGCAGAATATGGACAATGTGTGGGCAGAAAAATATATATATATATGTTCAGCTAGGAGTAGGCATTATAAATTTGAGATGATTAACCTGTGCCATGTCAGAAGGTGTGAAAAGTTCTTGCCCCAATGACACTGAACTGAGCTGCTCCGGGTGAGAACAGAACCTTCCCTTTCCTGTTCACTCGCAGACAGAAGAGGCGCGGGAATGTCTGTAATCGCGAGGCACCTTTACGTACACTCGCGGGTATGTCTGTTCTCGCGAATGCATGTAAAGTGAGTGTATGTAAAGCGGGGTATGCCTGTATTTACTATCCACTGACTTCAGGTGGAAGGGGTTTTCACATACCATTCCCCCCACCATAACTTTCTTGGTTAGTGCAACATTATATCCGTTATATGTTTCTGACGTGTGTGTATATATAAAAACATACACACATTCTATAGAAAGGTTCCAGATTTTACTTGTAAGGATGTAGCGGGGAATGTGATAACGGAGCCAAAATAACAGAGCCTACCCAAATACCCCCCAATAACGACAGACGCCGAATTTGGATGGAACAGGCAACATCATTTATTAAACATAAGACTGTAGGACTCATCCAACATTTATTAAACTTTATCATTCAATTATAACCATAAATAAATACATAAATAATCCATAACTTTACATATAAATTAACACCTAGTGCCCTACAGACTTAGCTTACATAAACGGCCTTGCCAATGAAAGAGACCAGGTGCCTATGCACCAACTTGCCCACAGGGTTCTCGTCTCCTCCCTCGTACAAACCAAATTCCCTTCTCCTTTCAATGCTCACCACCAGCCGGCTTTGGGCTCGGTGGGCAGTCCAAGTCGGTAACTGAAAAGTTAACCTACAGCGGGGGAGGTTGAGACCCGACCTTGTCCATATCTCCATGTAATAGCCCCCAAAACCTACTGGCAAGGACACGCCCCCCGCTAGCTGTGACATAGACAATAACAAAGAGAACAGAGGGTGGGTCGGAGGGAAGCTGTTTGCTGGCCATCTCCCAAGAGACACTGAGATAAGACGATCCCTTACAGCCACTCCCAAACCCATAACCACTCCCCTATACACATACAGCCACGCCCATATACACATACAGCCACTCCCCTAAACACATACAGCCACGCCCATATACACATACAGCCACTCCCCTAAACACATACAGCCACGCCCATATACACATACAGCCACTCCCCTAAACACATACAGCCACGCCCCTGCATCTATCCCCACACTCATGCATGTGCCTTTGTCCGCTTAGCTGCGCTATCTCCCCAGGGCCAGGGCCAGATTAAGAGCCCAGTGGGCCTGGTGCTGACAATTATGACGGGCCTAATTACAGAATCATATCGACCAGAAACAGTAAAACACTCCCAAGCGTCATGTATCTGATGGAGATGGTGCTGGAGAGAAAAAAAACAGCAGCTATAAGAAAACACATACCCTAGGCTAATCTCTCACTAATTTATGCTTTCATCTTTCAAGTAAATCCATAACCCCTAACAGAAGTGTCCAGTCAGGCAGGAAGTCAATGGACATGGTAAAAGGGTGTGCCACTGACACAAATCACGTAACCTGCCAAAAGGGGCGAACATGCCCAAAAAGAGGACATGTCTGCCCAAAGAATTAGGCCAGCCTGGTATGAATGCATGTCAGGCTGCCTGCCAATCATGCAGCTGGCCAACTAAGGGCATACTATGCAGACAGCACTCTGAGCTTGGCATTAATGCGTCTAATGATGTGCTCGCTTAACGCTTTCTAACGCTGGTCCACTTGTCTCCTTACCTTCTTACTAGCAGACAGAAGCTCCTGGTATATAGTCTGGGACAGAGAAAAGCTGTATGTAGTGAGTGTAGAAGAAAGGGAACATGCCACAGTGTTAGAGAGACCAAAGTCAGCGTTACCTTAAAGGATCACTATAGGGTCAGGAACACAAACATGAATTCCTGACCCTATAGTGTTAACACCACCATCTAACCCCCCTGGGCCCCTCATGCCTCCATAAATATAGTAAAAATCTTACTGTATTCAAGCCTGAAGCTGTAACTCTGCACGCTGTTAGACTCAGAAAAACAAGCAGTCTGCTGACATCATTAGAAGTGGCGGGCCTGATCCAATTACAGTGCTTCCCCATAGGATTGGCTGAGACTGACAAAGAGGCAGATCAGGGGCAGAGCCAGCATCATTCAAACACAGCCCTGGCCAATCAGCATCTCCTCATAGAGATACATTGAATAAATGAATCTCTATGAGGAAAGTTCAGTGTCTGCATGCAGAGGGAGGAGACACTGAATGTCAGTCACACAGTGCAGCACTGCCCCAGGAAGCACCTCTAGCAGCCACCTGAGGAGTGGCCAGTGAAGTTATCACTAGGCTGTAATGTAAACACTGCATTTTCTCTGAAAAGACAGTGTTTACAGCAAAAAGCCTGAAGGTAATGATTCTACTCACCAAAACTAATTCAATAAGCTGTAGTTGTTCTGGTGACTCTAGTGTCCCTTTAACTATATTCATTGTCAGTCAGTCCACACAAGTTTTGTTCCCATACATCCCTCTTATGTTTCCATACTTAAGTAAGAGTATGCGAAAAGTAGTTAGCGTTGCCACCTTTCTTGGAAAAACATACCAGCCTTACTAATTTGCATAATTAAATATGTATGGGTAACATCACATGATGTAAATCACAAGGGGTGACATAAGAGAAAATGCTGTAAAATCACCAAGTTTGATTATGCTGTATAGATGGATTCCTCCCAGTGCCCCCATGTGTCGATTACTCCAGGTCTCAGTGTTCCTATGTATCAGTGTCTCAGTGTCCCATGTCTCCCAGTGTCCCCTAGTGTCGTGTCCCCATGTCTCCCAGTGACCCTATGTATCACAGTGTCCCTATGTATCACAGACATGGGGGCACTGGGAGACATGGGGACACTGAGACACCAGGGCCACAGACACTAGGGACACTAGCTTGGAGACATGGAGGCACTAGGAGACATGGGGACAGTGAGACACTGGGAGACTAGGGGTCACTGGGAGACTAGGGGGCACTGAGACACCAGGGACACTGGCTGGAAGACATGGGGACACTGGGAGACATGGGGGCACTGTGTCCCCATGTGTCTGTGTCATAATCCCCTTTAAATCAATGGGCCTATTCCATGGGCCTGGGCCTGGGCCTGGAGCTGCAGCTTCATCAGCCCCTATGTTAATCCGGCCCTGCCCAAGCTATATATCATAGGGATCTGCAAATTGGAAGCGAATAACCCAATACCAAATATTCTCCAAGTCAGCCTTTTTATAATACTATTGGGTAGTGGGTTAGGAGGAGAGGCTCATAGAATAGTGGATTAGGAGTAGGAAATGAAGAAGGAGGGGCTCATGGGATAGTGGATTTGGAGTACGAAATAAAGAAGGAGGGGCTCAGGGAATAGTGGATTAGGAGTACGAAATGAAGAAGGAGGGGCTCAGGGAATAGTGGATTAGGAGTACGAAATGAAGAAGGAGGGGCTCAGGGGATAGTGGATTAGGAGTACGAAATGAAGAAGGAGGAGTTCATGGGATAGTGGATGAGGAGTAGGAAATGGAGGAGGAGGGACTCACGGGATAGTGGATGAGGAGTAGGAAATAAAGGTGGAAGGGTTCATGGGATAGTGGATGAGGAGTAGGAAATGAAGGAGGGGTTCAGGGGATAGTGGATGAGGAGTAGGAAATGAAGAAGGAGGGACTCATGGGATAGTGGATGAGGAGTAGGAAATGAAGAAGGAGAGGCTCATGGGATATCGATGAGAAGTAGAAAATGAAGGAGGAGGATTTCATGGGATATCGATGAGAAGTAGAAAATGAAGGAGGAGGATTTCATGGGATAGTGGATGAGGAGTAGGAAATGAAGGAAGAGGATTTCATGGGATAGTGGATGAGGAGTAGGAAATGAAGGAGGAAGGGTTCATGGGATAGTGGATGAGGAGTAGGAAATGAAGGAGGAGGGACTCATGGGATAGTGGATGAGGAGTAGGAAATGAAGAAGGAGGGACTCATGGGATAGTGGATGAGGAGTAGCAAATGGAGGAGGAGGGACTCACGGGATAGTGGATGAGGAGTAGGAAATAAAGGCGGAAGGGTTCATGGGATAGTGGATGAGGAGTAGGAAATGAAGGAGGGGTTCAGGGGATAGTGGATGAGGAGTAGGAAATGAAGAAGGAGGGACTCATGGGATAGTGGATGAGGAGTAGGAAATGAAGAAGGAGGGGCTCATGGGATAGTGGATGAGGAGTAGCAAATGAAGAAGGAGGGACTCATGGGATAGTTGATGAGAAGTAGGAAATGGTGAGGGAGGGGCTCATGGTATAGTAGATGAGGTGTAGGAAATGAAGGAGGGAGGCTCATGGGATAGTGGAAGAGGAGTAGTAAATGAAGAAGGATGGGTTTATGGGATAGTGGATGAGAAGTAGACAATGAAGAAGGAGGGACCCATGGGATTGTGGATGAGAAGTAGGAAATGAAGAAGGAAGGATTCAAGGGATAGTGGATGAGCAGTAGGAAATGAAGGAGGAAGGGTTCATGGGATAGTGGATGAGGATGAGGAAATGAAGAAGGAGGGGTTCAGGGGATAGTGGATGAGGAGTAGGAAATAAAGAAAGAGGGACTCACTAATTGTGGGAGAAGCGTGTCAGAAGATAAAGTAAGAATAAATAACGGTTCAGGCACTCTGGAATAACAGAAATAACAGCTTTATTGGGGCAAAAGCAGCAACGTTTTGACCCTACTGGGTCTTTATGAAGCTAAGTTTCATAAAACCCTTTAAGGTCAAAATGTTGCTGTTTTTGCCCCAATAAAGCTGTTATTTTTTGTTATTCCCGAGTGCCTGAACAATTTTTTATTCTGCATTTCTTGGAAGGGAGTACCTGAGTTATTTGGTGAATGCCATATCCAGTATGTCTCTACTACAAAAGAAAAAGTAAGAGAAGGGTCTCAGGGTAGTGAAGGAGAGTGCAGGAAATAAAAGAGAAGTAGTAGTTCATGGGGAAGTGGAGCAGCGGGTAGGAAATAAAGGATTAGTAGTGGTTCTGGGGGTAGTGGAGGAGAAAGTAGGAGATAAAGGAGTAGTAGTGGTTCAGGAGGTAGTGGAGGAGCGAGTAGGAGATAAAGGAGTAGTAGTGGTTCAGGAGGTAGTGGAGGAGCGAGTAGGAGATAAAGGAGTAGTAGTGGTTCAGGAGATAGTGGAGGAGCGAGTAGGAGATAGGAAAAGAGACTCAGGGGTTGAGATAAAGGGGTACGTTTATTAGGTTTGTTAGCGAGGGATTGTTGGGGAGATGGTAATTCCACATTAAAACTGTTAAGAGCTGGTTAATGTGTTGACTCTATAAAAATAGCTAAAACAAAATAACATTTCCACATGAAATACACTAACGCGGTGTTTCCTGTATAGTCATTTAGTAATTCCTGTGTTTCTTTTCACCAGGACCCCGGACAAGGAAGTTGAAGAAGAAGAAGAATGAAAAGGAAGATAAGAGACCCCGCACTGCGTTCACTGCCGAGCAGCTGCAAAGACTGAAGAATGAGTTCCAGGCGAACCGTTATATCACTGAGCAAAGGCGGCAAAGTCTGGCACAAGAACTCAACCTCAATGAGTCTCAAATCAAGATCTGGTTCCAGAACAAAAGGGCAAAGATAAAGAAAGCCTCGGGTTTAAAGAATGGACTGGCCTTACATCTTATGGCCCAAGGACTCTATAACCACTCCACCACTACTATACAGGACAAGGAAGAGAGTGAGTGAGGGGCAAGTTGGGGTTTGTCTCCCAGAGACTTTGTAACCACTCAACTACTACTGTGCAGAACAAGGACAAGAGTGAGGGGCAAGCGGGGGGTCCTGTTCCAGAGACACTACAACCACTCAATTACTGCTGTGCAGGATATGGATGAGAGTGAATGAGGGGCTGCCTAGGGGCCCACTCCTGATGACTGTGCAACCACTCAACTAGTGGTGTTCAGGACAAAGATGAGAGTGAATGTGGGGGCTGCCTGGGGGTCTGGTGCATCCTCTTCTTGGACCCCACAATTAGGTGGAAAGGTTATCAGTGATGGACTGGGGCGACTTAGTGTGTGGACACAGCCAGACCCTGTCCCTATATAGACTTGCTATCAGGTAAGGACACAGTGTTTGCAGCTTGGTTTATTTCAGGGTGCTGTCCATCCGTCTGTATAACTTTTAGTGTGGATGTGCCACCCATGTTTCAGAGCACCCCCAAATTCCCTTTTGCAAACAGAGGTACTGAGCTGTCCTTTCAAGCCAAAGATTTTATTATGTAGAGGAATGTGTACCCCAATATAGTGTGGGCTGCTGTCAGGACACAGACTGTCTATAAGTTATTTTATAATAAAATACCAATATTGATCACATTCACTTCTCTGCCTGTTATTAAGGGGTGCGATTTGGGATTGCGGGAGGGTAATGAGGTTTATTTACTGCATTGCGGGTTGTGGAAAATTTAACAAGAGGAAATAAAAAATGTCTAGAACAGCGTTGCTGCCTCTGCAATTCTGGTTAAATTCTCTGTTAATTCACCTCACTCTGTGTTGAGTACACCCAGTGGGTTATTTACAAAGAGCAATACAGCACACCGCGTGACAGCTGTTTGTGTAAAGATATTCATTAAACTCTGAATGTGTTGTTGCCTGGTGTATGATTGATTGTGTGAAGCAGCTACACATCTTCCTAAGACACGCATAGTTTACAAAGACAAAAAAAGTATATCCCTTATAACACAATGTCTATGAAAGGTGTAACAAAGACAGATAATGAAACTTATTGCTGAAAACATTGAACAAGGAGGTTAGAGCTAACACTTATCACAGGCCCCACCATAGCTCTAAGATATCACTGGGAGATAGTACATTTCAGCTAAACTATTTTTATTTATAATATCTATGTTTAACCCTTTGAGGGCCAGACATATCACCTGCACATTGCAAGAGAAAGGGTTAAACATTTATATTAATCAGTATGCACAAAATAGTTTACTTACGATGAATACAATGAATTATGTTAACATGAAATTATTGCAATTAAAAAAAAAGTAAACTTGAATATAGACAATAATGAAGCGGAATCCGTGGAGCCGGCTGGTGCCGTTGTGATTGTTCTGAGGGGGCGCAGTGTGCGGCTCAGCCATGCATTGTAAGGGTATATTTTAATAAACTAATTTCTTATGCAAGGATGGCCATTGTGTATTCACTATTGGAGTGTGAAGACCTCTGCTGGTGTATACAGTTGTAATCAAAATGATTCAACCCCCATTAAAAATTAGGTTTATTTTCAAAATGTATAGACTTTCAGCAATTAACAAATCAAACTATTGCTATTGAAATAGCTCAACGCAACAAATGTTTCAAGTGGTTTCCCCAAATTCAACTGAAAATGCACCTTATACTGACTTCTCCAGTCTCAAAAGTATTCAGCCCCTTCATGACAAGCATCTTCATTACTAAGTAGAGCTCCCTTTTGCTGTTATGACCTACTGCAATTGAGATGCATTGCCAGACAACGGCTTCTGGCAGCATTCTGAGGAATCTTAGCCCACTGCTCATGTACAATGGCCTCCAGTTCAGTAATATTCTTGGGTTTGCGTCCTGTAACTGCCTTCTTAATATCCCACCAGAGATTTTCTATGTCAAGTCAGGTGACTGTGATGGCCACTGTAAAATTTTACAGGACTTCTCCTGCAACCAAGCCTTGGTAGAATTTGAGGTATGCTTGGGATCATTGTCTTCTTGAAAGGTCCAATGAAGGCCATTCGGCCAAGCTTCAGCTACCTCACAGACAGCATCACGTTTTCTCCTAGGATTTCCTTATACTTCAATGAATCCATCTTGCCTTCCACACGCTGCAGGTTTCCAGTGCCAGAGGATCAACAAGCCACCACTATGTTTAACTGTAGGCAGAGCGTTTCTTTTTAGCATCTGCTTCATTCTTCTTCCTCTAGACATATCGCTGATCCATTTGGCCAAAAAGTTCCAATTTTCTTTCATTGCTCCACAGAACAGAATCCCAAAACTTATTTACTTATTTAAATGATTTTGAGTATATTGGAGCTGACATTTCTTGTGCTTTTGGGTCTGTAGTGGTGTA
>OW240912.1:412799319-412811052 GCA_933207985.1 Pelobates cultripes | reverse complement strand
GGTCACCATGGAAGTCAAGACCCGGAAACTGCTCACTATGAATGGAGGATTCCATATGAAATCCAGTACCCAGAAACTGTACACCAGCCGGAAGGAAGGTGTCAGGTATACTCTATCATCCATACTGCCGCCGGAACCCACTTCCGGGTTCACGGCGCTTAGCCCCGCCCCTTTTCTCTGACGCGGTCCTTCCACGATACTTAGGAAGACCGCGCCAGATTCAAGGGGCTGGATTATTCACGCAGGTACGGCATTGAGATCAGCTGCTCTATTGAATGCTACCGGCTACTCTCCTCTCTCGACCTCGGCTTGTAACCAGATTTCAACCTTCCCCACTTCTCGACCTCGGCTTGGAAAACGGACCTCTACCTTCTCCACTCCCAGACCTCGGCTTGGAAAACGGACCTCTACCTTCTCCACTCCCAGACCTCGGCTTGTAAAAACGGACTTCCTTACTTTCCACTCCTAACGCTCAGCTTATTCATAGAGAGTCATATTCTCTCCTCCATTGGGTGAATTAACCCTTCCAATACCAGAACTTCCTCTAAGTTAAGTAATCCTTTTTCTCCAAGGAAACCAATTCATATTAATTATTTTCACTTCATTCCTCTCTTGTCAATAAGGGATTACTACTAAGTCTTATTTCTCCTGCAAATATCATTTATTATTAATTGCAACCTGTCCAGCTTATTTATCATTATACTAACAAATCATTCCATCTTAATTAAGTTGGGACTAGCATTGCTTTCCTTCCTGCATGTGTATTTAAAGATACAGTCAAGCTTGTTTTACTTCAATATAAAGGAGGTGTAATTATTGTTTCTGCAGTTGAGTTCCAATTAAAGGGATATTACACAATCCCATCACAGAATAATCCAGCCTTTTCAATGGAACCAGCAGATATTAACTCACAAGTTACTGCTCTAACCAATAGAGTGGATACGATTGCTCAAGGGTTACAAGAACTGCAAATCACGAATGAGAGAATATTAACCTATGTCAGAGACATGCAAAACCATCTCCCTCATGCCGCTCTTCAATCGGCTGGTGATCCTGCTGTCTGTAATCCAGAAAAATTTTATGGAGATAGAACAAAGTACAGAGAGTTTTTGAATTCTTGCAAATTACTAATAGCTTTAAAACCTAGATCTTATCCCACCGAAAGATCCAAAGTCTGTTCAGTAATATCTTTTTTAAGAGGTGAACCTATGGCCTGGGCCCATTCCTTTTTGGAAAATGATGATCCCATATTAGATTCATTGGATGAGTTCTTTGAAGCTATGTCTTTATTATATGAAGATCCTTTTAAACAAACTACTGCTGATTTAACCATCAGAACATTACACCAAAAGAATAGACCTGTTGAAGATTATATTGCAGAATTCAAAAGATGGGCTACAGAAACCCAATGGAATGACATTACCTTACGCAATCAATTCCGTCTCGGATTATCTGAAGCTGTGAAAGATGAACTCTCTCGTACAGAACTTCCTCCTACCTTAAATGCATTGATTCAACTGTCCATCAGTATTGATAGACGTCTAAGGGAAAGAAAAGCTGAAAAGGTTCTTACTAATTATACCTGGAGAAAACCTTTCACTACTCTAAAATTACCTGAAAAAATTCCTCCACAAACTGAACCTATGGAAGTAGGTATAATAAAAAGTCCTCTTACTTCTGAAGAAAGAATAAGAAGGAGACAACTAAACTTATGTATGTATTGCGCCTCGAACGAACATCTAATTTCCGAATGTCCTCTACTGAAACATTCAAAAGGTGGTAAGCTTCATTCATCTACCTCTATATTGAACGTTTTTCAAAAAAGAAAAACATCTACTTATTTTTCTATATCTCTCATATTACAGTGGGATACAAAAAGAATCGTGACTGAGGCCATCATTGATTCTGGTGCTAATGGAACTTTTCTTGATTTTTCTTTTGTTTCAAAAAATAAAATTCCTTGTGTTCAAAAAACCAACTTTATTCCAATCAGGGTTATTGACGGTTCATTTATATCCTCAGGACCCATCAAAAATGAAACAATCCCTCTAAGAATGATTACCAACAACGTACATTTCG
This sequence comes from Pelobates cultripes, assembly GCA_933207985.1. Lineage (NCBI taxonomy): Eukaryota > Metazoa > Chordata > Amphibia > Anura > Pelobatidae > Pelobates > Pelobates cultripes. The sequence continues at coordinate 412,808,973 of OW240912.1, read as the reverse complement.
AATTCATTACATTTGATATTATTAAATCTCCATTTTATCCCGTCATTCTAGGAATTAATTGGTTAAAAAACCATGATCCTTTAATTAAGTGGTCTCCTTTCTCCATCTCCTTTGCTTCTGATTTCTGTAAAAAAACGTGCTTACAACACATTCCTATTCTCCATACTACTGTAGAACCAGTTATACCTCCATTCTACTCCGACTTTGCAGATGTCTTTTGTAAAAAAGAAGCAGAAACACTTCCTCCTCATCGGGTATATGATTGCCCAATAGATCTCATACCCGGAGCTCCTATTCCTTATGGTCATATTTATCCACTCTCTGAAAAGGAGTTAGAAATTTTAAAAGAATATCTTAATGAAAATTTACGCAAAGGGTTCATCAGACCCTCGACCTCTCCTGCTGCTTCTAGTATTTTCTTTGTGAAGAATAAAGACCAAACCATCCGTCCTATTATAGATTACAGAGCCCTAAATAAAATAACTATTAAAAATCGTTATCCTCTTCCACTAATAAATGAATTAATTGAAAGGTTAAGAACTGCAACTATATTCACTAAACTCGACCTTCGAGGCGCATATAACCTCATTAGAATAAAACAGGATGATGAATGGAAAACCGCCTTCCGGACAAGATATGGTCTCTACGAATATCTAGTGATGCCTTTCGGGCTCTGTAATGCCCCTGCAACATTTCAACATTTTATAAATGATATCTTTAGAGATCTTCTGGATGTATGTGTTATTATCTATTTAGATGATATCTTAATATATTCTAACAATTTGGATGAACATAGGAAGCATGTTAGATGGGTTCTATCTAGACTGAGAACTCATAAATTATACGCTAAACCAGAAAAATGCCTTTTTGAGGTTACTGAATTCTCTTTTCTAGGATACATTATTTCACCTCATTCTTTGAAGATGGATAATTCCAAAATCAAATGTATTATTGATTGGCCAGCTCCTACTACTACAAAAGAATTACAACGTTTTCTTGGATTTGCAAACTTCTATAGAAAATTTATTAGAAACTATTCGGATGTATCACATCCTCTTAACCTCCTCAACAGTAGTAAACGTCCTTTTAATTGGAATAAAGATGCACAAACAGCCTTCGAAGAATTAAAAAAAAGATTTACAACTGCACCTATTCTACAACTACCTAATCCAACATTCCTATATGTTCTTGAAGTTGATGCATCAGATGCAGCCATCGGAGCAGTTCTTTCTCAACAAAAGACTCCACAAGATCCACTTCATCCAGTTGCCTTTTTTTCAAGATCCTTGAGCTCTGCTGAAAAAAATTATCCTATTGGTGAAAAAGAATTATTAAGTGTTAAAGCTGCCTTCGAAAATTGGCGTCATCTTCTGGAAGATACAAAACAACCTATAATCGTTTATACTGACCATAAAAATCTTGAATATCTCTATACTAACAAAACCCTTACAGCTAGACAAGTTAGATGGAACCTATTTTTTAACCGATTTAACTTCCAATTAATATACAGACCTGGAAATAGGAATAAAAAGGCTGACGCTCTTTCTCGAATTCCTTCTAAAACTACTACTGATGATTATCCTCCTACCAAAATAATAGGGATCCTCTCTTCTCTTCATGATGACATAAAGAATTTGAATCAGAAGGATCTTGAACTTCCCAAAACAGCTATACTAACAAAAAAGGATGGTATATTTTATTTTAAAAATAGAATTTATATTCCTCCCATTCTTAGGAATAAATTACTTAAGATGGTTCATGATTCCCCCCTAGCTGGACATCCTGGAATAAAGAAAACACTTGAACTAACTTCACGATATTATTGGTGGCCTCGCCAGGATAGAACCATTGAATTATATGTCAAAACATGTCCTATTTGTCAAAGGTCTAAACCAGAACATAATCAACCTTTTGGATTACTACTTAACTTACCTATTCCAGAAAAACCTTGGCAATCCATTTCTATGGATTTTATCGTTGATCTTCCACCTTCTCAACATTTCACCACTATTCTTGTCGTTGTGGATCGCTTCACAAAAATGTCCCATTTCATTTCTTTAAAAAAATTACCCTCCTCTGTAGAATTGTCTAAGGTCTTTATTGACAATATTGTGAAACTTCATGGTCTTCCTGAAGAAATTATTTCTGATAGGGGGACACAATTTACCTCCAAATTCTGGAAAGAGATGTGTCTCTCCCTTCAAATTCAACGCAAACTCTCTTCCGCTTATCATCCCCAAACTAATGGGCAAACAGAAAGGGTTAATCAATGTTTGGAACAATATCTTCGATGTTATTGTTCATACCTCCAAGATGACTGGACCACATGGTTACCTATGGCCGAATTTTCTTACAATAATACCATTCATTCTAGTACGAAAATGACTCCTTTCTTCTCCAACTATGGTTTGCATCCGTCTTCATTCCCCATCCAAACCATTACTTCATCCAATCCTACTGTTACATCAAAAAACGAATTTATGTCTTCTCTATTTCTCAAATTACGGGAGAATCTTCAACTTGCTCAAAACTACCAGAAAAAGTTTTTTGACAATAGAAGAAGAATTCCCCCTCCTTACAAAGTAGGGGATCTTGTCTGGCTCTCTTCAAAAAATATTACCACAAACCGTCCTTCAAAGAAATTGGGCTCTCTTTTTCTTGGTCCTTTTCAAATAATTACAATTATCAATGATAACGTTGTTAAATTAAAACTTCCTCCAAGTTTTAAACTTCATCCAGTATTCCATGTCTCTCTTCTTAAACCACACATCCCTGATCCTTTTCATAGAGAAATAGTTACAACTCCTGAACCTATCATCGTCCAAGGTGAAGAAGAATATGAAATACACAAGATTTTGGATTCACGTGTCCACCGTGGCACCTTACAATACCTTATTAGATGGAAAGGTTATGGAGTTGATGAAGATACTTGGGAAGATTCATCTAATGTTCATGCAAAAAGATTAGTTGATGCTTTTCACAAACGCTATCCCTCTAAACCAAAGTAAGTGCACCCAGAGGATGCCCCATGAGAAGGGGGTACTGTCAGGTATACTCTATCATCCATACTGCCGCCGGAACCCACTTCCGGGTTCACGGCGCTTAGCCCCGCCCCTTTTCTCTGACGCGGTCCTTCCACGATACTTAGGAAGACCGCGCCAGATTCAAGGGGCTGGATTATTCACGCAGGTACGGCATTGAGATCAGCTGCTCTATTGAATGCTACCGGCTACACTCCTCTCTCGACCTCGGCTTGTAACCAGATTTCAACCTTCCCCACTTCTCGACCTCGGCTTGGAAAACGGACCTCTACCTTCTCCACTCCCAGACCTCGGCTTGGAAAACGGACCTCTACCTTCTCCACTCCCAGACCTCGGCTTGTAAAAACGGACTTCCTTACTTTCCACTCCTAACGCTCAGCTTATTCATAGAGAGTCATAATCTCTCCTCCATTGGGTGAATTAACCCTTCCAATACCAGAACTTCCTCTAAGTTAAGTAATCCTTTTTCTCCAAGGAAACCAATTCATATTAATTATTTTCACTTCATTCCTCTCTTGTCAATAAGGGATTACTACTAAGTCTTATTTCTCCTGCAAATATCATTTATTATTAATTGCAACCTGTCCAGCTTATTTATCATTATACTAACAAATCATTCCATCTTAATTAAGTTGGGACTAGCATTGCTTTCCTTCCTGCATGTGTATTTAAAGATACAGTCAAGCTTGTTTTACTTCAATATAAAGGAGGTGTAATTATTGTTTCTGCAGTTGAGTTCCAATTAAAGGGATATTACACAATCCCATCACAGAAGGAGGTCTGGGCCTGATGAGTGTCAAGGCCACAGGCCTGGATGAAACACAGAACAAATTCAAGTACATCACAAAGATGGCTCCCAAAGATGTACTGCTAAGGGAATGTCTGAGACAACAGATAGATCAGGTTCCAGCAAGACAAACCTTTCCATATAGTGGATGTCGCTCACATGACAAAATCCTACCCGTAGATGGAAACAGCAGGACTGAAAGACAGCACTGAGGCACTAATCCTAGCAGCACAGGGACAGGCACTTAGAACCAGATCAATAGAAGCTGGAGTCTACCACACCAGGCAAGACCCAAGGTGAAGACTGTGAGGCAGTCCAGCACCTAGTAGCCAGATGCAAGATGTTAGCAGGAACAGCATACATGGAGAGACACAACTTGAAGACCCACAGCTAAGATCCTGTGGGTCTTCAAGTTCCAGACAGACAAGCAATCTAACCAACCAACCTGACATTATGCTGGTAGAAAAGGAACAGAAAACTGCAGTCATGGTGGATGTGGTAATACCCAGCGACTATGACATCAGGAAGAAGGAACATGAGAAGGTGGAAAATATCAAGGACTGAAAGAAGAGCAGGATGTGGAAAGTGAAGGCAGTAGTAGTACCAGTTGTGATAGGACTCTAGCTGTGACTCCCAAGTTAGGGAAGTGGCTTCAACAAATTTCAGGTGGGACATCTGAGATCACTGTCCAGAAGAGTGCAGTTCTAGGAACAGCTAAGATACTGGGAAGAACCACCCGACCTCTGGCAGTAGATCTGAGAATGAGGAATAAACATACCAACCAGGAGGGGTGAGGAAATCTATTTTTTTTTTATTCTATTCTCTCACTAAATGTTATGTCACCTGGATAAGTTTCTTTTGCCAAGGGAAACAGTTGAGTTGAAATTTTGTACTAATCATTTTTACCATGCCAAGCAAGACCTAAGGTGTAGACAATGCAAAGAGGCCTCTGAGACAATCCAGAGCATAGTTGTTAGGTGCAAGATGTTGGCAGGAACAGCATACACCAAGAGACACAACCATCTACTGAGAATATGGGCTTGAACTGTCTAAGACCAGATGGGGATATTACAAAAGGTAGTTTAGAATTACAGTGTGTAGATCTTGTGGGGCTTTCAGATTCAGACAGAAAAGCAAGTATCTTCCAACCAATCTGACATTTTGGGAGTGGACAAGGAACAGAAGACTTCAGAGGTCGTGTATGTGGCAATACCCAGTGTATATACTATCAGGAGGTTGGAACATGAGAAGATGGACAAATAGCAAGGACTGAATGAAGAGCTACAAAGGATGTGGAAAGTGAAGGCAGTATTAATTCCAGTTGTGATAGGAGCACTTAGGGCTGGGATTCCCAAGTTGGGGGAGTGGCTTCAACAAATTACTGTTGAGTAAAGTTGAGAGAACCCGGAATGTAAAGTTCGGGTTCGTACCGAACATTAAGTTTTTTGGACCCCGGACCCATCACTGTATGTTCGGGTTGGAGTTGGGTGTTCGGCGATTTAATGGCGCTTTTTGAAAGGCTGCAGGGCAGCCAATCAACAAACAATTGACTCATGTGCCTTTAGAAGCCATGTGAATGGCCAGTGCAGCATGGGACCCAGGCTCTATATATAAGCTGGAGTCGCGTAGCGTTGCACACACATGAGTTCTTATTAGCGTAGGGAGAGGATGCTGCCGCTTTCAGGGACAGATTAGGAAAGAATTCTGCAAACTAGTACATTAGTGGGGTGCACTTCATATCTGAGAGTTAAATAGAAGCGTCAAATATTGTGGTTACATCAGAGTTTTAAAAAGTCTATTTTTTTGGTGCTAAATAGTAAATTTGTGGTGTGCACTTCATATCTGAGAGTTAAACAGAAGCGTCAAATACTGCTGTCACATTTCAGTTTTAAATCTTAAATTTTTTGGGGTGCTAAAAAGTACATTAGTGGGGTGCACTTCATATCTGAGAGTCAAATAGAAGTGTCAAATACTGTGGTCACAGCACAATGGTAAAAATTCCAATTGTTTTGGTGCTAAACTGCTAAATAGTACATTTGAGGCATGCTCTTCATATCTGAGAGTCAAATAGAAGCGTCAAATACTGCGGTTACAGCGCAGTTGTAAAAATTCTAATTGTTTTGGTGCTAAACTGCTAAATAGTAAATTTGGGGCCTGGTCTTCATATCTGAAAGTCAACTAGAAGCGTCAAATAGTGCGGTTACAGCGCAATTGTAAACATACTTATTTTCTGGGTCGAATCTGCTAAATAGTAAATTTGGGGCCTGCACTTCATATCTGAGCGTCAAAGAGAAGCATCAAATACTGCGGTTACAGCGCAGTTGTAAAAATTCTAATTGTTTTGGTGCTAAACTGCTAAATAGTAAATTTGGGGCATGCTTTTCATATCCGAGAGTCAAATAGAACCGTCAAATAGTGCTGTGACATAACAGTTTTAAACATTCCAATTTTTGGGCTGCTAAATAGTACTTTTGTGGCCTGCGGTGCACCTCATATCTGAGAGTCAACTAGAACCATCAAATATTGTGCTTACATTGCAGTAGGTCCTGGGGAGAAAGCGAAGCTAAGCGTACAAGGGCACATGTAGGAGTGTGGGGATAGATCGATCTGATTGGTTGGGAAAAGAGTGTGTGGGTGGGATTATGTTCTGTGTAAGTTAGTGTGGGGGAGGTCTTACCTCAGTGCCACTTGGGATTTGGGCCAGCAAATAGCTTCCCTCTCTCCCGCCCGCCCTATTGGTATATTTAGTCACAGCTAGCCGGGGTATGTCATTGCCAATTGAGTTTGAGGGGTCACGTTTAAGTATATGGAATGAGATGAACAAGTTTTAAGGTCTCAACCTCCCCTGCTTCAAACGGTTAACATTAGGTTGTCTGAGGTGTCGTGCCCATCGAGCGTGGATAGGCTGATTACGGGCATTGGAAAGATATCATTTTATCACAAGGGGGGAGGTGAGAGGAAGAGGGAGTGGTGATTAGGAACCACTGTATGTTTATTGGCAAGGACAGTTGGGTCACTGTATAACACTATGTGTGGAGTTATATATGTATATATGTTAATTTATGCTTATTTATGTCTAACGTTTTGGTTAAAGAAAGAGAAGAGATTTAATAAACATAGTTATGGATGTGTTATGCAATACTTTAGTTTGTAATAAATGCTGTGGCCTGTTTCATCCATACTAAGGGGTTGAATGGGGTTAGTTTTTGTCCTAGGCTGCATCGTGATTCCCTACTATGTAAATACATGTAAAAATTCTAATTCTTTGGGTGCTAAGAAGTAAATTTGGGGTGTGTAGTTCATACCTTAGAGTCAAATAGAACCTAGAACCATCAAACACTGTGCTTAGAGCGCACTTTGAAAAATTCAAATAGTTTTGGGTGATAAAAAGTTAATTTGGGGTGTGCACTGCATGTCTGACAGTAAAACAGAGCCATCAAATACTGTGGTTACAGCGCAGTTTGACCAATTCAAATTTTTTTGGGTGCTAAATAGTACATTTGTGGCCTGCACTTCATATCTGACAGTCAAATAGAACCGTCAAATACCAATATAACAATATTGTAATTCGGGGGCAATACCCTCACAAGTCAATCTGAGAGGTCAGTTTATAGGGAAAACTGTTGCCTGGATACAATTCTAAAACAATTCCCATATGTCCTTTGCAGAGTTTACATGCTGGAAAAACACAGGTGCCAACTGCTGTGGCTTTCTGCTGTGTGCAGGCTGGCAAGGAGGGCAGGGTTGAGGAGTGGGTGGAAGATGATGTGGAGGATGATGAGGTCCTAGACCCCACATGGAAACAAGGTCATGCGAGTGACGTTTGTAGTTTGGAGGAAGAGGCGCTGGTCGCACATAGGCACCAGCACAGCATAAGAGGGAGCAGGGTGCAAAAGCAGAGCGGCGGTCCCCTAGCGATCGTCGGCATGTATTATCTTTAGAATTCCCACAGTTATCCAAGTAACAGATGGAGCTATAAAAGGAACCATAACAGATTTAATGAGACATTCGCAGTTTCACAATCCGTTGACCAGGACCCTGATGCAGCTTCAGTAAAAAGAGCACTGGATACCAGAAGCCATCACCAGACTGATCCCCAACTTGGAACAGGGTGTGACATTCACTGTAGCGGCTATGCATGCTTTCTGAGTTCTCAACCTGCTGCTTGCCTGTCTGCGCTGCAGCGTAACTTTGGCCTTCCTGCTCACCACCTCATATGCGACATGCCCACAAGGTGGAACTCCACCTTGCACATGCTGAAGAGACTGTCCGAGCAGCAGCAGGCGATAGTGGAGTTTCAGCTGCAGCACGCATGTGCCAGTCGCTCTGCACCAGACTTGCCCTCCAATTGATCATCAAGTGGACTCATTACAATTACAGGGCCTCTAAAAAGTCCCGTATTATTTGTCATCACTACCTCCCCGCGTCAGGAGTGGGTAATTTGCACGCCTGCTGCCTTCCTTGGATGTGGTAGCCTTTTCTCAGGGTGCCTTTCCGGAATTGAAAGCTTCAGCAGCTCTTACCAATACTTCTTGGGTCTTGGGCTGGTGGTTTCTCACCAGCCGTGTCCCGTGATAGGAGTTGAGCCAGTTCTGGGTGGCCCTTGTGATGCAGCATGCCCACTCTGCATGGGAGTCCTTCTCCCCTTTCCGGGTCTCCCTAAACTTTCGGTGGTATTGCTCGGGGGTGCCCGCATACCGGGCCAGGAGGATTTGTGTAATAAAGGGATAGTCTCTGATCTGCTCTTCTGGTACAGCCTGGTAAATGTCAGCTGCTTTCCCCACTAGTTTGCTGGCCAGGATAGTGACCCAGTCGCTGGGGTCCACGTCTTGGAGTAGGCACTGGCGCTCAAAGTCTTGTAAAAAGTAATCAATGCCTTCTTCTGCTTCCTTGAACTCTTTGAAGGCATTCTATGGTAGCTTGTGGCCCCGCGGTGGTTGTGCTTCCCGGCACCCTCTGCTCCCTTTTTCCTTCATATGGGTTCATTGAGGTCGCCCTCCAAAAAGGTCCTGCTGACAATCTCCTCCGAGGGTGGCTCTCGGTAATATGCCAGGCGCTGTTCCACCTCCTTGCACACTTCCTCCTCATCTCCGGCCCCTGGCTGGGGTTCGTTGCCTCACTGCGTGCCTGGTCATCCTCCATGAGCTCAGCAGTCAATTCGGCCTTGTTACGCCACCAGGCATTATTCCTCTGGCTTCACACAAGTTCTGCAGTGTAGGTCGCTTTAGAGCACTGTAGTCCATGGGTTTGCTGGCAGGGACATGGGATCTTGTCACCAATTGTGGGACCTGGTTAACTGATGGTTATCCCTTTTGATTAGAATAGGTCAGACCCATCTCCCCAGTAACTGGATGGGAAACCGTTCCAGGATACAACGTTTGACTATCTTTATTTGGGTACACAGCTTTGCTTCATGTTACCTCCTCCTCCTACTCCGTTTCCTCCTCCTCATCCGGTCAGCATAACACCTTCACCACCAACTTCAGCACAGCCAGGGAGAAATGACAGCAGACTGTTTTAAAACTCATATGTTTGGGGGAAAAACCCCACACCATGCAGGAGCTGTAGACGAGCATGGAACAACAGACAGATGAGAGGTTGTTGCAACTGAGCCTCAAGCCCGGCCTGGTGGTGTGTTAATGCGCAAAATCTCGTAGCAGCTCTGGGCCTAGCTGGTTTGATGCACATGCCTTGCCTGGCGCATGTGCGGAATTTGGTGGTGCAGAAATTCCTGAAAAACTACCCATATATATCAGAGCTTCTGCAGAAAATGCGTGCCATCTGTGCGCGCTTTCGTCGTTCTCACCCTACTGCTGCTTGCCTGTC
>OW240912.1:412741108-412799219 GCA_933207985.1 Pelobates cultripes | reverse complement strand
TATCTTTGGCTTTCCCACTCACCACCTCATATGCAACATGCCCACAAGGTTGAACTCCACCTTGTACATGCTGGAGAGACTATGTGAGCAGCAGCAGGTGATAGTGGAGTTTCAGCTGCAGCATGAACGGGTCAGCCGCTCTGCGGAACAGCACCACTTCACCACCAATGAGTGGGCATCCATGCGAGACCTGTGTGCCATGTTGCACTGTTTCAAGTACTCCACCAACATGGCCAGTGACTTTATTGAATACTAAACAGCTATTTTTTTCACTCTATATATCATGATTCATTTTTTGTATGATCAAATTATAATAATAGGTTGCTCTAATGTAATTAATGGGTTTGTTTTAAGGACATATAGGAAACACATAATTAATAAAAATTTTGATAGATATATTAAATGGAGATTGTATGAGAAGTAGTTATTTCGAATTATAATTCACCATTCTAAAGATTTATATGGAAAGGATTAACATATTGTGGTAGATACACTGAATAGTGTTTATAAATAGCCTATATATGGTGATATACAATGGAGCAAACATTGTGTTTATTTCTAGTAAGCCTCTATAAAGTTTAACAAAAAAAAAAAAAGTTACTTTGTATGACCACTATCACATATGATCACTTTATACTATGAAGCCTTTTTTTTATTGATTTCTTTTTGATAATATACTGAGGTATTATAACCACTTGTTTATTAGTGATGTCGCGAACCTGAAATTTTCGGTTCGCAAACGCGAACTTCCCCAAATGTTCGCGAACCGGCGAACCGGGCGAACCGCCATAGACTTCAATGGGCAGGAGAATTTTAAAACACACAGGGACTCTTTCTGGCCACAATAGTGATGGAAAAGTTGTTTCAAGGGGACTAACACCTGGACTGTAGCATGCCGGAGGGGGATCCATGGCAAAACTCCCATGGAAAATTACACAGTTGATGCAGAGTCTGGTCTTAATCCATAAAGGGCATAAATCACCTAACATTCCTAAATCACAATGGATATGGATTGACACCTGACATATGACATATTGACACCTTGACATATGGCTTGACACCTGTCCTTAGAGACCCTGATACACACTGACACAGAGCAGAATAGAGACTGTTCCTCCTACATAGGGTCACTTGGCAGATATGGATTGACACCTGTCCTCAGAGCCCCTGATTAACACTGACACAGAGCAGAATAGAGACTGTTCCTCCTACATAGGGTCACTTGGCAGATATGGATTGACACCTGTCCTCAGAGCCCCTGATACACACTGACACAGAGCAGAATAGGGAATATTCACTAAATGCCAAACATTGTTATACAGGGGAATATTCAGTAAATAAGGATAAGGGGGGACCTACTGTATGATGTTGTATCGATCAGGTAGTGTAAGGGTTACGCCCGCTTCACAGTGACAGACCAAACTCCCCGTTTAACGCACCGCAAACAACCGCAAACAGTCCATTTGCACAACCGCAAACTCCCCATTTGCACAAGGTTGGATACCAAGCTAGCCATGTCCCGTTCCTTGTCCTCACTGATGTCATTGAAGGTCTCTTCCTCCACCCAGCCACGTACAACACCAAGGGTCCCCGAAAGGTGACAACAAGCCCCCTGGGACGCCTGCTGTGTTTGGTCTTCCACCTCCTCAAAGCCACCTTCCTCCTCTGACTCCTCTTCTTCAGACTCCTCTCTCTGCGTTGCCTCTCTCTGCATTATTATAAGGTGTGTTAAGTAGTATTATTCTTATCAGTTTAATCCCTGTTATGTGCCTTTTTTTTGGTTTGGTTTTTGAAACCACAGTGCAGCACCAGAGGCCCGAAAAATTAGGCATGTACACATGCCTGAAAAATTAGGTATTGTTGCAGCCGCTGCTGTAGCAGCGGCCAGAAGAATTGATGTTTGTTTCCCAGGCAGAAAGTGCCCTAAAACAGTGTTTCCCAACCCCCAGGCCACGGACCGGTACGTGGATCAAACGTTTACAGGTCCGTGGCGATAAAAAGGTTGGGGAGCACTGCCCTAAAACATTGCGGCTTGAACCCTAGTTGGTGGCGGATGAGTCACGCAAGTCAACCGGCATTCAGAGCTAAAATACAGCAGCGTGTGGATCATTTTTAGCCCAAGGCAGCTCATCTCATCAGGCCTTTTTTAGTCGGATGTATCGCCCACTGTCAGTCCCGTCGGGATCCATCCCTCATTCATCTTAATAAAGGTGAGGTAATCTAGACTTTTTTGACCTAGGTGACTTCTCTTCTCAGAGACAATACCTCCTGCTGCACTGAAGGTCCTTTCTGACAGGACACTTGAAGCGGGGCAGGCCAGAAGTTCTATTGCAAATTGGGATAGCTCAGGCCACAGGTCAAGCCTGCACACCCAGTAGTGAAGGGGTTCATCGCTCCTCAGAGTGTCGATATCTGCAGTTAAGGCGAGGTAGTCTGCTACCTGTCGGTCGAGTCGTTCTCTGAGGGTGGATCCCGAAGGGCTGTGGCGATTCGTAGGACTTAAAAAGCTCTGCATGTCCTCCATCAACAACACATCTGTAAAGCGTCCTGTCCTTGCCGGCGTGGTCGTGGGAGGAGGAGGATTACTTTCACCTCTTCCCCTGTTAGATTCCCGTTGTGCTGTGACATCACCCTTATACGCTGTGTAAAGCATACTTTTTAATTTATTTTGCAAATGCTGCATCCTTTCCGACTTGTTGTAATTTGGTAACATTTCAGCCACTTTCTGCTTATACCGGGGGTCTAGTAGCGTGGACACCCAGTACAGGTCGTTCTCCTTCAGCCTTTTTATACGAGGGTCCCTCAACAGGCACGACAGCATGAAAGACCCCATTTGCACAAGGTTGGATGCCGAGCTACGCATTTCCCGTTCCTCCTCCTCAGTGATCTCAATGAAGGTATGTTCTTCCCCCCAGCCACGTACAACACCACGGGTACCAGATAGGTGACAACGAGCACCCTGAGATGCCTGTTGTGGTTGGTCTTCCTCCTCCTCCTCAAAGCCACATTCCTCCTCTGACTCCTCTTCCTCACAATCTTCTTCCAGCATTGCCGCATGTCCAGCAAGGCTGGTTCTGGTGGTGATGGTGACCACAACTCTTCCTCTTCCTCTTCACGTTCATCTACGGCCTGATCCAGCACTCTTCGCAGGGCACGCTCCAGGAAGAAAACAAATAGTATGATGTCGCTGATGGTGCCTTCGGTGCGACTGACTAGGTTTGTCACCTCCTCAAAAGGACGCATGAGCCTACAGGCATTGCGCATGAGCGTCCAGTAACGTGGCAACAAAAATTCCCAGCTCCCCAGAGGCTGTCCTAGCACCCCGGTCATACAAATATTCATTAATGGCTTTTTCTTGTTGGAGCAGGCGGTCGAACATTAGGAGTGTTGAATTCCAAAGTGTCGGGCTGTCGCAAATCAAGAGCCTCACTGGCATGTTGTTTCGCCACTGGATATCGGCAAAGTGCGCCATGGCCGTGTAGGAACACCTGAAATGGTCACACACCTTCCTGGCCTGCTTCAGGACGTCCTGTAAGCCTGTGTACTTATGCACAAAGCGTTGTACGATCAGATTACACACATGTGCCATGCACGGCACATGTGTCAACTTGCCCAACTTCAATGCCGCCAACAAATTTGTTCCGTTGTCACAAACCACTTTGCCGATCTCCAGTTGCTGCGCAGTCAGCCACTTTTCCACCGGTGCGTTCAGGGCAGACAGGAGTGCTTGTGCGGTGTGACTCTCTGCTTTCAAGCAAGTCAAACCCAAGATGGCGTGACACTGCCGTATCCGGGATGTGGAATAGTACCTGGGGAGCTGGGGGGGTGCCGTTGATGTGGAGCAAGATGCAGCAGCAGAAGAGGACTCAGCCGAGGAGGTTATGGAAGAGGATGGAGTAGGAGGAGTAGAGGAGGTGGCAGCAGGCTGCCTGCAAGTCGTGGCGGTGTCACCAACTCCTCTGCAGAGCCACGCATTCCATGCTTGGCAGCCGTCAGCAGGTTTACCCAATGCGCAGTGTAGGTGATATACCTGCCCTGACCATGCTTTGCAGACCAGGTATCAGTGGTCAGATGGACCCTTGCCCCAACACTGTGTGCCAGACATGCCATTACTTCCTTTTGCACAATCGAGTACAGGTTGGGGATTGCCTTTTGTGAAAAGAAATTTCGTCCGGGTACCTTCCACTGCGGTGTTCCCATAGCTACAAATGTTTTGAACGCCTCAGACTCCACCAGCTTGTATGGTAAAAGATGGCGGGCTAATAGTACAGACAAGCCAGCTGTCAGACGCCGGGCAAGGGGGTGACTTTCTGACATTGGCTTCTTACTCTCAAACATGTCCTTGACAGACACCTGACTGTGGGAAGATGAGCAGGAACTGCTCAAGGCGAGAGAGGAGTGGCGGATGGTTGAGAGGGGGCAAGGAGGACAGCAGTGGTTGATGTGGCTGAAGATGCTGGACCAGGAGGAGGATGGCGGCTTTGAGTTTGTGTGCTGCTTGTACTCATGTGTTGATCCCATAGGCGTTTGTGATGTGCGATCATGTGCCTACGCAAAGCAGTTGTACCTAGGTGGGTGTTGGACTTCACACGACTCAGTTTCTTTTGGCACAGGTTGCAAATGGCATCGCTGTTGTCAGAGGCAGACACACAAAAAAAATTCCACACTGCTGAGCTCTGCAATGACGGCATTCTGGTGGTGGACACAGCATGCGTTGATTGGCGTGCTGTCGGGCTGACCCCGGGTGCCGATGCGTGCTGTCTGACTGTGCCACTAGCTCCTTGCGACGACCTCCCCCTGCTTCCAACTCGTCTGCTCCTCCTCTCTGTCTCCCCATCTGAACTTTCGCCCTGTTCTTCTTCTTGCCGAGCGAGCACCCACGTGACATCCATGGACACATCGTCATCATCAACCGCTTCACTTGTATCTGACAACTCAGCAAAGGAAGCAGCAGCAGCTACAACATCATCATCATCACACCGTACATGTGTAATGCTGCCTGATTGAGACATATCCCTGTTATCTACATCCTCTGTCAATAATGGTTGCGCATCACTCATTTCTTCAAACGGATGTGTAAATAACTCCTCTGACATACCAAGTGAAGCGGCTGTGGTGCTAGTGTTGGTAGTGGCGGCAGACGGGTGAGTGGTATCTTGAGAGGTGCCCGAAGCTAAGCTGGAGGAGAATGTTGCGTCAAGGTTCCGAGCGGAAGCTGTAGAAGATTGGGTGTCCTGTGTTAGCCAGTCAACTATGTCCTCAGAACTTTTCAAGTTCAGGGTACCAGGCCTCTGAAAACTGGGCATTATTCTAGGGCAAAAGGGAATCACAGCACCACAACCACGACGGCCCCTGCGGGGTGGCCTGCCTCTACCTGTCATTTTTTTTTTGATTAGTGGTACTATGCGTGCAAGCTACTGTGACACCAGATATGAGTGGCACTGTGAACTGGCAGAGGTTGGCAGAGTACACGCTGTAGGGCTGACACACCCGCTTTGAGACAACTAACTGCTATTCAAGCTATAACAGTGAAAAATGTTTTTTGTTTTTAAATGCAAGCTACTGTGACACCAGATATGAGTGGCACTGTGAACTGGAAAAGGTTGGCAGAGTACACGCTGTAGGGCTGACACACCCGCTTTAAGACAACTAACTGCTATTCAATCTATAACAGTGAAAAAAGTTTTTGGGTTTTTAAATGCACGCTAATGTGACACCAGTGAGTGAGTGGTGGCACTGGGCACAGTATCCACTGTGAGCCTGACACACCCGCTTTGAGACAACTAACTGCTATTCAATCTATAACAGTGAAAAAAGTTTTTTGGTTTTAAATGCAAGCTATTGTGAAACCAGTGAGTGAGTGGTGGCACTGGGCACAGTATCCACTGTGAGCCTGACACACCCGCTGGCAGACAACTAACTGCTATTCAATCTATAACAGTGAAAAAAGTTTTTTGTTTTTAAATGCAAGCTATTGTGACACCAGTGAGTGAGTGGTGGCACTGGGCACAGTATCCACTGTGAGCCTGACACACCCGCTTTAAGGACACTGACTGCTATTCAATCTATAACAGTGAAAAAAGTTTTTTGTTTTTAAATGCAAGCTATTGTGACACCAGTGAGTGAGTGGTGGCACTGGGCACAGTATCCACTGTGAGCCTGACACAGACGCTGGCAGACAACTAACTGCTATTCAGTCTATAACAGTGAAAAACATTTTTTTGGTTTTAAATGCAAGCTATTGTGACACCAGTGAGTGAGTGGTGGCACTGGGCACAGTATCCACTGTGAGCCTGACACACCCGCTTTGAGACAACTAACTGCTATTCAATCTATAACAGTGAAAAAAGATTTTTGGTTTTAAATGCAAGCTATTGTGACACCAGTGAGTGAGTGGTGGCACTGGGCACAGTATCCACTGTGAGCCTGACACACCCGCTTTGAGACAACTTACTGCTATTCAATCTATAACAATGAAAAAAGTTTTTTGGTTTTAAATGCAAGCTATTGTGACACCAGTGAGTGAGTGGTGGCACTGGGCACAGTATCCACTGTGAGCCTGACACACCCGCTTTGAGACAACTAACTGCTATTCAATCTATAACAGTGAAAAACGTTTTGGGGTTTTAAATGCAAGCTATTGTGACACCAGTGAGTGAGTGGTGGCACAGGGCATAGTATCCACTGTGAGCCTGACACACCCGCTTTCTGACAACTAACTGCTATTCAATCTATAACAGTGAAAAAAGTTTTTTGGTTTTTAAATGCAAGCTATTGTGACACCAGTGAGTGAGTGGTGGCACTGGGCTGGGCACAGTATCCACTGTGAGCCTGACACACCCGCTTTGAGACAACTAACTGCTATTCAATCTATAACAGTGAAAAAAGTTTTTTGTTTTTAAATGCAAGCTATTGTGACACCAGTGAGTGAGTGGTGGCACTGGGCACAGTGTCCACTGTGAGCCTGACACACCCGCTTTGAGACAACTAACTGCTATTCAATCTATAACAGTGAAAAAAATTTTTGATATTTTAAATGCAAGCTATTGTGACACGAGTGAGTGAGTGAGTGGTGGCACTGGGCACAGTATCCACTGTGAGCCTGACACAGATGCTTGCAGACAACTAACTGCTATTCAATCTATAACAGTGAAAAAAGTGTTTTGGTTTTAAATGCAAGCTATTGTGACACCAGTGAGTGAGTGGTGGCACTGGGCACAGTATCCACTGTGAGCCTGACACACCCGCTTTGAGACAACTGCTATTCAATCTATAACAGTGAAAAAAGTTTTTGGGTTTTAAATGCACGCTATTGTGACACCAGATATGAGTGGCAAAATACACTGGCAGAGGTCTGCAGAGCACACGCTGAAGGCCTGACACCCGCTTTAAGGACACTGACTGCTATTAGCTTACACTGAAAAACTTTTTTTCTTTGTAAAAGCACGCTATAGAGACACCAGATATGAGTGGCAAAGTACACGGGCAGAGGTCTGCAGAGCACACGCTGAAGGAGGCCTGACACCCACTTTAAGTACACTGACTGCTATTTGCTTACACTGAAAAACTTTTTTTCTTTGTAAAAGCACGCTATAGAGACACCAGATATGAGTGGTAAAGTACACGGGCAGAGGTCTGCAGAGCACACGCTGAAGGAGGCCTGACACCCAGACGCTTGCAGACAACTAACTGCTATTCAATCTATTACAGTGAAAAAAAATTTTTTTCTTTTTAAATGTCAAGCTTAAGCTATTGTGACACCAGATATGAGTCGTGGCACTGGGCAAATGGGCACAGTATCCACTGTGAGCCTGACACAGAAGCTGGCAGACAAGTAACTGCTATTCAATCTATTACAGTGAAAACATTTTTTTTTCTTTTTAAATGTCAAGCTTAAGCTATTGTGACACCAGATATGAGTGGTGGCACTGACTGGGCAAATGGGCACAGTATCCACTGTGAGCCTGACACAGAAGCTGGCAGGCAACTAACTGCTATTCAATCTATTACAGTGAAAAAATAAATTTTCTTTTTAAATGTCAAGCATAAGCTATTGTGACACCAGAAATGAGTGGTGGCACTGACTGGGCAAATGGGCACAGTATCCACTGTGAGCCTGACACAGAAGCTGGCAGGCAGGCAACTGCAATTACATTACACAGAAAAAAAAAGCAGACTGATGTTCTAGCCCTAAAAAGGGCTTTTTGGGGTGCTGTCCTTACAGCAGAGATCAGATGAGTCCTTCACTGAATACCCTAGCCTAGCTATCAATTTCCCTATCTAATGAGCAGCAGCTACACTTTCCCTCCTCTCACTAAGCATGCAGCTTCAGAATTAATCTAAAATGGATGCTGGGAGGGTCTAGAAGGGAGGGTCTGCTGCTAATTTGCTGGAATGTGTCTGCTGACCGTGAGGCACAGGGTCAAAGTTTGCTCAATGATGACGAATAGGGGGTGGATCGAACCGCGCATGTGTTCGCCCGCGGTGGCAAACGCGAACACGCTATGTTCGCAGGGAACTATTCGCTGGCGAACAGTTCGGTACATCACTATTGTTTATATGTAGGGATTAATACTAATTATGTAATTTGATCAGTGATTAATGAGGATAACATTGTTTACATATGTAGACAATTAATAAAGGTGTTTAAATCTTTTGTATGATTAACACTTTCTTTTTTAGTAGAGTGTGGGGCTTTAATTAGCTCCTCTTGATTCATATGAACTTCGAGTAAGCTGGTTACATCCGGTTGTCATGGTGATGCTATTGTTGGAACGCATGTGGAACGCAGACGTTCTTATGACGCCACTTCCGGTTTCGGCAAAAAAAAATGATCACTTCCGGTATTCGCCGAAAAGGGCGCGAATTATAAGTCATAGAAATTGGAGAATGAAAGACAGCTGATATAGGAGGATCATCCCTCCAATCAAGAATAAAGAGGTTTTACACACCCACTGGATCTACCAATGGACTTTAGGGATTAGCCCTATTTAAGGACACAGGGTGGGTTTTTTTTTAGGATATGTTTATCTTTGTACTGTGTATTGATACATTGTTATTATTTTAATTGTGTACCCTGAGGAAGTTCATACAGAACGAAACGCATAGGACTTTTTTTCTGTAATCCATATCCTATGCTAAATTGGTAACTACATTTTTATATTGAATAAAAAGGATTTTTTTTATTGAAACCTGACCTTTGGATGTCTTTTGGTGGAACAAGGATCCAGAGTTGATAAGAAGTACCAGCTAGCCCCCCATTACATCGGGGGAGGCACCCTAAGAGCGCTTATACCGTTCATATCTTGTGAGTGAAAAAGATTACTGTGCACAGTATACTGTGTTCCATAACAATATCACACTATGTTCTGTTTTATGTTTTTCCTGTAGATTTATACAGCCATATCCCGAATCTTCTTTGTTTTGGTTTACCAGTGCCAATGACGCCTTTTTCAACCTTGCTATCCCGCTTCTATGTTTCTTTGAAAAAAACGCTTCGGGTGATGATGGAAGAAGATGTGGCACAGGAGGAAGAGAAGGAGCAAGATGGGTCATTTCCTAGGTTATCAGGCCAGTCATTCACAAGTGGCTCGTTGGGTGGGTTCCTGCACCAGCATATGCCAGGTACACAATTGTACAGCATCTCCACACTGTCCCATGGAAGCGTTCAACTGTCCATCTCCCAAACACTGGAGAGAAAGAGGTAGTAACCCCCTAGCCTCCAGCGATCCCTGGCCCTGAATCCCAGCATTTCCAAATTTGTGGCCTTTGAAATGTTGTCATTCCGTCTGGTGGAGACGGACAGTTTTAAAAACCTGATGGAGTTATTGGACTGCAAGAAATGCACTGCAGGCCGCAAATGTTTCTTTTATGTCCCAATAGTTTGTTTGCTACCCCAATTAAAAAACAAAAAACAAATAAAAAACTGTGCTGGCTACCTAATCCTCCTCCACCGCCGTTTCCAACTACACCGCCATAGTGACCGCCTCCTCATCTATGGGTCACTCAGTATAAACTATGTACACAATAGCAGAGGCTTGTGAAGGCCTTTTCTCCATGCATCAGGACTGCAAAAAATGCACCGCAGGCCACAAGTGTTTCTTTTTTTGTATGTCTCAATATTTTGGGGGCTACCCTAATTACAAAACAAACAAAAAAAACAAATAAAAAACTGTGTTGGCTACCTCCTCCTCCTCCACCGCCGCTTCCACCTACACCGCCACGGTCCTCAACCTATGGGTCACGTAGTATAAACTTGTGAAGGCCTTTTCTCCAAGAATTAGGAGTTGAGCTCAGTTTGAACACTGAAAGACAATACCCTGTACTCCAATCCTCTCTCAAATGGATAATTGTGGTGATCCTCCTGACGGCCATTCTTTAGATTTTGATTTATGTTCTTCCAAAGCTAAAATCAAAGATTCCATCTAGTGTTATTTTATGGTTTAGCTGTATTTTTAATTTTTAGGTATTTTCATTTTTAGGTATGTTATTTTAAGTGATTTCCCTATCCACATTTGTTTGCAGGGTGCTTTCCCTACTCTAACCCCCATTTTACTTCCTTTTGCAGCCCTCTAGCCCTTTCCAGGACTTTTCTAGATGCATTTTTGTGCCCAAAAATTCGGGTCCTCATTTACTTCAATGGAGTTCGGGTTCGGGGTCAAGTTCGATTCCGGACTTTTTTTCAAAGTTCGGCCAAACCTGAACATCCAGGTGTCCGCTCAACTCTAGAGACAAGTAATGGCACAATATACACCAAAAAAGATACCCTCTCAGACACGGCGAAACTAAAGAAAAAAGACCGCCGCAAAGACGGCGATTACCCAGTGACTATGTCAGATGGCCATTCCGACCACGAGTCAATCTCCTCCAGATACTCAGACTCTCCAGTCATGGAGTGTAGCCTTCATAAAATGCTACAAGAACTCCGAGCCATGATCACGGGAGATTTCCATTGCATAGATGGAGACTTAAGGAGAGAGATCTCTAATTTGGGGGACAGAACCAGCCACATGGGCGTCCACGGGGGGAGGAGGGGGGCGCAAGGAGGGGACCCCTTGGATTTTTCAGCTTGTTCTGCTATTTTTAGTTTGTGTGAGAATATAGTGCAATGGAGGCGCTGGCTAGTAGGTGTGAATGGAGAAAGACAGGAAGATACAGCTTATCCCTGCTTCTCTCTCATGACTGAAACCGCAGGGGAGTGGCAGAAGTTTCAGAAGAAAAAGAAGACTGTGTCAAATGAAGGAGAAGAAAATGAGATCGGAGCACTTCATTCTGGATACCACAGCATAAGGTGTTGGTACCTGGGCCTGGCAGGGAAACTTTGGACCTTCTCATCTCCCCACGTAAAAAAAATATCAGTGTTAATGTGTTCACTTTTATTTACTGAGTGTCAGGAAACACAAAAGGTTGCTGGGTAGGGATGCCACTGATTGGCTAGAGGATCAGCTGGCACTCTAACTCAATCAGTAGCTCCCCATTCATAAAAACGTAAAACATTTTTATGAATCGGGAACTAGCGATTGGCTTAGAGCATCAGCGGCACCCATGCCTGACGTCAATCAGCACTTCCTGACACTCAGTTTCAGAAGCCAAATACCACCTTGGAGATCTGGAGCTGGAGGAATCATTTGGGGTTAAACCATTTGAGAGTGGTTTCACCCCTTAAAGGAAAGAGTGCGCCCAGGGGCCTCCATGCGTTATAACATTTTTATTTAGATTAAGTTGTTATTGTGACCAGAAAGTTCCTTTAATTTGATTAAAGGAACACTATAGTGTCAGGAAAACAAACATGGATTCCTGACACCATAGTTGTGAAAACGATATTCACCTTGGCTTCAAGTGATAATGATTATACGGTACCAACCCCACCACTGGGCATTGGAGGAGCCTGGTTGCTCGCCTGCTCCCTCTGGACTATGGCCCCATGTTGAAACGCTTGATTTTCCCTTGCAAAGACACGAAAGCCGGGTCATTCGGTACCTATTTGAACAGTGATGCCCCAGATAGCTTTGCCATGGAGCCCATTAGTATAACTAAAGACTATGTAAAAGACTTTGGCTCCATGGCAAATGAACTGTATGTATGTGATCTGTGTGCCATTTAGTAATAATGTGCACTCAGATCTAAGCTATCTGGGGATACGTTGAATGTACCTGTTTTATGCAATAGCTGCACAGTTATAAATATTTATGTAATTTTATGTCTTTTGCTACCATGTGGCTAATGGAGTTTTGCCTCTGTCCTTGGAGATAATTGGATTGCTTCCCAATTATCTCCAGGATAGAAAACCCTGCGGAACCGGTTTTGGGCAGAAAAGCCATGCTTCATTTGGTCACAAAGGACTTTGATCTAACGTTTGACCCACTGGACCAATTTGTATGATTTTGACGTATATTTGTATTTGGAGTATGCTGAGTCTGAAAATGTAAGTTACGTGAATATGATGCATACTTTTAAAGTTATGAATATTCTGTAAAACTGTGTATTTTCCTGCCTGTGATAATTACATTAACCCAGAGGGGAGGATTTTGTGTGGGAGTGTCTGAATGTATTGTACGTGTTTATTGGTTGTTTTACAAAACCCTGTGGGTGGTACTAACGTGTAAGAATGTGTATATAAGAACAATATACCCACAGCTCTGTCTAGTTCTACTTCACCCTCAATCTGAGTCCTGTCTCTTATTGGGGGAATCTGCTACAAGGGATTGCTATGCTTGTCATACGCCCTTGCTAATTCACTACTAAGCTCTAGTAAGAGCTTGTTCCTGTCTTGCTCTCTGAAGGAGTCTATGGTGGTCATGGGGTCGGCTGGAGTGCTTGGAGCCCTCAGGAAGCCAGTCGGGTGCCTGTCGATCTGTTACAATGACTCCTCCCCTTCATGACACTGTCAAAAAGGGGCCAAGCATGGATGTCATTACAATTATGTCGTCCGTCCCCCCCCCCCCCGGAAAAATTCCTGTGGACACCCATGACCAGCCACCTCGGAAAATAAAATGGAGGAACTTTGTGCTGCTCACGACGAAGTTGTGGACATGGTACAAAAGCTATCTGAGGAAAACAAATCCTTGAAACTCAAATTAGCAGATATGGAAGACAGGTCGAGGAGACAAAATGTCCACTTTCGAGGCATACTTGATTATGTGTCCCACGATGCATTTCCAGCTTACATTCTCTCAATATGCAAGGCCCTGGTCCCTGGCCTACCAGACTCCGTGTGGGCATTTGACTGCATGCATAGACTCCCGCGCCCATCCCACTTCACAGGCAAGGTCCCCAAGGATGTCATTGTCAAATTCTAGTACTTTGCACATAAGGACACACTACTGACAGCAGCAAGAAAATCTCTCACGCTCCCTGACCCTCACCAACGCCCTATTTGTGGACTTATCAGCAGCCACAATGGCAATTCATCACTATTACAAAGACACTACGCAACAACAACGTGTCCTACAGATGGGGCTACCCAACCAAACTGCTAATCTGGAGGCAGGGGAAAACCCACATGGTAAATGATCCAGCTGAGGGTGTGAAATCACTTATTGAATGGGGTATGTGGAACAACACCAATACTCACCAGGAGTGTTCAGCCGGGGGCCTCCCCGAGAAGAGTCCATGCAGAATGGCGGATGGAGTGAACCCCTGCCAAGATGACATGAACTCTGATGCTATAAAATCCTCGGCTCAGCCGTGATGGTCGCTGTGGGTATAATCCTTTTGTTAAGTGACATGCCTTATTGTTAGGTTTATGCCATTATTATTTAATTCTAAGATATACATAATTGTTCATACTTCGAATTCTAGTACTATGACGATACACTGTATCAACGATACTACACGAACTGTACATAATTGCAAAATAAGTAGCCCCCTAGCAGCATAGCAGCAAATCTAAAGGTGTAGCAATACTATTTCACTCAGACTGGCCTTTCAAGCCACACAAACAATACACGGATCAGGCAGGTAGGCTGCTAATTCTAGTTCACGAGTAGAACGGGATCCTTGTAACTGCTGCGTCTCTGTACTCACCCAATGAAGCCAAATTTTCCTTCATTAATAAAGCAATTAAAAAATTCTCATCCATAAAATGAGGAGACTATCACAACGAACGCTGGGAAAACCAAATCATCCGTCCACACCAGCAAACTTTTTTCACACCGCATTCATTCACATGACCATTATGACACATGGAGAAATCTTTACCCCACAGCGCAGGATTACACTTATTTCTCACCTGTACACATGACATACACTCGCATAGACCTCTGTATCATAGACAAGTCCACACTTAAGAGATAAATAACTACTTCTCATGCAATTCAACAAACGACAACACACTAGAAACCCAATGGCTGGCCCATAAATCATTCATCAGAGGGGAACTCATAAAAATAGGTTCAACCACAAAAAACAATTCCACAATAAAAAAACAGCATTACTCCAAGATCTTGCTTCACTTGAACAAACAAATAAGATTTCCCCTCCAAGACCACTTCCAAACAAATAGCAATTACACAGGCAGATTTCCAACAACTATATGCTCAAGATTACACCAGAAACCTGCAAAAACTCCAACACAAATACTACAGTATGGGCAACAAAGCTGGGAAATTATTAGCCAACAAATTTAAATCCATATACCTCCAAACAAAAACTCTCTCTCTTAATTGAATGTAAAAATCTACAATCCCAATCAAATAGTTGATGAATTGTCCTTCTATTATGAAGACCTCTATAACCTTAATAAAAATAAAGACACACATACCCCCGAAGAGGGAGAGGTGTTGGCGTACCTGGATAGGAGAACACTACCTATAATTACACCACAAAAAAAAACTCCTAGACACTCATTTCACACTCATTTCACAGTGTAACAGTCACCAGGGGACTTATTTAGCAGTTTACCAGGAGTTGGAGCCCAGTTGCAGGAGTTGGCACTGGAAGGAGTCAAAATCCAGAAGCGCAGTACAGATTAAGGGGAAATCCAAAGGCAGGGTCAGACGAGAAGCATAATTCAGGGCTGGCAGAGGAGTAACGAAGTCAGTAAAGCAGGCAGAGGTCAGAGTCCAGGAAATCAGTCAGTAATGTAGCAAAGATTCGTCAGGAAACACCAAACAGGCAAAATGACCAGTTCATAGGTTTCAGGAAAGGGCTGGCTTTTACAGCCTGCAAATTAAGTGCAGCTGACCCTAATTGGAAAAAGAGGGTTGCAGGTGTATCAGTACTGCTCATTCCAGGCAAGAGGTCAGGAAGCAGAATAAGGAAGACAGAAAATGAAGCCCCCTGGTGGACAGCACGGCAGAGAACGCAGCCAGGTGTCTTAAAGGGGCAGCCACACCTTGCTGTCTGCAGGGCTTGGGCTGTGCCGTGACACACAGAGGAGGAAGTTGTGAAGACCATTCAGTGCCTTCCCAAGCACAAGGCTCCAGGCCCAGACGGGCTCTCGAATTACCACTACATCAAACTGGAAACACAAATAACCCCACACATTATGAAACTATTCAATGCTGTAAAGAAATCTGGCAAATTTCCACCAGAAATGCTGGAAGCGTATTTTATTACACTGCCCAAGCCGAACAAATCACCAACAACCTGCAGCAATTTAGGACCAGTATCACAACTGAATGCAGATTTGAAACTATACCCAAAACTGATTGCATCCAGAATAAAACCCCTTCTGTCTAACCTAATTTCAGAAGAACAGGCAGAATTCGTTCCTGGTAGACAGGTGGGGGATAACACCAGATATTGTATAGACCTACTAGACTGGGCAAATTACCATGGGCAGAGCGGGGTACTAATGGCACTAGATGCGGAAAATGCGTTTGACCGCCTAAACTGGGCTTACATGGAAGCCACATTAAAAGGCTACGGATTATCACAATCCTTCGTTTCAGGTATATTGGCATTATACACTTCCCCCTCAGCTAAGGTTTTTAATACTGGATTCACATCCAGAAGCTTGCAAATAACCAATGGTACACGCTAGGGCTGTCCACTATCTCCATGATTTTTATCTTATGTCTAGAACAATTGGTAAGATTGATAAAAATAGCCCTTTTTGCTGATGATATCATGCACTTTCTCACTAACCCAGAAGCTTACATATCCCATCTCCTAAACACACTAGCTTCACATGGTAACATATCATATTACCAAAACAATATTAGCAAACAAACCCAAATTCTTCCCATTGAACTCCACTCACTCTTTAGAACCAACCTGCATGAACGATACCCATTCGATTGGTGCAAGAAATCAATCTCTTACCTGGGCATCAAACTAACACACTCCAGAACACACACAATTAAAGAAAAACATGAAGTGGTTATTTCCACCATATCCAAATAGCTGGACAAATGGGCTAAACTGGACACATCCTGGTTGGGTAGAATCACCTCTCTCAAAATGATGATCTCGCCCAACATATTGTCCTCATTTAGAACACTACCTATTGCTCTTCCTAACTCACTCCTCAAACGCTTCCAATCCACTATAAATGCCAACATATGGAAGAAAGAAAACCCAAGCGTCCCCTTCCACTCATTTTGGCTACCTCTCCGGAAAGGTGGACTCAATGCCCCCAATATAAAAAAATATTATAAGGCAACAACTCTGGCACAGGGATTAGATATATCGACAGGGAGAACTAAGCCTGTATGGCTCCACTTTGAATCTGCATGTTGCTGTATACACTCTCTTCCCAACCTCCTGTGGGCACTGTCCAACCCCACAGACTGTATTGTGCTACCTTCCATGAAATTTTTTATAAATTCTTGGAACTCTTGGAGCACGACCATATGTCCACCCAAGGAACTACTGTTCCTAGCTCCATTTTTCTATACCTGAGAGTGAAACACATTCTAATATTTAACCATAGAATATATTGATCCGCCATCACTCAGCAAACTAGGCCACAAATGCTACACCACTAATAAAATGCTACCCTCATCCAAATTCTTAACACTCTGCTATTCAGCACATATGGACATCAGTGATATTAGCAAACTGCCTTACATGCTCAAATGGGAAGAGGACTTAGATAAGGTGTTCCCTCTATCCGACTGGAAAGCGGCTATTAACCACACCAAACAGTCCTCGAATTGTGTCACACATTGGGAAGCCTACTTTAAGATACTGATGAGATGGTACATGGTTCCTAGTAGACTTAGCACAATTTACTCCACGTTAGACCCTCTTTGTTGGAGATGCAAAAAGGTAAAGGGTACTATAAAACATATATTCTAGGACTGCACAGAGATAAGGAATTTTTGGCTGAACATACAATCGACAAAACACACCGTGATAGGCCTAGAAATGCCACTCACACCAGCGGGCTATCTCCTACTACCGAACCTGGGTTCTCTCCCATCTAGAGCAGCCGTCATGTATATACTTCTGGTGGCAAAAATAGGAATTGCTTTTATTTTAAAAGCACTACTTGACCCACAATCCCAGATGTGCTTCGCAGAGTTAAAGCCACATTCCACCACGAAAATTAATGGGCTAAAAGGGGTAACATGGTTAAGTTCCAAGACCAATGAAGCGATTGGGAATCCTTTCACAATCAATACACTAAATAAATGGAAATGTCAATAGGCGTAGTCCGTTAAGTCTTTAAGAGATAAGCTGATCTCACTACTATTTTGTTGTTCTATTATTTCCTCCTTAGGTGTCCTCCTATAACCCCACTCGCTACCTTATGCCTACATGTTACATGACATACCCCCCATCCCTCTCTCTTTATCCCAAATGGTGTAAATGAACTGTGCACATATATCAGTAGAACCATTCATCCTCCATGGCAGGATACAGCAACCCACAGGCACAGTAGAGCAATATGTCAAACTTGGTATATAATCCAACCTATGTCAACACTAGGGCTTGTTAAAAGGGTATGTTACCATACTACAATTGAATAATTTATGGGACATGTAAATCAATGAACTGCATGATAGACAATTTAGCTCGTACACCACACTATCGAATTGTACTGTACAATTTTGACGAAACACAAAAGGTCCCATAGTAGTATAAGTCTGCAGCAAACACCCTTGCAAGCTGTATCACAGATAGCCTTGACATTTCATGATATTCTGTATATAACCATGTTTGTACCGGTAAATTACGACATGCTGTACACTACTGCCGTGCTGTTAAATGTTTATTATCCTTACTGCAACTATCAATTGCTATAATGTTTTTCTCTTTGTAAAACAAGGAAAACTATATATTGAAAAGAAAAAGATGAAGTAATTCAAAATAAATGAATTTATGTGTCTTGATATAATACTACATATGTTGCTCAGCTATGTCATCTGAATAGAGCAATACCCCAGTATGTACCTTTGTCAGGTATATGTAGATGTTGAAGGGGCACATTTGAGACACAACTATTCAGTTTTTTTGTAACTTTCAAGTTTTACGCTGTGTCCATGTTCCATTTTGTAGTAGTGTAGATGGTTGGTTATTGAAACTTCCCCACAAACACATGCTATTTATTAAAGAATACACCCCGGGGTAATTCAAAAGGCATATTTTGAACCTTAGCGTGGGATCATTTTTTCTCTAGTTTGTTCCAGGTGTAGTGGTAATGAGCGTTTTTAAATGTAATTTTTTAACTTTTTTAAACTTTTTTTTTACTTTTTAAAACTAGTTTTTAAACTTTTTTTGCTTATTAATTTTTTCAAACTTTCCTAAACTTTCTTAAAAACTGGACTTTTGCCTAACATTTTCTCCTTTTGATTCGGTATTTTTATATGTTATTACTTGCAAGGTGAATGGATTGGTTCGGTAGTTTGAAACTACCGTACACCGACCACCCTCCTGGCTCATTTAGTACAAAGGAACAAGCTATTAAGTGCTCCCTGGACGGCCGCTGTTCGTACCACTGAACGCCACGTGGAAAAGAAAATGGCGGCCATCTTGTTCGCACAAGGAGAGCCAGCGGGACTTGGTCGTCGAGTGTCTGGAACTAAAATCGGACACTCGTCCTCGCGAACTGCCGCTGGAAACTACCGAACGCCAGCTTCTCCTATTTTCCGAACGGCCAGGGAAGTCCCATTCGGTAGTTCTGTGCGAACGGACAAGGGGAGCAATCGCTACTATGAGCCAGGGGAATCCATTCGGGACTTTTGTTCGTGTTTTACAGTTTTGTGAATTGAGCAACCGCACACACTGAATTCGTGGAACTGTTTTGGGCAGGAGCCGCGTGTGTGGTCGGTAAAAGAGACCCCCCACACTTTTTCGGAAACCCTGAACCGATCTGGGTGAAATTTGGATATGTTTGTCCCCCAGATCGGGGCTATCAAGGGATATGTAATTTGTGGGGATGCCTTGTGGGGAAAGGGGTGTTCTATGTTTTTTTGGGAAATTGTGTGCTCTGTGCCTGGAGATAATTGGTTTATTCCTTAACTTATCTCAATATCTCCCAGGCAGAGAGGAGGCGTGTAATACTTTAAATCTGTGTAATGATTGGCTGTTGCTTTTGTTTGCTGTGGGAGGTCCTCTTGCAGGTGGATTTCTCCTAAAAGCCTGTGTGTTTTCAATAAAGATTATTCCTGTTACACCCTTCATGAAGTCTAGGCTCATGTTTGGGGGATATTCTACTTGCTGGGAAGAAGCACCTTGGAACTGCATTTCATCTCTCTTATTCCTCTACTCCCTGGTGCAGCTATAATCACTCATACTCAGCTGTGGGGATAAGGAACCAAGACCGCAGCACCATAACCACTGCAGGTCTTAACACTGTTTTACAGATTTAACATTTTTATAACCTTTTTGTTTTTATCAGTAAGCAGCACTAACCGTAAATTCCCCAATTACCCATAACTCCCACCCACCCCAGCTAGCAAAATATATCATTTTAAAGTATTTAAATTAATTAAATAAATTGAAACCCTGAGGCTAAAAATAAAATAAAAAATAAGTTAACCCTAAGGGGTTAAAAAAAAATGGATCACAGTATAATACTGTGATCTGAATTTTGATCACTGTAGGTAGTGATCAACTGGCAGGGATGGGGTTAATTTTGATTAGGACTGGGTAAAGGAGGGTGGGATTTTTTTTACTTTTAAAAAAAATGTTATTAAAACTTTTTTTTACTTTTTAAAAGTTTTTTAACGTTAACCCCTAGCTAGCCTAACACCAAATTCCCCAATTCCCCACTAAATTCCACCCACCCTAGCTAGCTAAATATATCATTTTAATATATTTAAATGAATTAATAAAGTAAAATTAACCCTTGAGGGCTACAAAAAATATAAGTTGACCCTCAGGGGTTAAAAAAAAAAATCAGATCACAGTAAAATGTATACCCTGCGAATTGATCACTGTAGTCAGGGTTCAATTGGCAGGAAGAGGTTAATTTTTATTTAAAATGGGTAAAGGGGTGTGGAATTTAAAAAAAACTTTATTTATTTTTTTACAGAGGAAGCAGATCATCATTGATTCGTCTCCCTGCACTTCACACTGAACCCGGAAGAGCAGGGAGGCGGATCGTGAGTCCCTGCAGCACATGTGCTCGCTCTAACAGCCTGTCAGAGCGATCACTGCTGCAGGGGCAGCACGATTGGGTGCTCCCGGTCTGCCTCTAATATAGAGGCAGACGGGAGTAACGTTAACTCCACAATCGGCGTGATTGTGGCGATCTGGGATTTACTTTATCGCATGACGGACCTGGTCTGTCATTCGTCGTTAACTGCTTCCCCAGCGGGAAGGGGTTAAAAAAACAAAACAAAAAACAGCAGGGCATGCAGGTATATAGCTGCATATACGTATGCAAATAAATTGATCCAATAAAGGTATCATTGCACAATGCAATACGCTGGTATTTTGGCATCTTGTCTACTGCACTAATACGGCTAATCCAATCTACAACAATATATATATATATATATACAGTGGGACCTCAGTTTACGAATTTAATGCGTTTTCAGGGACGTTTCTAATTGCAAAACATTTGTAAACCGAAACGCGGTTTCCGATAGGAATGCATTGAAAACCAATTAATCCGTTCTGGAGGTCAGAAATAAATCAAAATGAGCTGGCATGGAAATCATCCCACAATGCAGAACACACAATAAAAGGCATGCAAACGATGAATCTCAGCTCCCTACCTTTCCACAGCTTGAGAAATGCACCAAAAAGTCCCAAAACAACTGCAAACAATTTCCAGAATGGCTCCAAAACTTGATGCAAAAGCCGCTCCAACACCTCCACACTCAACGCCATGTGCTACCCACAGGCTCCAGCATGCAGGGGGCGTTGCTATAAACCTCCCAGGTGCAATTGTGTATTGCAAAACAAATTTGTAAACTGAGGCATTATTTTCAATGGATTTTCATTTGTAAACCGAAAATTATGTTAACCGAGGCATTTGAAACAGAGGTCCCACTGTGTGAATATATATATAGTCTGCCCAATATTTTGAAATACTTTTAATTAGCCCCTGGCCTTATCTGAAGTCTAGGATATCCTTATGCCTATCCCACGCATGCTTAAATTCTCTCACTGTGTTAACTTCTACCACTTCAGATGGAAGGCTATTCCATGCATCCATTACCCTCTCAGTAAAGTTCTGATATTATTTTTAAACCCTTGCCCCTCTAATTTAAGACTTTGTCCTCTTGTTGTGAAGAAGTTTTTCTTCTTTTAAATATAGTCTCCTCCTTTACTGTGTTGATTCCCTTTACGTATTTAAATGTTTCTATCATATCCCCCCTGTCTCATCTTTCCTCCAAGCTATACATGTTAAGATCCTTTAACATTTCCTGGTAAGTTTTAACCTGCAATCCATGAACCAGTGTAGTAGCCCTTCTCTGAACTCTTTCTAGAGTATCAATATCCTTCTGTAGATACGGTCTCCAGTACTGTGTACAATACTCCAAGTGAGGTCTTACCACTGTTCTGTACAATGGCATGAGCATTCTCTCTTTCTACTGCTAATACCTCTCCCTAGACAACCAAGCATTCTGCTAGCATTTCCAGCTGCTCTGATACCCTGTCTTTCTACCTTTAAGTCATTTGAAATAATTACTCCTAAATCTCTTTCCTCAGATGTTGAAGTTAGTAGGGTATGAAAAATCCTATACTCTGCCCTTGGGTTTTTATATCCAAGGTAATGGATCTTGCACTTATCTACATTAAATGTCAGTTGCCACATCTCTGACCATTTTTCTAGTTTACCTAAATCATTTGCCATTTGGCTTATTCCTCCTGGAACATCAACCCTGTTACATATCTTAGTATCATCAGCAAAAAGACATACCTTACCATCAAGAAGTTCTGCAATATTACTAATAAAAATATTAAAGAGAATGGGTCAAGGAACAGATCCCTGAGGTACCCCACTGGTAACTAGACCTTGCTTCGAATACACTTTGTTGACTCCAACCCTCTCTTGCCTGTCATTTAGCCTAACCCATTAAACAATATTGGAATCCAAACTTAAAGATTGCAGTTTATTGATGAGCCTTCTACAGGTGATACTCGAAAAATTAGAATATAGTGCAAAAGTTCATTTATTTCAGTAATGCAACGTAAAAGGGAAAACTAATATATGAGATAGACACATTACATACAAACCAAGATAGTTCAAGCTGTGATTTGTCATAAGTGCGATGATTATGGCTTACAACTCATGAAAAACCCAAATCCACAATCTCGGTAAATTAGAATATTTTTACGTTTACGTTGCATTACTGAAATAAATTAACTTTTGCATGATATTCAAATTTTTCGAGCATCACCTATATGAGGAACAGTGTCAAAAGCCTTATGGAAATCTAGGTAGGCATTGTCTACTGCACCACCCTGATCTATTATTTTAGTTATCCAATCAAAAAAATCAGTAATATTAGTTTGGCATGATCTCCCTGAAGTAAACCCATGTTGTCTTTAGATGTTCAACAATCCTATCCTTTAACATGGTTTCCATTACTTTCCCCACTACTGGGGAATACTGTCATGGTAAAAAGAAAGCACACCCTCTTAGAATTCTATGGTTTTACATATCAGGACTAATAACAATCCTTAGCAGATCTTAAAATTACGTAGATACAACCTCAGATGAACAACAATACTTGACATATTACACCATGTCACGATTTACTTAAAAAATAAAAAAGCCAAAATGGATAAACCATTGGTGAAACACTGTGTGGAAAACGAATTACACCCTTGCTACTTCCAAAGAAATCAAGAGTTTATGTTGCAGGCAGGTGCTGCTAATCAAATGTCACTAATTAATTTATCATTGTGACCACCTCTATAAAGGGTGAAGTTTTAGCAGTTTGATTGTCTGGAATATTCAGGTGTGTGTTAACTCAATGCAAAGGAGGAGAAACATCAGCAATGATCTTAGAGAAGCAGTTGCTTGGATATACTTCTATTGTTCCATGGTCCAGTACCGAGACTCAGTGGAAACTATTCTAAGGGCAAGCTATTGAGGTTTCTCTGAACTTTGCCCATTCTCAGAGTTCTCATATTCTCTGTTTTTTCTTACAATGCATTAACTTAGGCTCTTCATAAGTTAAGAGGGTGATCCACACATGGACCCTGTGCTCAATGTTCTAGAGGGCTATTGTAGCAGAGCCCTAGTCCTAACAGGGACTCTCCTCCACTGGTTTCTCCATCATACACTCAGGAACAAGTAGAATACTCCAAGGGAGAGTAAAATAATCCAAGAATCTCCCACCTCCTCCCCATCAACTGGACAACACTCAGCTCTGTGGGTATAACTGGTTTTAATGGAGTCACACACTGCCTTTTATGTGAATTCCCATGCAAGAGGTTTTCAATTACATATTCTAGGGTCATTCCCCACTGGACCTGAGAGTAGACTGAGACAAAATACACAACATAATTACATTAGCTCTCAGGTCCAGGACATGTACAATAATAATCACCCCAAAACATACAGTTCACCTTAAGTCCTATAACCCCAGATAGCCTGGATCTGAGCGTCCAACATATCCATAAAATGCTCATATTCCACAAACACAGCCGAAACGCCACCGGGGTATAGTTTAGACTGACCACACTCAAGACACCTGCCCAAAAAGGCTCCATGAAATCAGGCTGTGTTGTCTGTCTCTTTTGGGAGTATCAAATGGACAAAAACTAATGCATAAACTGTTTGTGCATACATTCATTCTTTGTCTCTTGTTCGGGAGTTTGATTCCCCCCGAACACCACTCTATTCATCTCAATACCCACGAACATAACCGAAGGTGACGTCCCAAGGCTTATTCCGCTACAGTTATCATCTAGGTTTGTGGTATAACTACATTTATTGATTATTGATTATTTATTTATTTTTGCATTTCTCATTCTTTCTTTGCATATCTTTTTTTCACAGTTTTTGATGAATTTCTGTTAATCCATGTGCATGAATTTATATATAAAATTGTGCTGGTATATACATTGATTTCACAGACAAAAACTCCTATAAACACCTATGTGTTATTTTCATATGTTTTCATTTGTTCATATAATTGAGTATTATATGTTTCTTTAAAGTTACATCATTATTTGAAAGAAATTACCTATCTTCACGGCTCATATTTTGATGAAAATGGAGAATTTCTCTATTACTTTTTGGTTAATTATATTATTGTAAAGGAATCTAAAAAATTTGATTTTGTTGTGGGCAACTTTACACCATGGGTACCTGAGGATCAGCAACTTATTACAAACTTCGATACTATAATTTGGAAGACCCCCAACAAAAAGGTTAGAGATGTTTACTTGCTTTCTTTTCAACTAGGATTATTTTTATGATAAATATATGTCATATATATATATATAGAAAACATCCTAAGTTTAAACATTGTCATAGTTTTAGTTTTCTAAAACATGATAATAAATCTTTCAAATATTTGCTTTGTTTCCTTTTGGAAATTGATCGTTTACTTAAAATTTGGTGGGCAAGCTTAATAACCATTATGGAGAGAAAAAGAACAAATTAGGGTGCGCCTTAGACAAGTAGAATGAATATATAAAAAATATATCAGCGAGTACGAGCAGCGATACCTAAAAAGTCAGAATATAAATAATCCACATATGCAGGAGGTAGTCCTAGTGGTACATAAAATGGTATGTGAAGTCCCAGATGTATATCCGCAGCTTCAAAGTGAATATGTGAAGAAAACAGAAGACAAGGGAAACTCCAATGGTATAGTATGAACGGTAAATAATATTGTATATATAATAGTAGAACTACTCACAATATTCAGAGCTTAAATCCAGCTCTGGTATAAATGGCACGGAGTGGAATAATCCCCACTCAAGGATATAAGGCTATGTATAATAGCCAAATATTCCTTTATTAACACTTAGATTATATAAAAAGTTCCTCAACGCGTTTCGCCACAATCTACTTGATGAAGCCTATTGTGGCGAAACGCGTTGAGGAACTTTTTATATAATCTAAGTGTTAATAAAGGAATATTTGACTATTATACATTTGGTTGCCACATTCCTCTTTCCACCTTAGAATTATATTACTTTCTTTTAGTATAATTTTATTATTTTACTATTTGCAAGTTTATTTTATTCAGACCTGACTACCACTACCTTTTTATCCATATTGGAGTACCAAGAATCCTAAAGTGGGGATTATACCACCCATACGCCATCCACCGAGCAGTACGTCTGCTCTATATACCGTGAGTATATTTTATTCTGTTTCTACATTTCATCAACTATACAGTGAGCACTATATATGTTATCCTTTTACCTCGAGCTGGACTACTCCACCAAAGTACTCTGCTAAAGAACAAAAGAGGAGCACCGTATATCCTTGGGACTTCACATACCATTTTATGTACCACTAGGACTACCTCCTGCATATGTGGATTATTTATATTCAGACTTTTTAGGTATCGCTGCTCGTACCCTCTGATATATTTTTTATTTATTTATTATACTTGTCTTACCCTTATTTGTTCTTTTTCTCTCCATTGTATTCCAAGGGGCTTAGTGGGGATACCCCTTTTCCATAGGTGTGCTGCCTTGCTGTCATATTGTGACTCTGTGACTCTGTCCTCTCATGGTTTTCATCTTATCTCTCCCAACGCTCATTCAGTGTCTCTTTTTCTAATGATACCTCCTCCCCTCGCCCTGTCTCGGTTGGAGTCCCCCAAGGCTCCGTCCTTGGTCCCCTTCTATTTTCTCTTTATACTGCCTCTCTTGGCAAACTTATTACCTCATTTGGATTCCACTACCACCTGTACGCTGATGACACCCAGCTATATCTCTCCTCCCCAGACCTCTCCCCTGCTGTCCTGCAACGTGTCACTGCTTGCCTTTCTTCCATCTCTGACTGGATGTCCTCCCGCTTTCTGAAACTCAATCTCTCAAAAACTGAGCTCCTTGTCTTTCCTCCTCCTAATACTGATCCTCCTCTTTCGCTCTCCCTTCAAGTTTGTGGTACCAAAATCAGCCCATCCTTGCAAGCGCGCTGTCTTGGCATCATACTTGACTCTGGTCTCACCTTTGAGCCTCACATCCAGCATGTTGCCAAATCCTGTAGATTCCATCTTAAAAACATAGCCCGCATCCGCCCCTTTCTTGCACCAGATACTACCAAGGAGCTTGTCCATGCTCTAGTAATTTCCCGCATGGATTATTGTAACCCTCTCCTGCTTGGTCTTCCCAAAAGCCGTACTGCACCCCTACAGTCTGTAATGAACGCTGCTGCTAGACTGATTTTCCTCTCTAGTCGGTTCTCTCACACCTCACCCCTCTGCCAGTCCTTACATTGGCTTCCTGTGTGCTATAGGAGTCAATTCAAGGCACTAACTCACACCTATAAAGCACTGAACAACTCTAGCCCCTCTTATATCTCCTCACAGATCCATAGGTATGTCCCTTCTCGGTCTCTCCGCTCTGCCCGTGACCACCTCCTGTCCGTTGTCCGCACCCGTACGGCCAACTCGCGCTTGCAGGACTTCTCGCGGGCGGCTCCCTTCCTATGGAATAGCCTGCCTCCCGCCATCAGACTCTCCCCTAGTCTTGCATCTTTTAAGAAGTGCCTTAAAACCCATCTCTTTAGGAAAGCTTATGGCCTCCAAGACTAACCCCTACCTCACATACCTGTCTCTTGCCCTCTCCTTAAGGGCAGCCAATCTTATTTGATTGCAAATTCCTGTCCTAATGTGTTTTACACCCCACCTCCTATAGAATGTAAGCTCGATTGAGCAGGGTCCTCCTCAACCTATTGTTCCTGTAAGTTTATCTGTAATTGTCCTATTTATAGTTAAATCCCCTCTCATAATATTGTAAAGCGCTACGGAATCTGTTGGCGCTATATAAATGGCAATAATAATAATAATAATAATATTATTCTCTGTTTTCCTATCAGCGCTGAACCTCCTTTCTGATCCCGATTAATAACAATTATGTTGTAAGTACAGATATGTAGTGCATCTTCCATGGTTGGTCAACAAGCAGGCTCTATGTTAGGAGTTAAAATAAAGAAATATACACCCAAAGTGTACACACAAGGTATACCTAAATATACTGGTACAGCCCAGGTTTAATTTATCTGTGAAAATAAAAAATAAACACATAGTGTTTTCTGTTTCTAACCAGATATTAGTAAGGACAAGGTGAAAGGAATAGAACTCACAAAGCAGGGGCGGTGCCATGCTCTGTAGAATCAGAATACAGGGTGCCTACATACAAACAACATGGTATCAGGACAAGAATGCCAGATAGAAAGTTAAAATAACACATTTATTGAATACAAATAAAAGTAGATACTGTAGGACTAGAGTCCAATTGTTTAAGCAGTGTGTATATATATATACATATATATATATCACCGCATACGTAGTCCTCAAAAGTCCAGTCCCAAAATAATCAGCAAACGCGTTTCGGCTTTAGCCTTCTTCAGTTTTATTGTGTTTTCTGTTTCTATGTTAGGAGCTAGTTAGATATCACCAGGTAAAAATGTTTGTGTCTAACGTGTATAAGGTATACACTGATCCATAATATGTACTATTATAATATTATTATTTTAATTTCAGATGCCACTTTCACAGTGCTCGGAAAATTGCCCACCTGGAAAGAGAAAAGTCCCAGGAGCTTCAATCCATAGCTGTTGCTATAACTGTGTCCCGTGTTCTGAGGGTGAAATATCCAATATATCTGGTAATATATCTGGTATAATAAAACACCATTACTGTAAATTAAAGCTAGCTATGTATGTGGGGTACCTGTAGTAAGGTAGAGTCTGAAGTAGAGCTTTGACTGAGGGTTAATGCAAAAGGCATGGTCAGGCAAGCAGAGTCAGCAACATACTGACATACAGGAACAAAATCAGGATCCAGGAGTTTAGTGAAAGGCAGGCAGAGGTTATACACAATCTGGCAACAAAGTATAGAATTGTAAAGAAAAAGAGTGGTCAGAAATATGGCAAAAACATAATCAAAAATACAGTAGCAATCTGAGGAAAATCACTCCCAATAAAAGCACAGAGAGTACAGGAAGTGCTAGTATGAAAGGGCTGAGATAATTGCAGATGTACCACAGCTGGCAGGTAGGTGGAGCTATGGAGTGCTAAGAGCAAAAATAAGGTATAGAGAGCACTGTGGGAAATATTAAGTCCTCTTTGTGACTGAATGGTAGAACACCAGAAACCAACAGACCAAGGTTCAAATCCACAAAGTCACTTCCAAAACATAGGTGTCTGTCTATCCATCTCATTTACAGCAGGTCATAACAACAAAAGGATGCTCTACTAAGTAGGAAAGACACTTACCATGAAGGGGTTGAATAATTATGAGACTGGAAAAGTCATTATAAGTTGAACTTGGGTAAACAACTTGAATCATTCGTTATGTTGAGCTATTTCAATTGTTTTTGTTTCATGTGTTCATCGAGAGATTCTGAAAGGTGGACACAAACATTGACAAAAACATTAGCACAAACTATATGCATACAGTGACAAAAACTGTCATATGTATGCATGACGTTTCTTCAATGATGCCCATTTCCTGGTTCCTGCCTTACAAATCAAATACATTCAGCCTTTCCTTGTATATGGACTTTCTGAGTGAGGGTGTCACAATTCTTGGTAGTGAAGGAGCAGTATTGTGCGATAACTGAAGAAGAGAATAATTTAAGCAATAATGTAAATTATTATGGTTACTAGTACAATACCATTTTCTTGGCTTGTATCTTAATGATGAGTGACAATTGTTTTGCCAACATCACACATTGAGTCTGTGCAGCACATTTTAAAGTTTTTTTAGTGCTGTCTACATTTTGGTTATTGTAATAATGTAAATGGATTTTATTTTACTGGACTGTGAAAATTGAGCCCATACATAATGGAGTTAATTTGGTACTAATAATGATAATAAATAAACAGATCAGTAATGGCAGATATTTACAATGTATACAATAATATAACCTCCATAGACAATTAAAATGTTTTCACAGGAAAATTAGATCTCCTTATGATGGCTTGGCAACTGTTTAGGTCACCCACTAAAGCAGTAGAGAGACTTGGAAAATGGTATGATTTAGCAAAGTGAATGTATATGAGGCAATTAAGTTGTTTGACCCCTTAGGGATCGCAGATGTACCAGTTACGTGTGACAAAAAACAGTCCTTAAGGACCGCTGATGTACCGATACGTCCGCGGTAAATTTGAGCACTGGAAGCGATCGTGATCGCTTTCAGCCGCTCTTATGGTATTACACAATACCTCGATATCGAGGCATCGCTTAATACTTCCCTACACTGCCAGGGACCCGAGTGATCTCCCCCCTCCCGGAGCGATCACTTCCAGGTTTGCCGCACGTGGTGCCCGGCAGTGTAGGGAAGAGCACCTGAAGCCATCCGCAGGCTTCATATGCTCTTACCTTTACTGAGTGCCTCAATGAGTCGAGGCACTCAGTAATAGTTAAAAAAAAATAAAGAAATTAAAAAAAGGAAAATAATGAAAACAACCTGACTTCTTCTTTGGGGGGACTCTCTGGACTGAGCTCAGAGAGTCCCCCCTATCCAATTTAGGACCCCCAAGGGCCATGTGACCACTCTAAGAGAGCGGTCACATGGCCCCTATAGGTGTCCATTGTGCTGCCAGCAGGAGGACTGTCTGAACTGAAAGGCAGTCCCCCTGCTTGTGAAAAAGTAAAAAAAAGTTAAATAAAAGTTTTAAAAATGTAAATTAAGTTAATAAATGTGTGTATATATATATATATATATATATATATATATATAGATATAGATATCTTATATATAATGTCATACTAAGAGTATTTTTTAATAATATATACATATATTAATATAAAAATACACTTAAGAGTAAAATTACACACATATATATAATATATATAATGTGTATATATATTATAACAAATTAATAATTACAAATATATAAATATGTCATTTTATTCTCACTGTATTTTGATATTAATATATATATATATATATGTGTATATATATATATATATATATATATATCAAAATACACTTAGAAATAAATTATATATATATATATATATATATATGTATAATTTCCCCTTAATGAAAGAGGACGAACTACGTAGGTCCAACAAAAAAACGGTCTTTAACCCCTTAAGGACACATGATATGTGTGACATGTAATGATTCCCTTTTATTCGAGAAGTTTGGTCCTTAAGGGGTTAAGGATGTCTGCAACAAGGATGTGATCACGGTTGGGGAGGACTGCCAGAGACCCCAACAGTCCCCCTTCAGCAGCTGCGGCCATCCCGGCCCTCCAGGGCCATGTGATCACCATGATCACATCACCGCACTAGAACTCTAGGAGCTGCCAGCAGGGGGACTGTCTGAGCTGTCGGGCAGTCCCCCAGGCTGCTAAAAAAATAATAAAATAAATATATTATACATATACAGGTGGTTCTCATTTAGCAAGCTACCTGTTTTACCGACCAGGTGTTAGTGCGAGCTGTCATGTCTATCTTCGGGATAACTTCCCCGAACATGGACGAATGCACCAGAGCAGGGAATCCCATAACTTCTCACTTAGGAAGGGAACCTGGTCAGTAAGTGAGGAGTACAAAACAAACAGTACAATAAGGATGCGCCAAAAATGTATACTGAAATATATAAAATACAATTAATAATAAAACAGTGTATAAAATATGATATAAAAAATAGTTGACGATCGTCCAAAACTTATCAAAGTTAGTGATGAGGAATCCCACGTAAAATAAAGAATGATTCTTTAAGGTGTGGAGTAAGGTCAAATCTTCATAGTTGTATGCTTAGAATTCAATGGAGCATATGTGGAGAGAAGAAGAGACAGGACTCCAATGGTACAGTATGTAGATACGTTGAAAATGAAATAATAAAATAGGTCTTACTAACAATTTTCAGAGCTGAGGATCCAGCTCTGATATTAGGCGCGTGAAGTGGAATAATCCCCACTCAAGGATATATGGAGTAGATTTCAATTGACGATTCCCTGGTGCACGTTCGACGTCCAAATTACAGACCCAGAAGGAGAGAATAAAATATATAGTGCTCTCTGTATTATGATAAAAGGTTAGAAAGTATAAAATGTATATTACTCACATTCTTTTGAGCAGGTATATACTGCTCACTATAAGCGCTTAGGTGGTATAATCCCCACCTATGGATTCTTTAAGCTTCTTCTGAAAATAGGCAATATAGGTAGTTAAGTGAAACAAAAGAAAAGAAAAATGGCAATAAAGTGTTTTGTGCCAAAAATTCTTTATTATAACGTAATAAAATAATATCTAGACACGTTTCGCCTCAAGGGCTTCTTCAAGTAGATAAAAGTAAAAAAAAAGGGGGGGCACACCTGACATACAGAGGTTTATATAAGGTTCAATAGGGCTATGGATTTAAAATTCCCGCCAAAATGACATCATCAGAACATCTAAAATTGGTACAAACAAAAACAATAATTTGCCATAGATTTATGTTAATATGGTGAATGTGAGATAGATACAATGCTTATTATTAAAAAACGAAGGTTATAAATACTAAAAATAACTAATTAAAAGCAATCACGTGATGCGCGATCGCAAACACTTCCGCGTCACGTGATGCTAAGTGGAACGCATGCGTTCCGTAAGTATGGAACGCATGCGTCATATGAGGGGAGATAGATTCTCCCAAGTGCTCGGAGAAACTTTGCCGAACAGAGAGGAGGTTATCTGCTGGTAACAGCACGCAGATAGCCTTCACAGTAGCACATAGTACTCACTGTCTGTCTGCACAAGCAGACAGGCAGCAAGTATGTGCTAAACTATGGGATCAAAGCTGATTGTGGGCAAATAAAAAACATTGAAACATAATATACATATAGTAATTTAAAATTACAATCTTATAAAATAGGCACCTAAAAAACATTATCAATATAAAATATACATATAGTGGTATAACAATACAGTCTTACAGAGAATAGTATATACATCGCATATTAAAATAGTATATTTATATAAAAGATATGTGCATAAAATAGATATAATAATAATAAAAATGGTATACAAACACAAAAAAAAAATGTTCATATTAGGATATGGAGAAATAAAAAATTATAAAAAATTAAAAAGATCAAAATCAATATTCAGACCTTTTGGGGCAAGGGTTTTCAAATTATATGTCCATTCCATTTCTCTTTAACCAAGAACTTTTTTAATATCACCACCTCTCCATGGGACATTACATTAATCTATGCCTAAACACTTAAGATATTTTGGGTTCTTTCCATGTTGTAAGAAGTGTTTTGAAACAGAATGATTCTCATAGCCTTTTAGAATATTCCTACAGTGTTCGGCTAGTCTTGTTTTTAGATCTCTATTGGTCATACCAACATATAGTAGTCCACATGTGCATTCCAGAAGATAAATCACGTTTTTAGTATTACAATGGATAAAGTGTTTTATTTGATATATTTTCTGTGTAATTGTAGATGTGAACGATGTAGTTTTGGACTTAATAATATTACTCGTACGTTTGCAAACAATGCATCTATTGCATTTAAAAAAAACGCTCGATTTATTCAAAAAGGTAGAGGGACTAGGAGATAAGGTGCTATGTTTATGTTTAATAAATAATTGGCAATACTGGGGCGGTTTTCGTTTCTTTATTTTTTTTTATTTTTTTTTGTATTCTAGAAGTTCGGATGTATTGGTTACGCTGATATTTTTTAACGTTTGATCTAAGTTGTTCCTAGGGTAATTTTTTTTGAAAGAATTTGTTGGACAATAATTGAGACTGTTCCTCAAAATCTTGTGTGAGGGAACAGTTTCTACGTAGACGGAGAAACTGGCTTTTTGGTATCCCTTGGAGCCATGGTTTGTGGTGACAACTGGACACATCAATAACGTGATTAGTACATACCTTCTTAAAAAAAGTCTTAGTATGGATTTGATCATTTTTAATAAAAATCTCTAAATCTAAAAAATTAATAGAAGATTTACTATAATCCCAAGTTAAAATGATACCTTTGTCATTATTATTAAGATGTTGTAAAAACTGATTAAGAGAGTCTTCTGGGCCATCCCAAATAAAAAACAGATCATCAATGTATCTAAAATATGTAACCAGGCTCGCCCGCCAACCATGCTCGCCCTGACTGATATTTGAGTAGATGTTAAAACCTTTTGGGATAAGTTAAAAATACCAAGATCTTTATCATTAGTTTGATTTATTTTCTTTCTAGCCTTTCTCTTTTGGAATCTTCTGCCACTTCTCCTTCCTCTAAATTCAGACTTCGTTTTCTGGTTTTTATACGATATGGCGTTAATGCGTGTGTATTATTTTGTGTGCAAAGCTCTAAAAAATAATCATCATTATCTGTTTCCGAATCTACAGACAATAATTGGTATCTGTTATTATGAGCATAGTTCGGAGGGGATCGTTTACCCTCAAAGTGTCTTTGTGCAAATCTTGGTCTTTGAGTTTTGGATGTGGTACTTTTCTCATTTTGGTACATACCTGGAGAGTGATTGGTGTTACTCGTGTGATTAGTGTGATTCTGTGTAGGTAATCAAAAAGAGCTCTTTACCAAATTAGAAAAAGCATTGACAACGGAAATTAAATTAAAATGGGAATTAGCTACCCTAAAGAAATATTTAGAAGAGAGAATAACTCCTAGAGGGTTAAGACTCTTTAAAGAACCTTCATCAGATAGAGATGATGAAGAATTCATGAGAGATTGGTACAAATTAGAAGTATGTACATTTGGTCTCATGGATACACTGATCATTAAAAAAACTAAAAAACTCTCAACCCTTGATATGGAAATAAATGACTTAAAAGAAAAAATGTCGATATTTCCTAGTCCCTCTACCTTTTTGAATAAACCAAGCGTTTTTTTTAAATGCAATAGATGCATTGTTTGCAAACGTACGAGTAATATTATTAAGTCCAAAACTACATCGTTCACATCTACAATTACACAGAAAATATATCAAATAAAACACTTTATCCATTGTAATACTAAAAACGTGATTTATCTTCTGGAATGCCCATGTGGACTACAATATGTTGGTATGACCACCAGAGATCTAAAAACAAGACTAGCCGAACACTGTAGGAATATTCTAAAAGGCTATGAGAATCATTCTGTTTCAAAACACTTCTTACAACATGGAAAGAACCCAAAATATCTTAAGTGTTTAGGCATAGATATATGTAATGTGCCATGGAGAGGTGGTGATATTAAAAAAGTTCTTGGTAAAAGAGAAATGGAATGGACATATAATTTGAAAAAGGTCTGAATTTTGATTTTGATCTTTTTAATTTTTTATAATTTTTTATTTCTCCATATCCTAATATGAACATTTTTTTGTGTGTTTGTATACCATTTTTATTATTATTATATCTATTTTATGCACATATCTTTTATATAA
Source organism: Pelobates cultripes (assembly GCA_933207985.1). NCBI lineage: Eukaryota > Metazoa > Chordata > Amphibia > Anura > Pelobatidae > Pelobates > Pelobates cultripes. Next base: position 412,764,339 of record OW240912.1, on the reverse strand, counting down.
ATATACTATTTTAATATGCTATGTATATACTATGATCTGTAAGACTGTATTGTTATACCACTATATGTATATTTTATATTGATAATGTTTTTTAGGTGCCTATTTTATAAGATTGTAATTTTAAATTACTATATGTATATTATGTTTCAATGTTTTTTATTTGCCCACAATCAGCTTTGATCCCATAGTTTAGCACATACTTGCTGCCTGTCTGCTTGTGCAGACAGACAGTGAGTACTATGTGCTACTGTGAAGGCTATCTGCCTGCTGTTACCAGCAGATAGCCTCCTCTCTGTTCAGCAAAGTTTCTCCGAGCACTTGGGAGAATCTATCTCCCCTCATATGACGCATGCGTTCCATACTAACGGAATGCATGCGTTCCACTTAGCATCACGTGACGCGGAAGTGTTTGCGATTGCGCGTCACGTGATTGCTTTTAATTAGTTATTTTTAGTATTTATAACCTTCGTTTTTTAATAATAAGCATTGTATCTATCTCACATTCACCATATTAACATAAATCTATGGCAAATTATTGTTTTTGTTTGTACCAATTTTAGATGTTCTGATGATGTCATTTTGGCGGGAATTTTAAATCCATAGCCCTATTGAACCTTATATAAACCTCTGTATGTCAGGTGTGCCCCCCCTTCTTTTACTTTTATCTACTTGAAGAAGCCCTTGAGGCGAAACGTGTCTAGATATTATTTTATTACATTATAATAAAGAATTTTTGGCATAAAACACTTTATTGCCATTTTTCTTTTCTTTCACCTGACTACCTATATTGCCTATTTTCAGAAGAAGCTTAAAGAATCCATAGGTGGGGATTATACCACCTAAGCGCTTATAGTGAGCAGTATATACCTGCTCAAAAGAATGTGAGTAATATACATTTTATACTTTCTAACCTTTTATCATAATACAGAGAGCACTATATATTTTATTCTCTCCTTCTGGGTCTGTAATTTGGACGTTGAACGTGCACCAGGGAATCGTCAATTGAAATCTACTCCATATATCCTTGAGTGGGGATTATTCCACTTCACGCACCTAATATCAGAGCTGGATCCTCAGCTCTGAAAATTGTGAGTAAGACCTATTTTATTATTTCATTTTCAAAGTATCTACATACTGTACCATTGGAGTCCTGTCTCTTCTTCTCTCAACATATGCTCCATTGAATCCTAAGCATACAACTATGAAGATTTGACCTTACTCCACACCTTAAAGAATCTTCCTTTATTTTACGTGGGATTCCTCATCACGAACTTTGATAAGTTTTGGACGATCGTCAACTATTTTTTATATCATATTTTATACACTGTTTTATTATTTATTGTATTTTATATATTTCAGTATACATTTTAGGCGCATCCTTATTGTACTGTTTGTTTTGTGTTCTTCCAATTATTAGGGAATTATAGGGGATTCCCTTTTGAGGAGTGCAGCCTTCATTTATTGTGGCCATTTAGCGCTGATTTTTTTCTGTTTTCGGTAAGTGAGGAGTGTCTGTATTATATATGTATAATATATTATAAAATAATTAAATCAAATATATATATATATATATATATATATATATATATACACGCACATGTATTATTTATAAAAAAGAAAAAAAAATCTTGCACTTCACCAATAACAAATTACTGTAGTGCCTGGTGCTTGTCAGCCAAGAATACAAAAATTGCAAAAGATAGCACTCCAGGGACTTATAGAAAATGTAACTTTTATTTATCTTCAATAAAAAAAGGTCAGCGTTACAGCTTGATTCCCTCAAGCTTTCATTCATTCCTCAAAGCTTGAGAAACGTTGACCGTTTTTTATTGAAAGTAAATAAAGGTTACATTTTATATAAGTCCTTGGAGTGCTATCCTGCAATTTTTGAATTATATATATATATATATATAAAATGTATACAAAAACAAATAAAACTGCTACATTGGGCCAGCACTTGTGATTAAGTGACTACTACAAAAGACAACTGAGTTGTCTACTTTTGAAAATGGTATGACCTGATGGGGTTATTTCACAAAGACTGGTGGTAGAATTAGTGCATGGAAAGTGTTAAAATACCACCATATAAAATTTACCCTAGGGTGTCTACTTTTCAGAAATATAAGGTTCGATGGGTGTAGATTACATTGGCCGGCTTCAAAAATGTCCCAAATACTCCAAAATGTCCAATGATGATCAGTTGAGAAAATTTCAAGTTGGAAAATTGGAATGCGCACCCTCCAAATAAGGTCTTTTAGCACCCAGAAAACCCGACACACCTATACATGGGTGGTGTCACTGGACTCAGGAGATGTTGCTGAACACATATTGGGGTATTCTTTGTCAGTAACACATAATAGGAACTGAGAACTCCATGCCTAAAGTACACGAAAAATAACCCCAAAAAACGACTACCCAAAAGTTTGACAAAGACTAGTGCATTTAAAAGGGTTAAAATACCACAATTTGAAATACCCTAGGGTGTCTACTTTTTAAAAATATATGGTTTGATGAGGGTAAATTACATTGGCCGGCTTCAAAAATGTTCAAAATAGGATGTGGGTACATGATGACAAGCTGAGAAAATTCCAAGTTGGAGAACTGGAATACGCACCCTACAAATAAGGTATTTTAGCCCCCATAGAAGCCAAAACACTTATACATGGGGGCTATCACTGTACACGGGATATGTTTCTGAACACATATTGGCATGTTCTTTGGCAGTAACCCTTAAAGTTCTCCGTACATGTATTCTTAAATTGCTATGTGTGTCAAAAAAATCACCAATTTTTTTTTTTTTACATTTGACATAGATTGGTAGTAAAATGGTTGCATGAAAAGAGTCAAAATACCCCAAGTTTAATACCTTAGGTTGTCTTCTTTTAAAAAATATATACATGTGTAGTGTTATTCAGGGATTCCTGACAGAAATCAGTGTTACAGTGTTAACGTGCGTTAAAAAAAAAATGGTTTGGAAATAACAGAGTGCTTATAGCCCTATAACTTTCCAAAAAAAGCTAAGAACATGTTAACACTGGCCATTTCTTAACTCAGGACAATATTTAGAAACTGTTTAGCATGGGTGTTTTTTGGCGGTTGTAGATGCGTAACAGATTCGTAACAGAAAGAGTGCTTTTTTTCTCTTTTTTCATCATATTTTATAATTCTTTTTATAGTAAATTATATGATATGAAGAAAGTAATGGTATCTTTAGAAAGACCATGTAATGGAGAGAAAATTGGTATGTAATATGTGTGGGTACAGCAAATGAGAAAGAGGAAAATTACAGCTAAACAAAAACACAGCAGAAATGTAAAAAGAGCCCTGGTCCTTAACGGTAAGAAAATTTAAAAATGGTCTGGTCACTAAGGGGCTAATGTGGACAGACAACTGGTCAGACAGTCTTTGAAATGAGTGGTTAGAGCAAGAAAGTAATGAAGGAATTTATGACGAGTGGAGCACTTGGAAACAATGTCCGCAATAACTGAGAAACAATTAAAATATACAAAAATAGTATATAGCAGAGACTGAAGATCGGATTAAGAATGGAAGCAGACACGAGGAAGTGATACAATTATTATTAGTAGTATTATTCCACTATAAATAGGAATAATTACAAGAAATCTTTCGGGAATGATAGATTGAAGAGGACCCTGCTCAAACTATCTTACAGTCTATAGGAGGTGGGGTATAAAACATATTAGAAAAGGAAATAGCAATCATATAAGATGGGAGTGAAGCAGAGCAGGAAGAGAGAGTAAAGTGCTGCCCTGTAGGAGAAAGCAAGAGACAGTTATGTGAGGTAGAGGTTACTCTAGAAGGCCATAAGCTTTCCTTAAGAGATGGGTTTTAAGGCACTTCTTAAATGATTGAAGACTAGGGGAGAGTCTGATGGCGGTAGGCAGGCTATTCCATAGAAAGGGAGCCACCCATAAGAAGTCCTGCAAGCGTGAGTTGGCCATATGGGAGGGAGCAGTGGACGGGAGGTCACGGCAGAGCGGAGAGACCGAGAAGGGGCATACTTATGGATCTGTGAAGAGATATAAGAGGTGCTAGAATTGTTCAGTGCTTTATAGGTATGGGTTAGCACTTTGAATTGACTCCTATAGGATACAGGAAGACAATGCGAGGACTGACAGAGGGGTGAGGTGTGAGAGGACCGACTAGAGAGGAAAATCAGTCTGGTGGCAGCATTCATTACAGACTGTAGCTGGGAAACATGGCTTTTCGGAAGACCAATTAGGAGAGGGTTACAATAATCCATGCAGGAAATTACTAGAGCATGGACAAGCTTGGTAGCATCTTGCGTAATACAACATAGTAGCCATGGCCAGGAGTCAAGGATAAATAAAATAGAGCAGTCTGAAACACAACCTGAGATTTGTAGCTAATGATTAGGAGGGTAACTGAACAAGTTACTTTAGGCCAACACGAAATGAGGATGCAAGGAACTTGAGGTTAGAAATGGCAAGGCAAGCCAAGGGCAACTCAATAACCCAGCAATGTAGCTAGCGATGGGCAATGGTTAAACATGTAATCATTGATTAAATCAACTTAAATCAATTAGATATTGAATCATGACATGACACATAGGTCTGAATTATTCTTACATTCTCACAGAGGAACAACCATTTTTTTTCTATTAACTTTGATGTATGCATTTGGTAGCAGGACTGGTGCCATCCCTCAATTAGCATGCTGCTGCTTTCTTTGCCTATAATTGATTTTAAATTATTTTACTTATATACAGTTTTTGCCAGGAAAGGCTTAGCTTCTTTTAACCCCACACAATGTATGCAACTCTTTATCTGCCCTAGCAATGTTAGGCTGGAAATCACAACAGAGTCTGGAAACTCTTATGCTGCCATGGACTTATGCAATAACACTTTCTGCTTTCCTTTATCTCTGTAATCAGCTGCTGGGAAGACGTCACAGCATTTCAAATGAATAATCAATGAGAATTCAAAGGTTTTAATGCGTAGTACATTGTATATATAAAACACAGTTTGTCTAGGGTTGTGTACCTCAACAACAACTTTAACAAATAATAGGAGTCTCAGAACAGAAAGTATAATTTTTCATAATGCTATTAGTTTCTAGTTAATGGATACAAGTGACAGTATGAGATGAGGAACCTCATTTTGCAGGTGCTAGAAAGAATGCTATTTTTGTGCAGATTGTTTATAACAGATAGCGAAAGCTGGTGTCAGGCTCAAGGACACAAGACTCAAGGACACAAGAACAGAAAGCTATTGTATGTTTAAAAAATGCAAGTTTAACCCTCAGAGGATGAGTATCTTGTATTATAATCAGGCCTATTGACCATTTGGTATTTCAAATTATGTATACAGCAATACATTAGCTATATAATAAGAAATACAGAAGTAGACTGACACATTGTAACATAATATAAATACATATATAGCTCTGTATGTCTAGGGGAATATTCACCAAGTATCGCATAGGTCAAACAATGTGTTTCCATCAACCAATATAAACTGTAAAAACCCAGAAGTGAGCTAATAGTCTAAAAATTTGTGTAATATTACAACTTTATGTGCTAACTATATATATATAAAAATGTTAAGGTAAACACTGATCAGTCGTAACAATAACAACTCTGGCAGGTGAAGTGAATAACATTGATTATATCATTATAATGGCACCTGTCAAGATGTGGGGTATATGAGGCAGGAAATGGAATAGTGAGTTCTTGAATATCATGCGTTGGAAACAAGAAAAATGGGTCTGAGTGACTTTGACAAAGGTCAAATAGTGATGGCTAGAAAAATGGGTCAGGGCATCTCCAAAACAGCAAGTCTTGTGGGGTGTTCCTGGTATGCAGTGGTTACTACCTACCAAAGGTTGTGCAAGTAAGGTGAACTGGCATTAGGGTAATGGGTGCCCAAATCTATGCACTTGGGTAGCAAAGGATAACCCATCTGCTCTGAATACACACTGTAGGAATATTTAAGGGAAAATTACATTTTAAAAATGAACATTTTATAAAATATTTCACAAAATCTTTACATTTATTTCTATGATATTTTTTTTTAAATTTTGGTACTGTAATTTCCCAATGTAATTAGTGTAAAGGAATGCCTATTATTTAATCCTTTTAAAACCTTTTAAGTCTGTATTTAGTTACTATTTCTATTTCACACAAATATCACAACCTTGTTAAAAAGCAATAATTTATTATTATCCACTGACTGAAAGTTGCCCGATTTCTCACAGCGATACACGCTTTTTGCATATTGTTTCCTCATGCCACACAAGAAGTTATACTGAGAGCAGAAGCCCCCATTTACACTATGCCAGGTTGGACCCACTACTCTAGGCTTCCAGGTCATATAGGCCCACGCAAAGAGACACTTGTTTGGGGGTACCCACTTCAGGGCACAATTGTATCGAGACACATTAAGCTCTCTGGCAATGCCTTTTACCCCTGTCGTGTCCTTTACATTTTATCTTAACCCAAAATACAAAAACTAAACTAAATATAATAAAACTAAAAGACTGAAAAAAAAAACCTAAAACAGCAAAAAAATTAATTACTAGTTGGTACAGAGAGCAACCCTCTGCACATGCTATATCCCAGGTGCTTGTTATTCTTCCAATGAACCGAGTATCCCTCTGTTTGCCACAGATATATTTCATGACTAAATGGTTAAATATAGTCTTTCTCTTAGCACTCCCACTTATATTGTATATATAAACACCAAAGGGTTAAATTCACCCAACAAATGTAGATTGACGCTTGGTGAGGCCAAACAATGTAGAGCCCAGGTAGCTTTTCACCAAAAGATCTATTTTAAATGGGGACACAGACCAGATTTTCCTAAAACCATTTTCTGCATGATTTTCACTCCTGTTTCAAAAATAAAAAGAGGAGGGTATCCATCCTTATAAGCAGTAGTGTCTAATTCACGTTAGTTAAAAAACAATCAGTGACAAACATGATAGGTACCTTTTATTACAAATTTTACGTGAACCTCATACATTTGTTGCCTTGTATGGCCCACATACTAACCAAGGTCAATTCTTGGATAAAATAGAAACATAGAATGTTGCGGCAGATAAGAACCATTTGGCCCAACCCAAATTAAAGCATGTATGAGAAATGCAAAAATCACATATCTTCAACTGAACAAAAAAGTCAAACAAAAAAATGTTTAAATCCACAAGATATAGTCAATAAATTTGCGTCATGCTACAGCACATTATATAATATCAGAGATAACCCACATTTGAAACTCCCTACAATACAAGACATACAATTTTTCCTGTCCAGGGTGTAAACCTTCCTAATTTGACCCAAACAGACATAACTAAACCCTACAACACTCTAGAAGTGAAATGAGCAATACAGCAAATACCAAAACACAAAGCACCAGAATCGGATGGATACACAAACTTATAATATATCACCAATACAGACACGCTCACACCCCATCAGACAGACCTTTTTTTTCCAACTTACCAACTATTCAAAGGGTGCACTCCTCAGTAATATGCTATTAGCAAATATTACTACATTGCCTAAACCAGGCAAACCTCCTACCTGTTCCCAAAACTTTCGGCCTTTCTCAATACTGAATTATTGTCAGGAAACTGACAGGGATCCAATACGCAGAGTGCGCACAGAAGGAGGTACGTATACCGGACCTTAGAATGGCCGGACTAACGTAAGGACAAAGCAAGAATAGTCAAAAGGTAAGCCGAGGTCAAGGGAGCCGGAGGACAGGTAAGCGAGATACAAGCCGAGTCAAAGGAGAGGAGAGGACAACAGGACAAAAGACAAGCAAGGGTCAAAACCGGAAACACTAGATAAAGAACGCGCTGAGTGACTAGCAAGCTAGAACCACGACAGGGCAATGAGCAGTAGTAAAGGTTTCCTTTAAATACCCTGTTACCTAAATAGAGACCACGCCCCCAAAAGGTCCGGAATAGCGGTTCCCGGCACTTTATGCAAATGCCGACGTCATGACGTCGACGCTAGCCGTCGCGTCATAAAAGGGGGAGGAGCTAGCGCGGCCGGCGCGAAAACGGCCGAAATATGCCGAAATGCTAGGGGAAGGGAGCCCCTAAGCAGAGAGGATGTCCTCCCTGGATACATCACCAACAGGTACCCTGACAATTATGATGTAAAACTCTATGCAAAAATTCTGCGAACCAAATACCATACTCCCTAACATAACACACAATGATACAATCTTGGATTGTCAAGGGAAGGCAGGGCTCAGAAAACACCAGGGAATTTTTAAACATTCTATAACACATACATTGTATTAATGGCGAGGGACTTCTTCTGGCACTAGATACAGAGAATTCCTTCGACAGATTCAATTGGCAATATATGGAACGAGTGTTGCTATCTTTTGGCTTCTTTAATATGGCTATTATGGCCCTATATATACAGCAGACCAATTCACTAGTGCAGGTTTTCTTTCTGCACCATCTGTATTACTAATGGTACCAGAGAGGGGTGCCCCCTCTCCCCCCTCCTATTCATACTATCCCTGGAATCACTAGCAAACAAGATTAGAAAACATACAGAACTTAAAGGCATCACTCTGGATAGTACTGATTACCCATGTTTGATGATGATATTCTTTTGACCTTAAGTGACGCATCATCTTTTTTTGCCTGCATTGTTGACCCTGTTGGAGGCATATGGACATGTCTCGTACTACAAAATGAACCAAAAAAATACCCAAGCACTACCTATCAGCCCTTGAACACATCTAGTACAATCTCTCCAACAAACGTACAAGTTCGATTGGCGAACTAGACATAACACATACTTGGGGGTGAAACTAGCCTCCACAGTAGAAGATATCTTTACCCATAACTTTAAACTACTCATCACTCTGTGCAAAGAAGACATTATAAAATGAAAGTTGGTTAAACTATCGTAGAGTAAACACGATCAAAATGATACTGCTTCCGCAAATACTATTTATATTCCAGATGCTGCCGAATTCCACCTCCCAGGCATTTTGTAAACAATTACAAGCAGTTCTTTCCAAGTTCATAATCTCATTCCCTCATCCACAGTTTGCCCCAGTTTGAACCCCTATCCCTCGTTATAAATTGATGGTAAATACTGGATTTCTGACCATGGTGCTAGAATTGACAATATAGTAGCTGCTGAACACTGTTCACATTTTAGCGACAATGCAGGACAGTCCTTGGGCTGTCTCACATTCTGCTCCATTTCATCTATCATACATTGAAGGGGGGAAAATATTTAATGCTCTGTACCCTTCTATTGTACACTCATCACCATACATCACCCATTCACAACCCATAACTGTCAGGAGGGGGTTGAGGGCCAACATGTAGAATCAAGTCAACTAGAAAAACTTACCGGGCCTTAGAATGGTTGGAGTTAATGTAGAAAGAATAGTCAGCAAGAAGCTGAAGTCAGGGACACAGACAGGAGCATAAATGAGAAGACAAAGCCAAAGGGTCAGGGATACCAGAAATACGGATAATCAGAATAAGCCAAGATCAAAAACCAGGAATAATAATACCAAACGCGCTCTCAGATAACCAAAGAAGTGGTTCCTGTCATTCATTGGTTGACAGGGGTCACCTGACTCCAGAACGTGCCTGTGCACTCTTTGTGTGCTTGCTGTGAATGGACGCGCCGGCAGATCTGGCCATAATCCACCACAATTTAGGTAAATTATGTTTAAGTGACCGCACTGATCGGGAGCGGTCACGTGATGTCGCAGACCAGAAGCCGTGACAGTACCCCCCGTTCGAAGACTGGGCAGACACTGGCTTATCAGGAAAGCAGGCATGGAAAAAGCAGAGAAGACGACCCACATGGATGCATGGAGTTCATATCAGTCATCTTGGGCATCGTTAATAAAAAATCTCAGGTACCCCTCTAGAGACTGGCTCTCTCAGCACCACCATTAGTTTGTTGATGCTAAGAAGATGAAAAGGACAATTCTATGCCCAGTTACCTACAAGGCCCTCCAGAACTTGGAGACGAACTGGGTACCCCTGTTGGAGACAATATTTTGAGGTATACCATGCAACCGAACTATCTCTTTGATGAGCACAAAGGCTAGATCTAGTGAGGAAGGCAATTTTTTAAGAGCGATAAATTGTTTTGGTAAAACGGTCAACAACCATAAGTATGTTGTTATGACCACTATATACACGTAATTCAACTATGAAATCCATAGAATTATGAGACCACGGAATAAGTGATACAGGCAGAGGTTGTTATAACCCACATTTTAACTGATGTGGGACTTTGGAGACAGCACATTTTTGGCTGTCTCCAAAGTCCCACATCAGTTAAAATGTGGGTTATAACAACCTCTGCCTGTAACATTACTTCTGATAACATTACTTCTGATAACATTACTTCTGAGAGAGGTCCACCAGAACTGTCTGGTAATAGCTGATATAGTTTTGCGTATGCCAGGATGACCAGCCATTACATTATCATGGTAGGTAGGGATTAAGTTAGGGTTAGGGGTAGGATTAGGGGTAGGGGTAAGGGTAGGGTTAATTAATTTTCCCTCTCTCTCCTGTTATTCCACTTTTCAGAAATCTGAAGCACTTCGCACTTCTGCAATTTGGTTCGGTTCGCAGCATCCAAATGTCCGAATTGCTGAAATTCGGCTGAATTTACAATCGGACCAAAACTAATTGCACATGTGTAATGCAAACGCATAAATGCATAAACACATGAACACATATACATACACATAAACACCTATACATACATGCACATGAACTCATATACTCAAATATAAATGCACAGTCACATGTATAAGCATACATGCATAAGAGTATGGGAAAGCATAGGTCTACACATAATACTTTGTATATTGATAGAATAAACATATTGGAATGCGTTTAAAGTGTTGATACACATGACAGAACAGTAAGATAATGCTGGGGTAGAGTTCAAGTAAAGTGTTGGTAGTGGGACAGGAAACCTAAATAAAAAAAAAAGTTAAAAACCCACTTCTTCATAAAAGTGTATCAATTAAACTGTTAATAGTGCCTGACTGATTCCTCTTTTGCAACTGTCACTAGTCTAATATTATCCTTACCTTTTTGTGTCATTTTACCCCACTCCCTCTAGCATGTAAGCTCATTGAGCAGGGCCCTCAACCCCTCTGTTCCTGTGTGTCCAACTTGTCTGGTTACAACTGCATGTCTGTTCGTCCACCCATTGTAAAGCGCTGCGGAATTTGACGGCGCTCTATAAATATAATAATAATAATAATAATAATATTTAGTCCTCTATTCTTGCTGTTAAACAATTTGATCATCTGGTTTCAAAAGTTTGATTTCTTGGGTATTTTTAAAACTCACTTTCAGTACTTTGATTTTTATGTCCTTCATCGAATGGCCATGCTGGGAAAAGTGATATCCCACAAGAGTGCAATACCATCCTTCTTTGTGGTGTTTAATGGAGTGTCTGTGCATATTAATTTTGCCATTTGATTGCTTGGTGGTTTCCCCAATGTAGCAACCTAAGTGGCATTGGTGCATTGAATCATGTTTACCACATTGCTGGATGTGCAGGAGTATGATCCTTTAATGCTGTAGCTTTTATCATTGTGTATGGCTGTGTTGTCTGTGCACATGTGCTGACACAGTTTGTACCGAGGTTTTTAGCATTGACTGGTCCTGTTTTCTTTATTCTTCCCATCAGTGGACAGTTCCCTGTAGATAAAATTTTGTTGGAGGTTTGATGGTTGTTTGAAGGTCAAATGGGTGTTTCAGAGGAAATGTTTTTCAGAGACTCATCTTCTGTTAACATTGGTTGTAGGCCTTTGATGATCTTCTGTATTTCCTCAAGAGCTGGGTTGTAGGTGACCACAAATGGCAGATATTTATTTTCTCTCTGTACTGTAGCAGGCGCGTGCGTGGAGTTTTTACAGCAGAGTTGATTTGTTTGTTAATAGTCTTTGGTTTGTTGCTTTTCTGTCTCATAGTTTTGGATGGGAATTATGGTCATTAGGATCAGAGCATATGTGATTGTACCTAGTGGCTTGGACGTAGATGATGCACTGTTTAGTATGGGAGGGGTGAAAGCTGGTGCTGTGACGGTAACTGCACCTGTCTGTGGGTTTTCTTTAAACCGAGGTGTGGATTGTGCCATTGTTACATGTCACAGTGATGTCCAGAAAATTCACAGATCTAGTGAAATATTCAATTTTTTGTTTGATTGATGGATGGAATGTGTTAAAAGTGTAATGGAACAGTTTTTCTTTGCTTTCAGTCCAAATTATGAAGATATCATTGATAAAGCGATGTTTGGTTTGGTGTGCTGCATTTCTAGAAATCGCTTTTCAAGATCTGCCATAAACAGATTAACATATTGGGATGCCCATAGCAGTGCCCATTGTTTGTAGGTAAACCTCATTGTTAAATCTGAAATAGTTATGTGTGAGGATGAATAGGGCCAGTTCTGTGATAATTCTGGGGCTATATTTTTGGTTGATGGCATAAGAGAGGAAATGGAAGCAAGCGTACTGTACAGAGATTCCACATCCATGGTTACAAGGATGGTGTTAACAGGGAGATTGATGATTTGGCTGAGTTTGTTTTATATATATATATTTATTAATAAATGAAGATGGGGTGCACTCAGAGGTCTTAAAAAAATAAATTGGTGTTAATTCACATCACAAAATAAAATAAGTGTCTGATCGACGTTTAAACCGATCTGGGTCTTATTCAAGATTCATTAGATCGCCGTTGGGTGAGAGCGAAGATCTTTTGGGATATATGTAAATATATGTAGTAATAATTACATTTAAATGTGAAACATAAATATATTTGTGTTTTCTTGGTTACAGACAGTGAAAACTGCATGCAATGCACAGAGTATGAATGGCCAAACATGAAGCAAGATCAATGCATTCCCAAATTAGTGGAGTTTCTCTCCTACTCAGAAGGTGTGTTGGCCATTATATTGGCATCAGTCTCAGTTCTGTTTTGCTTTTTAACCATTTTAATAGCATTCATTTTTATTTCATACTGGGAAACACCAATTGCTAAAGCCAATAACAGGATCCTAAGCGTAATTCTCCTTGTCTCCATCATGCTGAGCTATCTCTGTGTGTTTTTATTCCTTGGACGTCCTGTGGATATAACCTGCATTCTCCGCCAAATATCTTTTGCAATCATCTTCTCGGCAGCCATGTCATCTGTATTGGCCAAAACAATCATGGTTTATATTGCTTTCAAAGCCACCAAACCCGGCAGTGTGTGGAAAATGTGGATTGGAGTCAAACTGTCCACAACTCTATTCTTGTTCTTCTTCTCTGTTCAAGTTATAATTAGTATAATTTGGTTGACTATTTCTCCCCCATTTCGTGAGACAGACAAAAATTCTTATGTAGGAAAGATCATCATTCAGTGTAACGAAGGTTCAGTTATTGCATTTTACTCTGTCCTGGGTTACCTGGGGATTCTGGCAGCTGTTAGTTTTATTGCAGCTTATTTAGCCAGGACATTACCGGACACCTTTAATGAGGCCAAGAACATCACTTTCAGCATGCTGGTGTTCTGCAGTGTTTGGATTGCGATGATCCCAGCTTATCTGAGCACCAAAGGGAAATACATGGTGGCTGTAGAGGTTTTTGCCATATTGGCATCAAGTGCTGGACTCCTATTTTGTATATTTTTTCCAAAATGTTATATAATGATCTTTAGGCCAGAAATTAACACAAAAATTATTTGCTTAAGAAATGATGCATGATTTTTCTCAGTCTGAATGTATAATGTTTTATTTGTGCCTCATAAATACATCAAGTTATGTAATACTTGTATATACATGTAGACGGTTTTGCTATGCTTCATATCTAATTAATGTTTTTTAATGTTACTAAATGTTTACATCTACATATCTGCATATTAATGTTCTTGCATCTCTAGTTAATAAGTAAAGTCTCCAGTAAATTTTGTGCACTAGATTCTCATACACAATGGACATTAACACATAACATTCATTACAAACCATAGAACTCACACTCAGCAATCATTGTAATATCACACACGTCATCTCACAAAACAGAACACAACAGACGTAGCAGATACACAAAATAGATACCCAGCAGACATGCCAATACAAAAAGCATATTCATTAACAGGCAATTAAACCATAACCAATCCAAAATTAACAAAATAAGTAAATAAATGTCACACTCTGTGTCCCTCAGAAGAAACACAGTTAGACATAATGTAGGTTCCTATGCTTGTGATAGATTACAAATGCAGTCTTAAACTAACACCTACAAAACTCCATTCTCATACTTAGGAGTAGAGTTGAGCGAACCCGAACTGAAATGTTAAGTTTTTTGGACCCCGGCCCCGAGCACGGACATATCACTGTATGTTCGGGTCGGAGTTCGGTGTTTGGTGATTTAATGACGTGTTTTGAAAGGCTGCAGGGCAGCCAATCAACAAGCGTGTGCCCTTAGAAGCCATCACAGTCATGCCTACTAATGGCATGGCTGTGATTGGCCAGTGCAGCATGTGACCCAGCTAGTAGAGGCATGTCTATTAAACAGTGAGCAGCCTGTGGCTGCCCTCTGTTGAAACCCCCCCCCCTGAACCCCCACCCGTGACGCGGGACCTATTGCCCTTCGGCCCCCACCCCTGAGTGGAGGGTGGGGGCCCTATATACCAATAAGGGGGGACATATTTCCCCCCTGGCCCCCACTTGTGAGCGGTGGGTGGGGGTCCTAAATAACAATAAGGTGGGGGACCTATTGTCATACCCCCGGCCCCCACCCCTGAGCGGTGAGTGGGGGCCATAAATAAAAATTGACTTAGTAATGCTTTTTTTCTATACCTATAGAGAAAGAGACACAACTACTTCTCGCTTTTATTTTTGAAGGGTGTCAATATACCTAGACACGTCTACCCCAAGGCTATGTGGATTAACCACCTGTTTATTCCCTGGTGCTCCAACATACTCTTAAGACATGGACATCCAGCCATGGTTCCGTCTTCCTTCAGTATGTCGACGACCTACTGTTGTGTAGTCCTAGTGTGGGTGCTTGTACAGCAGATTCGCTCAGTCTGCTTAGACATCTGGCTGCAGAGGGACACAAAGTGGCTAAACACAAAATGCAATGGTGTCAACCAAGAGTGGATTATTGTAAACCTTCCCATCTTTATTCACGGGACAACTGTAAAACCATGGCTGCTGTCTGTGCACAAGAGCACGGAGGCGGTATGTGTCCCATAGCATTTTTCTCCAAAGTAGTTCCTATACCGGTACAGGGGATGCCGGCGTGTCTTTGGGCTTTGGCAGCATGCTCTATGGCTGTAGAGGGGGCCAGAACTGTTACCCTAGGCCACCCCACTATACTTCATACTTCACATCAGGTAATGCATTTAATAAAAAAATCTTACTACACAACACATGACTGCTCAATGCCTTACAAAATAATTCTGTTAAACACACAGAATCTTTCTATTGTTTATTCACCCATTACATCCGGCCCTTTGTCTATCCTTCATGCCATACTTACCGCCACTTAACATTCTATGGAACAGTATCCAGAGCCACACGATTGTATTTCACAAATCCATTTGATCACTTCTCCCCGCCCAGATTTGTCATCTTCTCCTTTAGATGGTGAGGTCGAGGATGTATTTGTTGATGGTTCATGTTCTCGCCCGAATGATGGCAAATACCATACTGGTTATGCTGTTTTCCAGTTACCTGACACTGTTCTCGAAGCCCATTCTATACCCCATCAATCAGCCCAAGCTGCTGAACTGGTTGCTCTTACCCGTGCCTGTCACTTATTTAAGGGTAAACGTGTAAATATTTATACGGATTCAAGTAATGCTTATGGGGTTGCACATGATTTTGGAGTCATTTGGAAACAACGAGGGTTTGTAGGAGCAGATGGAAAGAAATTTTACATACTAAACTAATACAGGAACTACTTGATGCAATACAACTCCTGCTGGAGGTAGCCATTATTCATTGTAGGTCTCATACTAATAGTAATGACACGATATCTAGAGGAAATGCTTTTGCTGATAAAATGGCTAAAGAAGTAGCTTTAAATACTATCTATCGTAGGGAACTCTCGCCAGATCTCATGATAACATTCTAATGCCCTTCTGAAACCCTTTTTACACACCTGCAGGAATTCGCAACAGAGAAGGATATTGCAAGGGTTAGAGAAAGATCAGTTCGATCTTTACTCTAAAGAGGGGAAGATAGGGATACCAGAAGCTAGTTCTCCAATCTTTATCTCTCAGGCTCATGGACCAGGACACAAAAGCATAGCCAATACTATACAATCTTTGACATTCTCTTTTTATATTCTCAATCTGAAACAACATGTAAAGGAGTTTGTTCAGATGTGTAAGATGTGTATACGAAGGAAGAAAAGAAACACTGCCTAAAGGATATAGATATAAGTATAAAAGATAAACTTTAATAGTGAACGAGATACAAAGTGGTTATTTTGCGCATTCACTCTCGGTACATCTGAGTATTTGCATACAGAGGCACCAAGAGATATTTGTGCAGAATTGTAAGATTTAAAAAGAGACAAACAACACTTAATTCAGTGAAGATGTCGTCAAAAAATATATCAATTATATCTACTGTAACATTTGTCTCGTGTTACAGTTAGTATAGAGTATTCTGTTACAATGGATCAAGCTCTAACAGATATATATTGTCTGCAGCTGCAGTCTCTACAGAATATTCTTATACACAAATTAGAAAACGATTGTAGTTAGGATATATGTCCTTTACTTGAGAGAGCACCTACTCTGGTTAGTTACTAAAATATCACCCCAGTAATGTTATACCATGAAAAAGTAGATAAGAAGAAATAGTTGCTGTGCCTTCAAGGGCACCTACCAGATAGGAGAGCTAACTGCAGGTAATAAAGAAAAGAAAAAGAGAGAGAAGAATATATATATATGTAAATGTCCTTCCAGTTATATCTGTGCCTTCGAGGACACCTCTCTAATATACAAACTAACTAACTAACGTTAAATAGCTGTAGTTACAGTGAATATAATATGTGATCTACTACACATTATCTAGTGTCGCTGCGCTGAAAGCGCTTAAAAGAATCGAGCCACAGAAATTGTATGCGGCTAAATCTTAAAATCCCTCCCAAAATACACCAAAAGCTAGTATAGCTATTAATTGGGATGTCCAGAAGTGATTGCTACAAGTGCATAAAATAAGATGCTGGAAAGGATCAGAAAAACCCCGACGCGCGTTTCTCCGGTAGGGCGGCTTTTCAAGGGTAACATGATCGTGTCAGATCAGACTTTTAAATAGGGCGCCCAAAAATTTGATTGGAGTCCCGAAAATTGACGTCATCAGTTGTCACTGACGGGAGACGGTGGTCCGAAGGGGCCATATTGCCGATTCAAAGAAAAGAGGTAATGTTGCTATGTTGCCGTATTTGCTTTTCAAGGAGAAGAAAAAGGAAATATGAAATAAGAGGGCATATATAAAAGGCATAAAGGATGGTGCATTTTATAGGGGCATAGTTATGATGCTAGATCTCTGCATAATCATAACATTTATGCTGCCTAATGGACCTATTACCTATATAGGAGCCTATTGATGCCCCTTATCAAATTAGCAGGTATAGGAATTACCAGTGTATTATTAACTTTACATGTATATGAGCTTGTTTATGCCCCTTATCAAAACAGCAGGGCTGTATACATATACAAAATGCTTATTGATGATAATAAAATCGTATTGCATTAAATATATATGTAACCCTTAAATGTTGTATGACTCATCTTTCTGATGTCCAATGGCTCCACCTATAGGCAGATGGACAAATGTCTACATACAGGAGAATTTAATATAATTAATAAGTGAATGATGTCACTATACAAAAAAGTACGATGGAAATTGGTCCATGTGTAGTGCACAAAGTGTGGGAGATGTATTGCTTTATTTCCATTTTATACAACTGCAACATAGTAAAACATATATATCTATATATAGAGTATTATTATGCAGATCTATGCTGGGTTCACCATATATAAGTTAAAGTGGTAAGTATGTCAGTTTCAACCCAGATTTATAACTGAAGAGTAACATATCTAAATAGATATAAAGTAGAGGACAATTAATTATTTAGAGATACAGCAGAGGGCGTTCTTAAAACTTACTGTCTCTGCAGTGTCTTATTGTCAAAAAATGTAATTTGCTTTTAATTATAAGAAAGTCGTAAAAGATTTAGATTAATGTATTGGGAGTAATAACATGTACAAATAATTGTACGTGATCAAGAAATGCCAAAAATGAAAGACATTGGATAGCTGATTTGGAACTAAACTAGAGGTACATATAGTTAGTGTATGAAAGGTGTATAATTGAATTCCTCGTTGAGCCCCTGTGGAGTGAGGGTCCTAAAGGAATATATCCACTTAGATTCCTTTTGAAGTAGCTGCTGGTTGAAATTCCCTTTTCTTGGGTTAAAGGTCAATTTCTCAATAGCCTGAAACCTTAAGTTGTCAATATTGCCATGGTGAAAATTCATGACATGTCTTGCCACAGGTGTAGGTGTGATGGTATTTTTTATAGAGTTAATGTGCTGGAGAATCCTTCGACGGAAGGGTTGGATGGTTTTGCCAATATATTGAATACCACATCTGCACGTAATCAAATATATTATCCGAGTGGTACTACAATTGACCAACGCATTGGTTTTAATGATAATTTTTGATTGTGTAGATGTGGTCGATTGAGAGGGGGTTATGAACTGGCAGGCTTTGCAATGGCCACACCTATACGTTCCCTTTGTGATCGTGAGCCAATTTGGCTCTGTTGGAGTTGGAGCCAAAAAACTATGGACTAGGAGATCTTTTAGGTTCTTTGATCTGCGGGCTGTGATAGATGGATAGCTGGGTAGTAATTTTTTCAACTGGTTCTAAGACTTTTTTAGGACAGGACCTCCCTCGAGGACAGAGGGGGCGATTGAGGGACAGGGATCGCTGGGCCTACAAACGACAAGGACGGGGTCAGAGATTCTAACATCAAACAGAATCATTAATCTCTCCGATTTTTCACTACAACCACGCCACATATCTCTTTTAAGTAAAGGTCTCACGTACGTACCCACTCCTGGTTACAATAAATTTGAGTGGTCAAAGGATATAAACCTCTTTGGTAGGAAATTAGCATTAAATTTAATGCACTCTAAAAGGGATTTGTTGATGGCAAATGATTTGGGATTAAGTCTGGAGGACTTTGAGTTTTCTAAAATACTGACAGGTTTACTTGAGGAACAGAATCCCTCTAAATCCCTGACTAAACTAAAGCCCCAAAGTTGGTTTACCCCCAACCTGAAGGATACCCCACATGTTGATCTTTTTGTTGAAATGACCACAAGCGACTTGGCAAAGATGCATCTCGAACGTCCAGTAGACAACAATTTGACCATTATGGAACAAAAAGCGCTCAAGGAATTAAAAATATTAGACAATGTCATCATAAAACCAGCCGACAAAGGTGGCAACATCGTCTTACTAAATCGTGACATGTACATTGATATGTGCATGGCACATCTTAGTGACGAATCCAATTACAGTGTTCTCCCCTCTGATCCCACTGCGAGTTACATTAGAGATTTTGAAGCTTTACTTACTAAAGCTCTAGATCAGAAAATTATCAATACAGAGGAGTACAAATATCTACTACCACATAAACATCCAACTGTGGCGACTCTGTATTGTTTACCAAAAGTGCATAAGAACATCAGAACACCTCCTGGGAGACCAATTGTCTCAGGTAACAACTGTCTGACCGAAAGAGCCAGTAAATTTGTCAATAAAATTCTACATCCCTTTGTGATGAACTTGCCATCCTATATACAGGATACCAAGTTTACACTATTGATTCTAGAAGGGCTTCAAGTACCACCGTATACCTTACTAGCGAGCCTTGACGTTGTATCATTATATAGTAACATCCCACATGTAATAGGTATACAAGCATGTCGCTCCTTTCTTGAATCAACATCATATGAGGAACTGCAAATCTCTTTTGTATTGTCTCTGCTGGAATTCATTCTGACCCATAATTATTTAATATGCAATGGCAAATACTATCTACAAGTGACCGGGACAGCTATGGGCACGACTTGTGCCCCCACTTATGCTAATCTCTTTTTGGGATGGTGGGAGGACACAGTATGGAAGGATCCTCGATATAGCCTGTACCACAGATACATCTTAAAGTGGTACAGATATATTGATGATATGCTTATACTCTGGACGGGTTCGGTACAAATCTTCGAAGAGTTTGTCAAAGTCTTGAACGACAACACAATTAACCTAACACTTACGCATGTCATTGATGAGAAAGAATTGATCTTCCTTGACCTAAAGATTCTCCTAATGGAGGATGGAACCATACAAACTGAACTCTTTAGGAAATTGACCTCAACTAATAGCCTCCTTCATTGGGAGAGCCATCACCCATACAGGTTGAAAGCCTCTATCCCATACGGACAGTATCTGAGAGCAAGGAGGAATTGCTCTGAGGATTCAACATATTACCGAGAATGTCAGTCTTTGAAACTTTGTTTCAAAGCCCTTGGGTATCCCAACAGGGTTCTAAAGAGAGCATATCAACGTGCTAGTGAGACAAACAGATTGGAGAGCCTAAAGACTACACGTCCGAAATCAAGTTCCACGACCCCAAGATGCATTGCCACCTTTGATAGTGGCTGGGGATGACACAGACATTCTCCAACCACTGGCCTATTCTTCTACATAACCCCACTTTGAAAAAATTACTACACAGCTATCCATCTATCACAGCCCGCAGATCAGATTGGCATTTCTTGATCACGTACAATTATTTGTACATGTTATTACTCCCAATATATTAATCTAAATCTTTTACGACTTTCTTATAATTAAAAGCAAATTACATTTTTTGACAATAAGACACTGCAGAGACAGTAAGTTTTAAGAACGCCCTCTGCTGTATCTCTAAATAATTATATGTCCCCTACTTTATATCTATTTAGATATGTTACTCTTCAGTTATAAATCTGGGTTGAAACTGACATACTTACCACTTTAACTTATATATGGTGAACCCAGCATAGATCTGCATAATAATACTCTATATATAGATATATATGTTTTACTATGTTGCAGTTGTATAAAATGGAAATAAGGCAATACATCTCCCACACTTTGTGCACTACACATGGACCAATTTCCATCGTACTTTTTCGTATAGTGACATCATTCACTTATTAATTATATTAAATTCTCCTGTATGTAGACATTTTTCCATCTGCCTATAGGTGGAGCCATTGGACATCAGAAAGATGAGTCATACAACATTTAAGGGTTACATATATATGTAATGTAATACGATTTTATTATCATCAATAAGCATTTTGTATATGTATACAGCCCTGCTGTTTTGATAAGGGGCATAAACAAGCTCATATACATGTAAAGTTAATAATACACTGGTAATTCCTATACCTGCTAATTTGATAAGGGGCATCAATAGGCTCCTATATAGGTAATAGGTCCATTAGGCAGCATAAATGTTATGATTATGCAGAGATCTAGCATCATAACTATGCCCCTATAAAATGCACCATTCTTTATGCCTTTTATATATGCCCTCTTATTTCATATTTCATTTTTCTTCTCCTTGAAAAGCAAATACGGCAACATAGCAACATTACCTCTTTTCTTTGAATCGGGCAATATGGCCCCTTCGGACCACCGTCTCCCGTCAGTGACAACTGATGACGTCAATTTTCGGGACTCCAATCAAATTTTTGGGCGCCCTATTTAAAATCTGGAATAATAACACAGGTATGTCTAAAGAAGTGATTTTTGCTCAAAAACACCAGTGAGGTATCCCCTACACCTTCACATAAAATAACATACAACACACGAAAAATAGGTGGAGCAAATTGTGATAGCGAAAGAGAGAGAAATAGAATAAAATTGATACTTCTCTATCTTCTAATTAAAAGCTGTAAAAAAATAGAGAGATACAAAATAGTGCAAATATTGCTGTACACAAACTCTTAATAAAATATGTGTCAAATACACTCACAATGAAAGAGCCATATAGTATAACCTGGCTCTGGTGTGGATTTCCTCTGGGATCTTAATAGGGTGATCCCCAGACCTCTTTGATGCTTGTTGTAATCAGTCTCCCCTCAATGATGAACCGTGGGAGGTGTATTCCAATAAAAAAAAAATATTTATTAAATAAAATAAGTAATAGTAATACAGAAATTAAAACCTTATAATGTCCAATGTGCTTGCCAAAACGCGTTTCGCCAATGTGGCTTCCTCAGTTGGCATATGATGATAGTGTCCTCTTAGTTCTTTAAATCTTCTCAGAAATTCGCGGTCAAACTTCTGGTGGAACGCATATGCGTTCCACCCAGTACTTCCGGGTTCCGTCTCCTTAGTGGCGCCCATGTCACTTCCGGTTTTGATGTCACTTCCGGTTTCGATGGTGCTTCAGAATATTAGGTGGAACGCATCCATGCGTTCCACCGTTACGTTTCTGTTTCCATGACGTCATTTCCGGTCTCGGCCGGACTCATATGAGATTGCATTTCTTTTAGGCGTCATTGGAACGCATGTGCGTTCCACACTTATTTTACTGTCCGTAATGACTTGGAGGCCAATATAAAACTTAAAAATGTCTACAAACAAATCTTATTAAAATAGTCCTTAGAGCCAAGTAATATTGATACAATAATTTCATGATATTCCCATGAGAGAATAGAGAATGGATAATGGAGATATCTATAAACAGGTAAATAAGATATAAAATATGCCCATATATTGATTAAAAATGAAAATAAAACATAACCAATTTGATCCCAGAGATAGAGATAGATAGATATATATATATATATATATATATATATAGAGAGAGAGATAGATATATATATATATATATATATATATATATATATATATATATATAGAGAGAGAGATATATATATATATATATATATATATATATATATATATATATATATAGAGAGAGAGATAGATATATATATATATATATATATGAGAGAGAGAGAGAGAGATAGAGATATATATATATATATATATATATATATATATATATATATCTCTCTCTATTTGGCCTGAAGTTGTGGGAGGGGCTTATGGGCCTTTAAAAGGGACTCCCCCCTTCCCTGATTGGTCAGATGATC
>OW240912.1:412670087-412740765 GCA_933207985.1 Pelobates cultripes | reverse complement strand
TATACTTAGTTGGAAATACCATTCTTGGTGTTAGCACCTTAGCGCTATCACCCACTCCATCACATTGACATTTCTGCAATGCCTTCAGAAGTGTATTTTCCTTGTTGCCTCTACGTACAAATTTGTCCAACAAAGAGGCAATTTGAGTACGTGCGTTATGAAGATTAGAATTATTTCTGAATACACGTAAGAACTGTGAATAATGCAAAGACTCTCTCAGGGCAATGGGATGAAAGCTGGTTGCGTGAAGTAACGTGTTTCTATCTGTGGACTTAGAAAACAGAGTGTGAGCTAGAGTTGAACCCTCTCAGTAGATGCTGTTCAAGGGTTGTGGAGGTATTGAGAAGGTTTCTGTGGAAATTTTAGTGGTATATTAGTGGTATTTTAATCCCCCTGTTGGTTGCTCAGAATCGGATACAGCACCAGTGCACAAGCTGCCTGTCCTAGTAATTTATGCTTGTTCCCTGAGTAATACAGACTAGTGGTATCTTTGCAGATACTGAGTTATCATGGCACTAATGACGGCACAACCTTTCACACTCCCCCTACCCAGTTCCTTGCAGCACAGTTTACACTTTGCAATTCACCCTTCTGGGTAGGTATCAAAGTAACTGTCAAATTTGGCCTTGGCATGATACATTCACCTCAACCCTTCACCTTGTGACTAGTGAATATGCAGGTGAATTTGCATTGGTGGCAGTGGAAATTAGCCTTTACACTAACAATTTGCTGAATAATGTTAATAGGAAAGGAGGTGATGGTATCAATAATAATATCACTGCGTGAGCTATACAGGTAAGAGATGATGCACCAACTATTTCCACTAAAAGAGGTGATTATACTGCAGATAGATATGGACTATAGGTGCAGAAAATAGTGAACTGCTGCCTCTCCTATCCAGACTTTCTTTTTGCAATTCAACTGCAGTCAATTTCCTCCTGAGACCTACTTAAAGTGGTTTTGAATGGTGGGGATATAGTGATATAATCACATAATTACCAAGACTAGACAATGGGGGCCCTATGTGGGTACTTTGCTCTGCTACTTCATCAAAATGTGGCTCTAACAGTACTGAAAAAGTCTCGGCTGAGCTCTCCCTTAGTTGCTTCTTGGGGAGTGTAGCAGACTTCATTCCCTTGTCCGTACCCCCTTGTTCGTCTCCTGAATGGATGGTGTTCAATATTGTCCCTGTTTTTATACCTCAACAAACACTGACCTCCCCTGGCTATTTGGTCAATTTATCCTTTTGTTTGTTGATTTTCGTCCCAGTGTTTGAATAATTTTTCCACCTGGGTATGTTAGGGTTAGTTGATTGGTCATAACCCTAATTTTCTGGATATTGATTATCATAATTATTTCCCCAGATAAGAGGGGAGTGTATCTATGCTAGTTGGGGTGTAAGCCTCTGCGTTCCAGGGTTTTGGTGTACATTGGCGTTCTATAGATGTTATTTGTAAAGTATTTTAAGTGTTGTTTGGTAGATCATGTAAAACCATATTAACTAAACAATGATGAACATAAAAGACAGAAATATTTTGCTATTTAAATACATTACCAGCCTTTACGTGCTATAGCATATTAGTTGTGCAGTGTGGCTGGTATGAGTCTATGGCTGTTATGCCTTTTGCCACTCTTGTTGCAGTGTGGCTGCTTCTCTTGGCGGCTTGCTCGGCTGAGGGAGATTCCATTCTCGGAGAAGCTTCTCTCCATCTTCCGGTGAGTGTAACGCCTTCGTCGTACCGTTCTTAGAGACGAAGTTTAAAGGAACACTATACTCACCTAAATTACTTTAGCTAAATAATGCAGTTTTAGTCTATTGATCATTCCCCTGCAATTTCACTGCTCGATTCACTGTCATTTAGGAGTTAATCACTTTGTTTCTGTTTATGCAGCCCTAGCCACACCTCCCCTGGCTATGATTGACAGAGCCTGCATGAAAAAAAAAAAACTGGTTTCACTTTCAAACAGATGTAATTTACCTTAAATAATTGTATCTCAATCTCTAAATTGAACTTTAATCACATACAGGAGGCTCTTGCAGGGTCTAGCAAACTATTAACATAGCAGGGGATAAGAAAATCTTAATTAAACAGAACTTGCAATAAAGAAAGCCTAAATAGGGCTCTCTTTACAGGAAGTGTTTATGGAAGGCTGTGCAAGTCACATGCAGGGAGGTGTGACTAGGTTTCATAAACAAAGGGATTTAACTCCTAAATGGCAGAGGATTGAGCAGTGAGGCTGCAGGGGCATGTTCTATACACCAAAACTTCTTCATTAAGCTAAAGTTGTTCAGGTGACTATAGTGTCCCTTTAGGGGGCTATTTGGTGTTGTCTGAGAATGATGGTAATGGGTTGGAAAGCATTTCTCCTTCTCAACATTGCTGCTGACAGATCAGGGAATATGTTGGCGTATTTGCTGGGGATGTTCTTATTGTTTCTGCTTTGCCTTAGTATAAGTTCCTTTATGTGATGGTAGTGGGCACACAGGATTACGTCCCTGGGTACAGAGTACGAAAGATGTTGGGGTTTAGGTATCCTGTGGGCCCTGTCCAAGAGCAGCATATCCGATGGTGTGTCTGGTGATAGTGCATGGAAGAAATCATGCAAGTAGGCCTGGAGATCTGCGGGAGCCACCGTTTCCTCGCAGCCTTAAATTATTTCTTCTCGCTCTATCCTCAATGTCCATAAGTTTGTTCTCCATTGTGAATATAGTTGATTGCAGTGTGCTTACTTGTCCCGCTAGTTGGTTGTGTGCGCCTTGAGTCTCCTCCATGCTTTCTTCCACGCGGGAGGTCCTCGCGCCCAGTTCTCCTAATGCTTTTTTTAGGCCTGACAGGCCAGCCATCATTTTGCTGAAGAATGCTTCTAATTGTTCCAAAAGGAACTGTTCTATGTTTCTATGTTTAGTGACCGGTTCCTCCATTGTTGGATCTGCCGGTTCGGTGAAGGGGTTGCTGTTGTGTGATTCCTCCCCGCCATCTTGTTGGTGCTATTGGGTTGTTTGTTTGGTTGGTGCCACATTTTGGCCAAAGAAGTTGTGTTTTTTGGCTTTGGTGGCTTACCTTTTTTGTTAAGGTTGCGACATATTGGTTTTCTGTATGTCTGGGCTGTCTGTGTCGGGGGTTTATTCGCCTTTTTTCGGAGAGTTACACTTCCGTCTTGCCACGCCTCCCCTCCCCTGGCTATTAACCACAAATTAACACCTTGACACATTGCTTCCACAGAGTGGCCGCTATTCGTATAACTGAAAGCATGTGGTCCATGGCATGGTGGCCATTTTGTCTTCCGAACACAGGCAGCGGTACATGGTCATCGAACACCTAGAACTATTTTCAGCCACGCGAGTCCACTAACCCGGGCGCAGTTCATACTGCTGCCCGTTCTACTTCCCGACCAACTAGACGAACAATGTTCGGGCGGTATGAACTACCACTAGGGGAGAAAAAGCCAGAGGGAGCGTTCATCTATGTTCGCACAGGTACCCCCGAAAGCCGACTGGCCGTCACCATCATTTCTCTGTAACCGTTCTGGGATTTTGCCTCGTGACCAGTCAGTCAGAATTTTAGCCAAATGGAAATTCTGTTCTACTGAACAGATCTGAGCGCTTTTTGGATATATTGGGTGCTCAGATCAGAGCTATTTCGGGCTATATGAGTTGTGGGTTTCTTGTAAATATGACTGTTTTGGGGGTATTTTGTATATATAGGTTCGCTGTGCCTTTAAAAGAAAATTATTTAAAGTGTAGCAAGTGATTTTTTGTGCAAAATGTGATATATAAAGTGCATAAATTTCCTTAACACATGTATTGTGCACATATGTGTACAACTGTGGTAAAATACACAAATACACTCACTTATAAATGCATATGTTGATCCTCTCCATGTCACACAAAAAGGAGGGAGAGAAAAGCAATGATAGTGTAAATCTATAAAAGAGAAAGCAAAATGTTATAGATAAAGTGCACACTCACAAAAGTAGAGTATTGAAGCCTGCTCTAACTATGACAGCTCCAAACATCAATCCTTCCTGGGATAAAAACGGCAGACACAATCGATCCACTTCTTAAAGGACCACTATAGTGCCAGGAAAATATACTTGTTTTCCTGTCACTATAGTGCCCTGAGGGTGCCCCCACCCTGAGGGCCCCCCTCCCGCTGGGCGGGGGACTCTCCTCCTCCTCCTCTCCTCCTCCTCGGAGCCGCGCGTGAATTCAGCCAGTCCATAGGAAAGCATTATCAATGCTTTCTTATGGACGCTGGCGTCTTCTCACTGTGAAAATCACAGTGAGAAGCATGGAAGCACCTCTAGCAGCTGTTAATGAGACAGCCACTAGAGGCTGGATTAACCCTGTTATAAACATAGCAGTTTCTCTGAAACTGCTATGTTTATAGAAAAAAGGGTTAAACCTAGCTGGACCTGGCACCCAGACCACTTCATTAAACTGAAGTGGTCTGGGTGCCTGTAATGGTCCTTTAAATTTATTGCACAGGTTATTTCATAGCAGCTTTCTACAAAGTTCCCTTTGTATATACAATGTAACAGATACTACACATACTACAGATACATTGAGGACCTGATTTTTATATGGAATGGATCAGAGGAGGATCTTAAATTATTTTAAAAAAAATTGAATACAAAGGGGGTATTACTCTAACTAGTGATTTTAGTAAGTCTAACATCAATTTTTTAGAGTTGGAAATTTATGTAGAAAATAATTTCATTAAAATAAAATGTATTTTAAAAAAAGTAGATGCCAACAATTATGTTCTCTATAACAGTGGCCATTATACACCTTGGCTGAACAATATCCCTAAAGGACAGCTACAAAGGATTAGGAGAAATTGTACGGATAAAGAGAAATCGCAACAACCGCAACAACTTTTAAAGAAAGCATATAATGAAGTAATAAACTTGAATCCAATAAAATTACTAGGGGAACACAAACCCATAACTGATACCAACAGAAATAAAGAAAGGTCACTACCTTTAGTTTTTTTTATTTTAATCAAGATTGCAAGAAAATTAAGTCAACAAACACTGGCATGTTCTGAAAAAAGATAAGGAACTCTCAAAAGTTATTCCCGAAAAACACTTTATCACTTTTAGAGGGGCACTAAATTTTAAATGGATCTTAACTTTTACAGATACAGAATTTTTTATAATATATTTTATCACATGTTTTAGTAAGAATGTAATTTATTTATTAATATGTCCTTGTGCACATCAATATGTAGGGTGGACAATTCATCCCCTACATAAGAGAATATATAATATAATATGAACATGTGAATAAAATTATCAAATGATATGAACAACAAAGTGTCTCTGCACATTTTTAAAAAAAAATCACAATAAAGATCCAAGAGGCCTTACATTTCTGGAAATAGAAATAGGAAAAAAATGTCATGGCATGGAGGAAATCATATTATAGATATTGACAAAAAAGAGATGCAATAGATACATAGGTTAAATACTTTAGAACCAAGGGGATTTAATATAGAATATGACTTATTGAATTTTTTTATAAAACAACCTTTTTATATATTTTTATACATCTTTTTTGTGCCCCCAATCCTTTCTCCCAATTTAGCACGCAAACTCTGCTCTCTCCAGCACCGGTGGAACAACCTAGAGGTGGGGGCACAACTCCATGTCACCCTGGTTTATGAACCAAAATAATACTAAGTTATGACTATGCAAAAAATGGGGCACATGAGGAGAGACTGCCCCCAGAACCAGGAGCGGGCACAGTGGATTCTCCCGAGAACTCTTCCACCGAACCAGACAGAGACAGTCACCTACCGTTTGGCTCCCGAACAACCGGAGGAAAGTTGAGGAATCTTCCACAAAGCTGATCCGATACAAGCGGCTGCAGACAACCAACAGCACCACCAGCAGTCCGTACAGCTACAAGGGAAGGAAGTCCAAGAGCTACGAGACACAGGGGCTACACTCACTCTAGTACGTCAACACCTGGTACCAGAGTCAGCCCAGAAGGGCAGCTCTGTGGCTGTTCAGATTGCAGGGGGGGCCACCTACTAAATACTCATGGCCCGGGTTCACTTGAATTGGGGAGCAAGATCGGAAATGGTGGAAGTGGGGTAAATGCAGCCCTTGCCAGTTGAAATTTGGGGAATGACCTGTCCAGGCTCACCTCCACGTTTGAGCCACCAGCCCAACCCACAGATTCATATCCAGTGACCACAAGACAGCAAGCCTGCACCATAGACCACTGCTCACCTCCTTAGGCTTTGATAAGGACAGATACCCCAACCCTAGATATTCTCCCCTGGGATATCCAGTCTGATTTTGGGAGGGTGGTAGTCACAGACCCCACCATCCAGATACATAGAAACTGGGTTGTATATAGTCAGGCTGGGTTGGACGGAGGAAGATAAATATGGGACAAGGGATTGTTGTAAGGGAGTCTAAAAGAATAGTGGCAAGGTCCGAACCGACCCCTGTCAGACAACTTGTAGTACCGCAGAAGTACAGACAAGAGATACTCAGGATAGCCTACGACATTCCCCTCTCATGACACTTAGGAGTTAGCTGAACAAAATACTGGCTAACTGAAAAACATTTCTGGACAGGTATCTCACAGGATTTTCAACAGTACTGTTAGACATGTGATACCTGTCAGAGAGTAGGGAAGAGGGGAGACAGACACAAAGCCAAACTGCATTCCCTCCCCATAATTGAAGAGCCCTTTGGCTGGGTGATGGTAGACCCATTAGGACCCCTGGCCAAGCCTAGTCCCTTGGGCAAGAATCAAAGAAACAAAGACAATCTCCTGTCTCCCACTCAAAGTTGTTTTAATGGCATCGTATACCCTCTGTTCCTCTGATGGAGGAACACACTACATTGGGAGTGGATGTGACAAACAGTGATATTTCAGTACCCAATCCAATCTCTTTTATTGGTGCTCTCACTGCGGCTTCTGTTTCTGCCTCTCTTTATGCTGATCTTGCCATTGCCCCTGTCCTATCCAAATTGGTTGTATATTATCACAAATGGTTTTTTTGTTGCATAATATCCATACGTGGTTAAATATGCACTAATGCTAGAATTTGGAAATGTCAGTTTTACCAGTTTGAAAACATAAAAGGTTTTGCAACTTGTTTCTAGATATTTCCCCAATTAAAAAATGCAGAATGAAATGCATGCATGAATGTTTTCATTGGTGGAATATCTACTAAACAGATATTTGTATTTGTAGCATTTGGACAGTGGAATGTCTCTTTAAGAAAACATATGTTGACATTCATTTTAATGGAGAAAATGCAGAATTAGAGTTTCTTTAAATCTCAAACTTGGTCAGAAATGACAATGTAATTATTTGATGTGTATTATATTTTAAGACGAGAACAATTATTTGAAGCTATATGTTAAAAATAGAAGGATGCTCTCAATTCACACACGTTGTAGCTAATATTGCTAGAAGTGATATGAATTGTTCAGGAATGTATAAAAAGAGTTGTTAAGATTTTGACTTCATTACACTGACATGGAACTCCAGATGAGTTGTTTGCCCCATTTGGTAAACATGAATCTTCCAATAATCCTCCGTATTGCATTGGGTTATGTAATTCTATATGGGAGTTCACCATACAGAGCTAGAACGTTATCTCATTTAAGAAATATCTTTCTATGTGTATTAATTGTAAATCAAATACCCAGCAAATGTGAGATACAGAGCTTATCTTCTTCCTGTCACCTACACATTCTGGAGGCATTCGAGGACTATGAATATTTTCATCAAGGAGACTTCATAATAGGTGGACTTTTCACTGTAAATTCAGCAGCAGGTCAATTTAAGTTTAACAAAAATCCCAGAAAACAGATGGTGTGCTTAAGGTAAGTCTTATACTTAAAAATGACTGAAAAGTTGAAAAATACTGATGTGCAATAACAGTAATAAAGTAGAAAAAAATGTATGCTGTTTTTAAATCTGATTTGATAACATTTGAGAAAGTAGTGCAATAGAGGATGATTGAATGTATTAAGAACCAAAATCACATTTGTATATTTTTAATCTCAATTCCCTTATTCTAAAATACTTGCTAAAAGTTTTCCATGTGGGAAATTAAAATAAACACTGGGCTCTCTCCCCTAATGAGCAACTGGACACAATATTTGCACTTTAATTAATTAAGAAAAGATGATATAATTAGAGATATTACTGGAATAATAAATTGGATTTTCTTTTACAAGTAGAGTTAAATGAACTTAGGTTCAGCATCTCATACATTTGATAGCTGAGATAGTCAAAGCTGTATTTGTAATATTTTCCTAACTCTGATATGGTGATCAATTTTACACCATACAGGATTGACATATAAGCTCACTAGTACTTAGTATTTACTAAAATATATAGTATTTTTTATTTCAACTGAAAATTCCTCTTACAGGCTCATTTACTAAAGTGTGAATTGGTGCATATTCACAGTGCATTTAAAGGGAATTTAACATTTTAGGACAAAATAGTAAAATTTCATTTTATTTTGCTTATTTTGCTTCCGAGCATAAGCCGTTTTTTCCAGATGCATTGACGACTAATAGACTAACCTAAATGTGGGTTTGACTCACTTTGCTACACCGGTTGTATTGGATAAGATCAAACTAAACAGGGTATTTTGCAATAAGCACTTTAGAGAACTACAGATTTTCTTTAATGTATTACTTTAGAATATCAATTTAATTTTATTAATGTATTTATTTCAATTCCGCATTCTATTTGCATTTTCCTTTTTTTTTTTTGTACAGGCCTTACCGTCGTAATTACGTAAATGTTCTCCTATTTATTTTTGCCATTGAAGAAATTAATACAAATCCTGATATTTTACAAAATATTACTCTGGGATACCATGCATATGATACATGTTTAGACACGAGGAAGGCTGTGAAAAGTGTTTTACAGATATTGTCTGGGCCAGGGAAGATTGTCCCTAATTATTCCTGTCTGGACCGTGGAATGCTGGTAGGATTTATCGGTGATCACTATTCAATGACTACCCTGCCCATTGCTCAGATACTGGGTGTATATGGCTATGCTCAAGTAAGTTAAATTATCACTTCTAATATAACACTATGGGTGTTATTATATAAATTGGAAACCATTAGCTATGGCAAAAGAAATCACATTTTAAACCTAAATAGCCATTTTTATTCAATATGGACAAATCACAAAGCAAACAAAATGAGGAATGGGCAACAGTTTTGTTTGTGATTTGGAGTGATTTGTGATTTGGCACCAAAAACAATATAATCAATGGGGGAAAAAACTGATTGATGTATAGGGGACAGCCACTAGATGTTGTTCTCCAGTGAGAAGTGACCAATAGGAGAAAAAAGGAGGAACAGTGAAATATATTATATATTATATATTATACATTTAATATTATATCAATAAAGATATTTTTTTTACTGCTTCTCCTTTTTTTCTCTCTGTTGGATACTTCTTCTCACTACATCTGTAAACGATGGAATGAAAATATGCCTATCTGTGTACTGCAGAATATATACACAATATTCATATACACTGATTAGCCACAACATTAACCCCGTAAGGACATAAC
The DNA here is from genome assembly GCA_933207985.1 of Pelobates cultripes. Lineage (NCBI taxonomy): Eukaryota > Metazoa > Chordata > Amphibia > Anura > Pelobatidae > Pelobates > Pelobates cultripes. Next base: position 412,731,187 of record OW240912.1, on the reverse strand, counting down.
TTCTGGAATAAAAGGGAATCATGATGGAATATTTCCGTTATGTGTCCTTAAGGGGTTAAACCACTTACATTATCATTATAATTATCATTACAATGGCACCTGTTAAGGGGAGGGATATATCAGACAGCAAGCGAACAGTCAGTTCTTGCATTTCATGTGTTGGATGCCGGAATGTTGTCATGCGAAAAAGATCTGAGTGACTTTGACAAGGATTAAAATACTGATGGCTAGATGACTAGGTCAGAGCATCTTCATAAAGACTTGTAGGGGTGTTCCCAGTACGCAGTGGCTAATACATACCAAGACTGATGTAAGGAAGGACAACAGGTGAACCAACATCAGGGCCATAGGCGCCCAAAGCTCATTGATACACATGGGGAGTGATGGCTAGCCCATCTGTTCTGATTACACAGAAGAGCTACTGTAGCTCAAATTGCTGACACATGTAATGCTGGTCATGTTAGCAAGTTGTCATAACACACAGTGCATCGCAACTTGCTGCTTATGGATCTGTGTAGCGGAATACCGGTCAGTGTACTTATGATGTCCCTGTCCACCACCAAAAGAGTCTTTAATGGTACATGACCATCAGAATTGGACCATACATGTCTGGTCTAATGAATCACATTTTCTTTTAGATCAGGTGGACTGCCGGGTGCGTGTGCATTGGTCGTTTTTCTGTGTAAGAGTTGGCAGCAAAATGCATGATGGGAAGAAGGCAGGCCAGCAGGAATGGTTTATATGAACATGACAAAGAGTTCACAGTGTTTCATTGGCCTCCAAATGCTAATAGAATTTAATCTGATTGAGCCTCTGTGGGATGTGCTGAAACATCCATGGAGACCCCACCTCTCTAGTTGCAGGACTTAAAGGATCTGCTGCTAATGTCTTGGTGCCAAATACCACAGGACATGTTCAGAGGTCTTGTGGAGTCCATGCCTTGATGCATCAAAGCTGTTTTGGCAGCACAAGGAGGATCTACACAGCATTAGACAGGTAGTTTTAATGATGTGGCTGATCAGTGCTTATATGGGAGAATTCAGTCCAAACTGAAAACACACATTAATTAAATCTGAATTGACTGAAATTATTTTTCCAGCTTAACCAATTTTTTTTTCACCAGGCACAACTCTAATACATGCCACAATATGAAAAGCAAAATAGATCAGAATGTCAACATGTTATCGAATAATACTTTAATATAATATTAATTATTATTATTATGAGACAATTGTATATTTTATTCATCTAATGTTCAAGTTTTTTGACAAATATAAATTTGCACACATTTTGGGTGATAAACGCATTAGTGAGAAAGATAAATGAATAGAATTTCTTACGTAATGAATCAAATTAAATAAAATACATCTATTCAATTTAATTATTAATTTATTTTTATTTAGATTGCAAGCAGGGAACCATGAGCTCTTTCATTCTAATTTTACTGGATTTTTATCTAAAGGAATACTCCAAGTTCCTTAGCCACTACCAATACTGGTGCCCTTCCATTTTTAATAATTGGTGAAGAGTTAACAATCTTGCCAAATCTTTTTTATTGAAAGAATTTCATTTTTAGCAATAATAATCATTGTTAAACAACGAAATATATGGAATGAAGAATAAGAATACATATAAATCAAACAAACAAAAAGAAACGAGGGGTGGGGGAGATATCCATCTATTATAAAATTGAAAATGTATGCTTTATGAAAAAAGGGTTAAAAATCTACTCAGTGTTTCTGAATTTCATTTGTGACAAACTCCCCTTCCCACGTGAGCTTGCTTGCCAGCCTCTTACCCACACACTATGGGCCCTGCAGGGAAACCTATAAAGGAATACCGAAGTTGGTCAAAATTATGACTTCTGTGGCAAACTCACACATATCTTGTTACATATCTTCCCCATCCCAGGAGACTATCCAGACCCCAGAACTCCAATTGGTCTGGGTCTGTGATAGTCTGGTGGCCTTTCCCAAAAGGTGCCATTGTCCAGACTGCCTCATGCCCCAAGTGCCCATTTATATATTAATGCAATGATTTGTGGACCCAGGACATACTTGAAAATGAGAGAAATCTCAATGTATCTTTCCTGGTAAAATATTTTATAAATAAAAAGAAAGAAATAATATATCCAGGGTCCTGCGGCAAAATAACCTGGATGCACTCCCCCGTGGTTGGACCAAGTTGTTGCTGGGGACGGAGGGTGCAGCACCCCTCATCTATGCCTGGTGGACAGAGGCCAGTGGCATTCTGCCCCATAGCCAGTGTTTCAGCTTGGTTGGTCCCAGGCCCCAGGGTAGGTAGGGCAGAGGCCAGTGGTGCTCTGCCCTGTAGCCAATGTTACAGCTGGGGTGGCCTGTGTTACCTCAGGCTCTGGATAAAGGGAAAGGGGCAGACAGAGGCCAACTGCTGTCTGTCTGGTGCCAGCTCTTCTGCTGGGAAGATGTCAAGGCAGCGGCCGCGGACATCCTCATCTTAGCCGGGATTCCACAGTTGGGGATCTGCACCATCCATGCCAGGGGCTTGTCTCTGGATGACAGCCCCAGCTGCTAGGGGGTGGGACTGACCGTCTACACTCCCTGTATCTTTCCCTGTGGTTGGGGAGGGGGACCAATTGTCCCCTGCCAAGGTGTCTCTGGCTACCGCTGGGGAGTGAGACCAACTGTTTCCACTCCTACTGGGGAGAGAGGACGATATGCTCCTCTCCCTGTGATGCATACGGCCGCTGGGGAATGAGACCAGTTGTATCCACTCCCTGTAACACACACTGAAGCTGGGGAGTGAGACCGACCATCTCCACTCCCAACAACTCGCCCTGCCACTGGGGAGAGGGACCGATTGTCTCCTCTCCCTGTAACACACCCTGCCACTGGGGAGTAGGACCTGTTGTCTCCCCTCCCTGGAACATACTCGGCTACTGGGGAGTGAGACCGACTGTCTCCACTTCTGTAACTCTGCCTGCAGCTGGGAAGAAAGGCCGACCATCTCTTCTCCCAATAATACACTCTGCTGCTGGGGAGGAAGTATGACACCCTCCGCTCCCTGTACTGCACACTGCTGCTGGGGAATGAGACCTTGGTTCAGTAGTGTGGAAAGGCTTTGTTCGTGCCTTTTCTCTGGGATTTACCAAATGGATTATACTAATGCTGTTCGTATGCCCGACCAACTATTGAACAGCCAGACCACCCATGGGAGTCGTGTCCTGCCAATTAACCTTATTGACCTTGTTAACCGCAACATTCTAAGTGGTTAGCTCGGTGGGCGTCCTTTGTGTGTGCAAACACGTGGCGGCGGTCATCTTTAGCCGCAAACATGTACAGCGGTGTTTGGTTTGTCGAGTGTATGGAATTATTATCGTGCACTCGACTACGTAAACACCACTGGGACTTCCATCTCTATATATATTCCACTGGATTCGCATGAGAAGGGCAGCGTTCAGTGGGAGCAAACTCTCAAATGAGGGACACAAGGAAAGCATACGTACGAAATGTTCTGTTCGGTATATTGTATTTTGTACTCCCGAAAGAGACTGACCACACAGCCTGATTTCATGGAACTCTTTTGGGCAAGAGCCTCATCTGCGGTCAGTCAAACAGTGACTTCCATGGAAATTCCGAACCCCTGAACCGATCTGGGTGATTTTGGGATATGTTGGTTCCCCAAGATCAGGGCTATCAGGTGATGTGATTTGTGGGTTTCCATGTGTTTTGGGGGTACTTTCAGGATAATTGAGAATTTGGGGGTACTTTGGAGATAATTGAGTTTAGTACAGTTCCTGACTCAGTTATCTCTCAGGCATAGGGGAGGGATTGCCCTGTTTGTGTGGGAATATCCTGGACCTGAGAGCCAATGTTATTACAGTGTATAATTTGTCATAGTCCACTCTCAGGTCCAGTGGGGAATGCTCCTGGAATATGTCATAGTAAACTCCTTGCATGGGGACCTGCATATAAGGCCAGTTGTGGCTGCCGTTATCCAGTTCCTCTTCACCATAGAGCCTCGTCTCATGTGTGGAGGGAACAGCTATATTCACTCTGGGGATTGCTGTAATCACTATACTCCCTTGGATTATGATCACTTGCTCTTGTAAGAGCATCCTGCTCCACTCTCTGGACTAGGAGAGGTCTACCCACTGGACACTGGATCCTGGTCTTGGGTCCAGGGTGAGTGGAGGACAGCGAGACCCCAATCAAGCTGTAACGCTGTCTGTGGGGTTTACGGTGGTTATGGTGTCTGGTGGAGTGCATGGAGTACTCGGTGAGCACTAGGAAGCATTGATTTGTGGAGGCAGTCAGGGTGCCAGGCAGTCTGCCACAACTTTAATTGGAATAATACGATAATAGTCAAAATAAACTCCTCATTATTTTTTTCAGTTGGTTTCTTGCATCAATTTCAACCATTCAATATGTTCTGTATTTCAGTATGTTTATTTTAATTAATATTCTTATTTCTATGTATACTTAATTTTCTTTTTTCTATAATCTAAAATAATTAATAAATTAGATCAACTGAATTATAATTATGAAAAGTTAATACCTCATATAGTTAACCTGCATCTACATTTTGCTCAATAGTAACAACTATTAATTATCACATTTATTTATCTGTGTGACTGTTTTATCACCAAATTATGGCAAATGCTGTCCTGTTGTGTCCTACCATGGTAGAAACCCCAAATTAATAGTCTGCCCCTCTAGTGCAGGAAGAAAAAGTTAGGGATCATTTAGCACTCCAGATGTTGTGGACTACATCACCATGATGCTTTTATAGCCATAATGAGTAGAATCCACAATATCTGGAGTTCAGAAAGTTGCGTACCCCTCTTCTGGGTGGATTAACAAACATGTAATTCTAACCAGATTAGTTGGACACACAGGAACAGAGGGGTTAAGGGCGATACTCAATGAGCTTGCATGCTAGAGGGAATGGGATAAAGTGAAACAAAAGGTAGGGGTATAGGACGAACTTGCCTCCGCACGAGCTCCTGGAGGAGCCTGATTGCTAGCCTCCTTCCCTAAGGACTATGGGCCCTGCTTAAAGACTATTAAAAGACATTGGTTCACGGGATTCCCTTGGACTGTTTGGGAACCGAACCAACGGACCACCTCTGAGCTTATTGACTCTTGTTAAAACTTCAATAAGTGTGGGTTCTAATTGTGCACCTGGGAGGCCGCCTTTAGTATGCACGAATACGTGGGAACCGTGTGGCGGCCATCTTGTTCACGAAAATGCAGGCAGTGGTGTTTGGACGTGGAACTAAAATCGGACAACACTTAAGGAATGACCCAATCATGCCATATAATTTGCAAATGTAGCAGTACAGCCTACTTCACAATAGATATTTTAAATATTTTCACACATATTTGATATTTTACAGTAAATTTCATTATTGGATTTGTAACACCACACTAATTTGAATTCAATGACATTCTGAGTTAATAAATACTACCTTGTTTACTTTTATTAGGGTTATTGTGAAATTGCCAAATTAGAGATGTGCCCCTTGAAAAGTGGGAGGCACATATACAAGCTGTTGTAATTCCTACACCGTTCACATGATTTGGATGTAAATACCCTCAAGCTGAAAGTCTGTAGTTAAAGCACATCTTGTTCATTTCATTTCAAATCCATTGTTGTGGTGTATAGAGCCAAAAAGATTAGAATTGTGTCGATGTCCCAATATTTATGGACCTGACTGTATATGGCCTTTTCATAGCTGTTGCAGCCTTGTGCGTTTCTTACTCCGCCTCTTACTTTTTCCAGACCCTTAATGAATCTTACGTTCCCCATCTACTTTGTGTATCTCTCCCCCAGTACCTTTGTGTGCCTCTTAATTCCCTCCTGACCCATTGTGTGCCCCCCAGCCTCTATGTGTGTCTCTCCCCTAGCACCTTTGTGCTCTTAGTGACCACTTCCTGTTATACCTGGTAGAGGATACCTCTAATGCGGTACACGTGGCCACATTACATGAAGTGACAGGCAGGAGGAGGAGTGCTGTGCTGTGGACTCCCCAACTGACAGTCACCTGACCACCATGGCCAGTGTGACCTAAGGCCTTATGAGTTCACAGGCCCTGCGTAGAGATAACACACTTCTTTCTAGCCACACCAATTCATACCAGCAATGGGAACTGTTATAGGTCTGCTGACATTCTCTGCCAGTCACAGCTACTTTTGTTGATCAGACTAATGCATTAGCCCAAGCAGCACCTAAGGGATGACCTGTTGGGAACTCCAATGTATTATTAAAACATTAAACACTGTTTATTCCTGAATGGAAAGATGATGCCACGGGACTCCAGACACTATAACCATTTTAATGAGTTGAAGCAGTTAGTGTGTCTACAGTGTCCATTTAAATACTATGCCTCCAAATATCAGATATTAATAACTATAGAGTTAGATCTAAATATCATCTTGTGAAAGATTATACCAAATATTATGCTCTCTTTTGTGGTTTATAGCAATTGGATGCTTTTGGGGCCTGTAAGGAGTCAAGAAATAGAGAGGTAGATCCAGAACCTAATCTTGGGAGGGGCACATGGTTATATATAGAAACAATAGCACGGTTAGCACTGTAGTAGTTATGGTGCCAATAATGTTGTGGCACCCTTCCAGAGTAAGTAGTCAAACCATTTAAGAACAGTTTGACAACTTACCTTGGGTCTGTCGAGGTAGGTGTTAGGGTCTGTAGTAGGGGACAAGGGCAGTAGTGTGTGTGTGGTGCAACATGTGAGGGGTGTAGTGTCTGTGTGAGGGGTGCAGTGTGCATGAGGCCTTTAGTGTGTTTGTAGTGTGTGTGAGGGATACAGTTTGTGTCTATGAGTAGTGTAGTGTGAGAGAAGTGCAGTGTGTGTATGCTTGGGGCAGTGTGTGTGTGGGGGTGCAGTGTGTGTGTCAGGAGTGCAGTAAATGTATGGGGGGCAGTATGTGTGAGTGAGGGGTGCAGTGTGTGTGGGGGTGCAGTGTGTGTGAGGGGTGCAGTGAGTGTATGGGGAGCACTGTGTGTGAGTGAGGGGTGCATTAAGTCTAGGGGCAGTGTGTGCAAGTGAATGGTGCAGTGTGTGGGGTGCAGTGAGTGTAGGGGTGCAGTGAGTGTAGAGGGGCAGTGTGTGTGAGTGAGAGGTGCTGTATGTGTATGAGGGTGCAGTCTGTGTATGGGGGGCAGTGTGTTTATGGGGTAGCGTGTGTGTGTGGGGTGCTGTGAATGTAGGGAGCGGTGTGTGTGAGTGAGGGGTGCAGTGAATGTAGAGGGGCAGTGTGTGTGAGAGAGGTGCTGAGTGTGTATGGGGGTGCAGTCTGTGTATGGGGAGGCAATGTGTTTATGGGGTAGTTTGTGTGAGTGAGGGAGCAGTATGTGGGGGGTTCAGTGAGTGTATGGGGGTAGTGTGTGAGTGAGGGGTGCAGTGAGTGTATGGGGGCAGTGAGTGAGTGAGGGGTCCAGTGAGTGTATGGGGCAGTGTGTGAGTGAGAGATGCAGTGTCTGTGTGTGTGTGTGTGTGTGTGTTTGTGTGTATGTGTGTGTGTTTTTGAGGAGTGCAGTAAGGAGTGCTGTGTGTGTGTGGGTATTTTGAGTGAGTGGGTATTTTGTTTTGGGGGCAAGTGGGAGCAAATTCAATGTATTATTTTTTTATTGAAAAAGAACATTACATTTTATATCGCTCCTCCCTTCTTACCTTTGTCCAGGGTCGGGGGGACATTTCCTGCAAAACCTGGTGGTCCAGTGGAGAAGCCCAGGTGGTCAGGTGGGAGTGAACACTATGTACCATATATTTTTACATGTCCTTTACTGGTGAAAGTCAGCGGTGTTCACTATGGGTACATATTTGTAGACTTTCTCCCGAATAAACAATTGATATTTTCTACTGAAATAGTTATCTCAAATTCAAGGTTATACATCTTAAGTACAGTTGCGAGAAAAAGTATGTGAACCCTTTGGAATGATATGTGATCTGATCATCATCTAAGTCACAACAATAGACAATCACAGACTGCTAAAACTAATAACACACAAGGAATGAAATGTTGCCATGTTTTTATTGAACACATCATGTAAACATTCACAGTGCAGGTGGAAACAGTATGTGAACCTATAGACTAATGACATCTCCAAGAGCTAATTGGAGTCAGATGTCAGCCAACTGGAGTCCAATCAATGAGATGAGATTGGAGGTGTTGGTTACAGCTGCCCTGCCCTATAAAACACACACACCAGTTCTGGGTTTGCTTTTCACAAGAAGCATTGCCTGATGTGAATGATGCCTCACGCAAAAGAGCTCTCAGAAGACCTATGATTAAGAATTGTGGACTTGCATGAAGCTGGAAAGGGTTATAAAAGTATCTCCAAAAGCCTTGCTATTCATCAGTCCACAGTAAGACAAATTGTCTATAAATGGAGAAAGTTCAGCACTGCTGCTACTCTCCCTAGGAGTGGCTGTCCTGTAAAGATGACTGCAAGAGCACAGCACAGACTGCTCAATGAGGTGAAGAAGAATCCTAGAGTGTCAGCTAAAGACTTACAAAAGTCACTGGCAAATGCTAACATCCCTGTTAGCGAATCTACAATACGTAAAACACTAAACAAGAATGGATTTCATGGGAGGATACCACAGAGGAAGCCACTGCTGTCCAAACAAAACATTGCTGCACGTTTACAGTTTGCACAAGAGCACCTGGATGTTCCACAGCAGTACTGGCAAAATATTCTGTGGACAGATGAAACCAAAGTTGAGTTGTTTGGAAGAAACACACAACACTATATGTGGCGAAAAAAAGGCATAGCACACCAACATCAAAACCTCATCCCAACTGTGAAGTATGGTGGTGGGGGCATCATGGTTTGGGGCTGCTTTGCTGTGTCAGGGTCTGGACGGATTGCTATCATCAAAGGAAAAATTAATTTCCAAGTTTATCAAGACATTTTGCAGGAGAACTTAAGGCCATCTGTCTACCAGCTGAAGCTCACTAGAAGATGGGTGTTGCAATAGGACAATGACCCAAAGCATAGAAGTAAATCAGCAACAGAATGGCTTAAACAGAAGAAAATATGCCTTCTGAAGTGGCCCAGTCAGAGTCCTGACCTCAACCCGATTGAGATGCTGTGGCATGACCTCAAGAAAGCGATTCACACCAGACATCCCAAGAATATTGCTGAACTGAAACAGTTCTGTAAAGAGGAAAAACCGTTGTGCACATCTGATCTGCAACTACAAGAAACGTTTGGTTGAAGTTATTGCTGCCAAAGGAGGTTCAACCAGTTATTAAATCCAAGGGTTCACATACTTTTTCCACCTGCACTGTGAATGTTTACATGGTGTGTTCAATAAAAACATGGCAACATTTCATTCTTTGTGTGTTATTAGTTTAAGCAGACTGTGATTGTCTATTGTTGTGACTTAGATGATAATCAGATCACATTTTATGACCAATTTGTGCAGAAATCCATATCATTCCAAGGAGTTCACATACTTTTTCTTACAACTGCATGTCAACATCTCATGTAATAGCAAAACAACAACCCCCTTTTTAGTTTTAAGTGTGGTTTAAAAAGTAGACACAATATGATTAAAAGATTTGTTTTCAGGTATATTTTTTTATATTCTTCAGGACTTTTAATTAACTATCACTTTTTTTGTATATATGTTTCTACAGATTAGTTATGGAGCCACAGATTACATACTTAGTGATAAACAGGTTTATCCACATTTTTTCCGAATGCTTCAGAATGACCATGTCCATCACTTGATAATAGCCAAACTTTTGAAATACTTTGGCTGGACCTGGGTTGGAATTATTGCATCACAGGACATATCTGGGCAGCAAGAGAGTAGAAGTCTAACAAATTACATGAGAAGTTATGATATTTGTGTGGCCTACACACTACAGATTAATATAGACCTAATACAAAATAGAAGAGTGTCAATGCCAGTTGTTCAGATGTCTTCTGTCCAAGTTGTTATAATTTGTGGATCATTTTCTTTAGCTGTTGTTATTGTGTTGAAACGGAGGGATGTGCTTCAGGATCAAACAATAATTTTTTCAACTTCCTGGGCCTCCAACAGTCATCTCCTGGACAGTTTTACACAACAATTTTATTTTAGTTTAGCTATAGAGCTTTTTCCAATTACAATTCCAGGAACTGAGCTGTTCTTTAATGATATACATTCTTTGACATTTCCAAATGACATGTTACTTGAAGAACTTTGGCTGATAGACTTTTACTGTTTGTTGTCAAATACATCAAAGCATGCTCAGCTTGCACCTCTTCTTAACATACCTCTTCGGAACTGCACTGGGAAGGAGAGGATAAACACTGTAAAAAACTATCTGTTTCTAGGAGTTTCTCCTCGAGTGTTCTTTGCAGTAGAAATCATTTCCAGAGCTTTGAATGACATGAATTTATATTTTAAATATTCATACTGTAAAAAAACTAAGGTCTGTGATTATCATGGTAAGGTAAGCATAACAGAAAGTGCATGACAGTGATACCTTTATTGCATATACAATGAACCTCAATGAAAAAAAAAGATTTTGTGGTAAATGCAAAAAAATTAAAATGTATTTTCTTACGCTTCCTGGGTGGTATAATTATTCCTCATTCTTGGGTCCTCTACCAGAAGCCAGAGACTCTGAAGGTTCTGTGCTCTATCTATCTATCTATCTATCTATCTTCCCGTTGGTGACCAGGGGAAGACTTACAGTGACCTTAGGGTAAGCAAGTATTGGTATGCCCTGTATTTCCTCTCCTACCCAGTACTGCAATTAATTTCAGAATTTATTATACAAGGTAGATCCTACTTGTTTCAGTGGTTTTGCAGTGCCTATATTAGCCTGCACTTTCTTTGGTCCTGTAGTTTTTCCTAGGGTTTATTTGGTCTTTCACATTTTTCTCCCCACATTTTCTGGGTCTCTTTTAGGTTTCCTGTTGTTTTATATCCTCCAATTATGTAATTCATTAAGTCTTAGTGTGCCTTTTTAAATGCCAAATACGAATTTTTAGTTCTAGGATTCCTTTTTAGCTTGTTATAAGCACTTTAGTCCCAGTTTTTGCTCACTTTGTTGCATTTTTAAATCTTTCAGTATTGCTTCATTTTTGATCAGTTTTAAAGGTATATTTCACTGGATGTTATGGACTATATCAAGCCGGTAGTTTCTCAGCACATTAAAAAAGCTGGCAAACATACACAGATCTGCAAGAGCTTCAAGAGCAAGATGCTTACAGGGAAGTCCTCTCCGTTACAGAAGAAGATGCACAGCACACTCCTGGTTCACTGGACCCTGCTTATGTGGATCATTTCATTTGTAGGTTTTGCAGATCCTTAACATGAAGGAATTTGCAAAGGATGAACCTTCTTCAAGCTACATATCTCAGAAGAAGAAGAGAACAAAACCATTAACGGTCTTATTCTAGATGAATGTTCTAAGAGTGAAAAGAAGCTCTCAGTTCAAGGTAGAATTTCACATTTCTATCCATTTGAGACTTCTGAGGCTGCATTTTGGGATATTGACAAAAAGGGAGACACTGTAGTGGTAATGTTAGCTAACCCTATAACTATAATCAATAAACCATACTCTCTAAGATATTTAAAGGACAAAATAATAAACTTTAATAAATCTTTCAAACGTTACACTGCAGCTGGCACAGGCTTGCATCCAGCTGAAGCCTTACCTTCTGTCTCCAGAGTTCTTAACTTAGGACAGTTTGACATTGGAGGAGGATATTAGATACAGTTGAAACAGATCTTTGATTAATAAAAGTTTAATTAAGATTGCATTAAAGTTACACACAATGGACTATATGTCAGAAGCTTCAATAGACATAGAACTTTGATCCTCTCTATGTCTGCTAGAAGGGCCTTTTTGCTTAGATCTTGGGCCGAGGAAGCTTTTTCAAAAAACAATCTCTCGTTTCATGGTGAAATGCTGCTTGGAAAACATGAGGTTGACTATATTAAGAGAGCAAAAACTAAGTACACAGGAGGGACCTGAACAACATCATCATTCTTGCAGACAACAAGAACACTTTGTCCATGATGTTCATGGTTGTATCCAGTCCTCCAGCATCATGGGTGGTTTATAATCTATTTGGGAGCTCAGTTCGACACAAAGAAATGGTCTGACTTTCTTAAGACAAAGGGAAAATACTAAAACTAGGAGATAACTGTATTACTAGTTCAGGAAACACCTGGATCAATGAGCAGTAAGGTCAGTGTGGGTGGTACCAGAACCACCCAGGGCTTAATCCTTGTAATGACAAAATTTAATACCAAGAAAAGGAATAAATCCCACTCTAAATAAGAGTAAGGAATTCCAGACTGGTAAGTAGGTGTAAATGAAATAAACTGAAAAACCTCAAGCAATGTACCAATATAAAAACTTGATAGGGATACGACCACACAGTCCCACAGCGGAACTAAATTCAGAACAGTGAATCAAAATGTAAAAATTAAGTCAATTTATTATAGTCACAAAAGTAAAAATTGATACATGTGTTCAGTCTATATCCACTTGGGGAGCGGTAAGCAATTAACTCTAGTATCAATAGATAAAACAGTGGTGAGAGCAATCAATACAAATAAAATCAATATTACCCAAAATGTAGTATGTCTCTGAAATAAACCAGAAAATACAATAGGGTAATAACGTGTCCTGCATCATCACGTCCTGACGTCCTTCCAGATTGGACGTGTAGGAAACGTCAAGATAGTAACAAGTCCGTTTTTGAATTAGTAGCAGACCAAAAGGAATAGATATAAACTAAGATACATACATATAGGAAGAAATATACACATAAGGGAAAAGCGAACTTTAACACCATCAATATTTGTATTCTTATATTGATCCCAAATGATTTTAAAAAGATATATCAAATAAGTAGGAAATAATTGAATAAAAATTAAACATAATTTAACACAGAATATATAAAAAGGCAATATGAATTATTAATTTAAAAATTAAAATATAGATATTAAAATCTAATCCCAAAAATATTATAAAAAATAAAAAAATAAAAAAAATAAAAAAAAGAAGAGGAAGAAATAGAGTTCAAGGAGAAAAAGGAAAAAAAGAGGAGAAACGAGAATTTTTGGAGAAAATATATCCCAATAAGGAAGTAGATAATTTTAGAATTTTCAATCTATTTAACAAAATTTTAACAGAGACGCATATAAATATTTTTTAAAAAGGTTTTAAATTTGCTCTGAGTTGTAATTTGGATAAATTTAATTTCTTTTTAGATATAAATAGGTTTTTAAGAAAATTATGTCTTAAATTTTTTTTAACAATTCTGTAGAAGATAAAATGGTTAATATAAATAATACTTTTATTCACACTAATTTAAAGAAAAAATCCTCATTTTACCCTATTAATTGTAAATTTGATGTAATAAAAACTTTTGAAAAATTGTGTTCTAAAGACATTAAGAAAATCAAGTCAATCAATAAATATCAAGAAAATTTAACAAGAGAAGAGAAAGTAGCAATGAAAGATTTAAAATAAGATAAATCAATTATTATGAAACCAGCAGATAACGGGGGTGGGGTAGTTGTATGGGATAAAGAAAAATATTTACAAGAGATTTATAAACAACTTGAAGATGATAAAACGTATAGAGAACTTACAAACAACCCACTTCCAGAAATAAAATTACTTTATAACTAAAAAAGAATATGACTTTTTAGATAACAAATATCCAAGAATTCCTGTCATTTACATTTTACCGAAGATACATAAAGATGTAACTAACCCTCCAGGAAGACCAATAGTATCAGGAATAGGGTCACTCTTGTCATCTTTATCTCAATATGTAGATCAGTTTCTACAAAAGAGGGTGACCGAATGCCCAGCATATTTAAAAGACACTATGAGCCTCCTACAAATTTTAGATGAATTTAATTGGCAAGAAAATTTTATTATGGCAACATGTGACGTCAAAAGTTTATACACAATCATTGAACATGAAAAAGGGTGTGAGGCTGTTAAATTCTTTTTAGAAAAATCAGCAGATATGGATGATCTCCAAATTGATTTTTTTAATTGAAGGTATTGACTTGATTTAAAAAAAAAAAAAAATTTTGGTTTGAAAATAAATTTTATCTCCAAATGGGAACCAGATTTGCCCTAAGCTATGCTAATCTTTTTATGTCTTTCTGGGAAGAAACATTTATTTTCTCCAGAACTGACATTGGGGCAAATCTGGTCCTCTATAAAAGATACATAGATGATATTTTTTATTATCTGGAAAGGCAATAGGGAATCTTTAGAACATTTTATTATTTCTCTTAATCAGAATTCTTATAATATTAATCTATCATATGAAATAAGTACAGAACATATTAATTTTTTAGATCTTCTAATTTATGTGGAGAATAATAAGATTAAAAGCAAAACTTTTTTTAAAACTGTCGATGTAAATAGTTTTATAGATCTAAAAAGCTGTCATTTTAAACCGTGGCTTACTAATATTCCAAAAGGGCAGTTTCTAAGATTGAAAAGGAACTGCACTGAAAGAGATGAATATTTTAAACAAGCAGAGTTATTAAAAAGAAAATTTATAGAAAAAGGATATATAAAATCTTGACACAATTGAGAATGAAATTGCAGAAAAAGAAAGACAACCTGTTTTGAATTATAAAATAAAAAAGAATCAAGAGTTTAGAAATGGAATAAATAAAAATTAAAAAAATCCTCTTATTTTTAACTTTAGCTCTAATAATGGGGCATTGCAAAAAAAAATAATTAAAAAACATTGGCATTTTTTGAGAGAAGATCCAGAAGTACTTCCATTTTTAGATCTAAAACCGAAATTTATTTTTAGAGGGGCAATTTTAGACAGATACTAACAAAAAGCTTTTTAGATAAAGAAAAAATAGAAGAAAAGAATAACTTTTTAAAAGGGAGTAAAGATTTTCTTTACTGTGGTACCTGTTGAGGATGTTCCTTTAGAACCAATAAAAACAAAAAAAGTTACTCAATATTTGTCATCAGTTACTAAAAAGGAATACCAGATAAAGACATTTATCACTTGTTCAAGTAAAGATATAATTTATTTATTAAGTTGCCAATTTGGGTTTCAATATATATTGGAGAGACAACACACACTTTAAAAACCCGAATTAGGGAACATATATATAATATAAAACATAAATTCCTCAATCACAATGTATCTAAACATTTCGCAGAAGTTCCCAATGGAGACCCAAAAGGTATTGAATTTGTAGGAGTAGACCAAGTTAAGGTCCACTGGAGAGGTGGGAAAAAAGAATATACCCTAGGGCTTTCTGAAATTAAGTGGATGTTTGAAATGTAGACTATGATTCCAAATGGTTTGAATGTCGATTTTGAAATTAACAAATATATTTGAAGAAAATTTTTGGGGATATTTTAAGAAAAAACTTTTAAAAAAACTTTTAAAAAAACATTTAACTTCTTTTAGAGAATTATGTTTAATAAATGTATTTATTTTTATTTTTTATAATATTTTTGGGATTCAATTTTAATATCTATATTTTAATTTTTAAATTAATACTTCATATTGCCTTTTTATATATTCTGTTAAATTATGTTTAATTTTTATTCAATTATTTCCTACTTATTTTATATAAATTTTTAAAATCATTTGGGATCAATATAATAATAAAAATATTGATGGTGTTAAAGCTCGCTTTGTCCTGCGTCATCACGTCCTGACGCCAAACCCGGAAGTAAGATGCCGTGAATGTGGTGAAAAAAGTGCCAAAGATGGTTTAAAAGGACCACACGCCAGGACTAACTACACCAGCTCTGAGAAAGGCATATCACCGAAACGCGTTAGGTGTATCCATTCAGGACTATTTATATGGGACTTTCCTTATTTATTTGTTTTATTTATTACCTTTTGTAATTTTAACTTCATTAACTTTACAATAAAGAATTGTGTTTAACTTTGAACCTGCGTTCCTGGTAACACATGAATCTGAATTTTGGGAAGAACCCAGCTGAAGCCAGCTTGAGTCCTAAGGAATTATTTGTCCAAGGCGTGCAGCTTGAGCCAGCTTTTAATTGGCTCTACGTATGTGATTGAGATTAATCCATTATGTTTTATACTTTATTCATATGTTATTACCCTATTGTATTTTCTGCTTTATTTCAGAGACATACTACATTTTGGGTAATATTGATTTTATTTGTATTGAGTGCTCTCACCACTGTTTTATCTATTGATCACTTTTGTTTGTTTAGTGGTTATTGTGGCCCACTAAGGTGATAGTAGCACCAGTATCTCTCAAAATCTTTTTCACCTTCTGTATTGTATTTTAATTACCTCTAGTATTATTATGGGATGCCCCTAGCAACTCTCTTGATTTGTGGATATAATCCATTTGATAGTTAGGAGAGAAATGTCACAATGGGAGAATCCCCTAAACAGTGCACTGTCTAGTTATCTGTCTAGATATTTAGAATCCCTCTCCTAAAGACATCGTAGAGTTGCTTCAGTCTGGTCTGGAAAAATAATGTGAGTTACAATACAATGATGGTATGGTATAAAAAGACTGATCGCATCTAAAAGAGTCTCATCACTAGATGGATTGTCTCAGCCATTACCATAGCTTAGTGAAATAAATAGCAACAGTATAAAAACTGTAAAAAGATACATAACCATATTTAAGTGTTAAAGGAGACATTGTTAGTTTTAACAAACATTGTTTAAGCACTTAAACTATTATCTTGATTGAACTTTGAGTATTATTGTGAGAATAATTTGTTAAAAGTTTGCCTGAATATAAATTTTCCCAGGCTTAGAAAAATAAGAGATAACACATTCCATTCTGTTTTAATACTAGGTCAACTCGTAATTAATAACCCATTTTTTGTGTGTTTCATATTTTTTAAGTTACATCACTTCATAAGAAATATGAAATATAAATTTGATTTAGAAAATCTTGTAAACTTCTTTGATGAAAAAGGAGAATTTGTCTATGTTTACATGATAACAAACTGGATAAATGTTGGGAATACCATCATGAATGTTAATGTTGGTAACTTCACACCGTGGGCTCCCCATGGCCAGCAGCTAATTATCAATAAACAGGCCATATCATGGAAGACCAAAGACAACACGGTTAGTGAGTTATTATATCTATCAGCAAGCAAAGAATATTTATTAAAGCAAGTTGAATTGTCAAGCGAAAAGGTTTGCCTTGACATGACAGGTGAGCTTACACTTTAAATGAGCATTTTAAAGCACATGAATGATTTGACCACTTATTATTTGAGAGCACAGTGCACTCTCAGCCCGGAGAATGGGTCTGACCTGGGTTGGGACCCTAAAAAGAACATTTTTATACATAACATTTTTTACCGGCACCGGTAACAGAGATTTGTTATAGTGAACACATAACTTTTTGTTTTGTTTTTACACTTGGCTTGTAAATATGATTAGCCAACGCTGCCATCCAAGAGTAGAGGGTGTTCAGGCACAGGGCTAATTTCTGTGTTTTTAAAGTAGGAGGAAATCATTAAAACATTGCTATAGAATGGTGCCACTTCAATTTTGCTTAAATTAATTAATTAATATATAATGATGCACTACTTGCTTCTATAATTAATTTACTAGGTATATTTAACCTTTCAATTTTTATTTATTCAACAGTTATTATTCCACAGATTATTTATACAGAGATTATACTAAATATAAAAACAATGACCAATTTATATGGTAATCCTTTCCAGTATTAGGTAAGACCACCCTTTTCTCACAGCCTGAATTTTTCAGGGTATTGATTCAAAAGGTGCAGAAAACAATCACAAAGTATTTTGATTATTGCTGAAATACTGAAATGTTAATTTGCTCAGATTTACCAGTTGTGTAGGGAGGCTCCCATTCCACCCACCACATCCCAATTATTATATTCAGTCGTGGTGATTGTGGGATACACTGCAATAAACTGACTGTGACTCATCGTCTTCTTTGAGGAATCAGCTTGAGATACAGTATTACATGTTGTTATCCCACTGCTAGAGGGGAACCAGTTCAAGTGATCACTTTGATTACTTTAGATACATTACTGTTAAAGAGTAGTGATGTCCCGAACGGTTCGCCGAACGGTTTGCCATGGACGGCGAACATATGACCCTCACAGTAGGCAGACACATTCCAGCCAATCAGCAGCAGACCCTCCCTCCCAGACCCTCCCACCTCCTGGACAGCATCCATTTTGAAGCTGCATTCTTAGTGTGCTGTCCTGAAGGTAGGAGGGTCCGAGAGGGAGGTTCTGCTGCTGATTGGCTGGAATGTGTCTGCTGACTGTGAGGTACAGGGTCATATGTTCGCCGTCTGTGGCGAACTGTTCGGCGGACCATTCGGCGAACCGTTCGGGACATCACTATTAACGAGGTCTACTAAATAGGAGCACAGCTACTGAAATCAGTTACTGCCGGGAGTCACTTCAAAGATCCGTTCTATTTACTATAAGCTGAGACCAGTAATAGTTGATCTATTTTCCCAGTGTAAGCGCAGGCTAACTACAATCCTGGAAAAAAATATTATGTTATAAGTCTGTGCATTATAGCTTCAAATAGCAAAACCTTTGGGGTAATAACTAAAGTGAGAATTCATGGAAAAATTATTTGTCATCTATGTTTCAAGTTCAGCTAACTTGGCCTAAAATCTGAAATTCGTTTTCAATTCACTTTGAATTCTCTCTCTAGTGAAAAACCCCACATGTCTCCACCTATAAATTGTAAAAGTAGTGGCGAAATTCGTAAAGTCCAACTTGAGATAACATAGCAGTAATTTATAGACATGGGAAGACATGCACTCACTGGACTCTTATTCAATTACACTGCTTCCTTTAGTTTACATTACATACTTTTTTTTTTTGCAGTAATAAACACTGACACGTGGTGTTTGCTACTGCAAATGTCAAAATCTAAAAAATAAATGATAATAATTAAAGGAGCACATCATCAAGTTGATTTACTAAAGTCCAATGGTGTTGAAATTGTCATGACACACCTATTCACAGCATGATTCACAGTTTTCTAAAATGGGTTGCTTCCTGAGATCTCCAGTGCTCCGGCAATGTAGGCTATCTCCTGAGACAGAAAAGAGAGATATCTGCTCTGCACTCGACCAGCATACATACGCTACTCACATTAAATGTAATGAAGAAAATAAATGTCTTCTTATGACATTACTGATCTTATGGACAGTCACCTAACTAGAGCTTTTTCTAAAAAGTTTAGCTTTTCCAGTAAAACATCTTACATATAATGGTATATTTATTTAATCACTAGATTCCAGTGTCACAGTGCAGCAAAAAATGCTTGCCTGGCTACAGAAAAGTCCAAACGTCTTCAATCCACCACTGCTGTTACGACTGTGCCCCATGTTCACAGGGAGAAATATCAAATGTAACTGGTACGTTATATTTAAGACCAAATGTAACTGGTACGTTATATTTAAGACCATGACAATTCTTTTCTTTAACAGAATGAGTCAAACATAAAAAAACAATGGTAATGTAAAGGTAAAAAGTCAGTTTAGCGTTCTACCTTTATAATTAAGCAAATGCTATTTTCTTGCAGTATCCATGGATACATTTCACATAAAAATAAATAAATTGCTATGATTTTCTATTTTACTAAAATTTATTTTTACAACAATATGCTAGGTTTTAGCTATATTATGGTATTTTTATAATTTATGTTAGACGTTATGTAGCATACACAGTTTATATTCCTTGTCTATTGATCTGCAATAAACCAACAGATATTAATAGATAATTAGTTATTTATGTTTTTTTTTATACCTTTTTTTTTGCTTACAATGCTTTTTTTTCTCTGTATATGATTTGATGGACAATATACAATCATCAGCCACAACATTAAAACCACCTGTCTAATATTGTGTAAGTCCTCCTTGTGCTACCAAAACAGGCTCTGATGTACATGACCTTTGAACATATCCTGTGGTATCTACCAGTAGATCATTTAACTTCTGCAATTTGCACAATGGTACCTCCATGGATTGGATTTGTTTTTCCACCACATCTCACAGATACTCAATTGGATTGAGATCTGAGGAATTTGGAGGTCAAGGCAACACCTTGAACTTTTTGCAATGTTCCTCAAACTATTCCTAAATTTTTTTTGTTGTGTGAAAGGGTACATCATCTTGCTGAAAGAGGCTACTGTCATCTGGGAACACCATTGCCATGGAAAGGTGCATGTGGTTTGCAACATTCTCTAGGTAGTTGATCAAGTAACATCCACATGAATGCCAGGACCCAAGGTTTCCCAGCAGAACATTGAACAGAGCATAATACTGCCTCCGCTGATCAGCTTTCTTCCCACAGTGCATCCTGCTGCCATTTCTTCCCCAAGGAAACAATGCACATGCACCCAACTACCCACCTGATCTAAAAGAAAATAGGATTCATCAGGCCATTGGAAAGAAAACAAGGGGGAGGTGCAGCACCTAGATAGCCCTCGGTATAATGCATGTAATAGAGAAAGAAAAATAAAGGAACACAATAGTTGTAGTACAGGCATTGGCAACCTTCGGCACTGCAGATGTTTTGGACTACACCTCCCATGATGCTTTGCCAGCATTATGGGTGTAAGAGCATTATGGGGGATGTAGTTCACAAAATCTGGAGTGCCAAATGTTGCCTATCTCTGGTGTAGTGTATATTTGACTAGGAATGATGTAAATTAAATAAAAACATACACACTCACACTTTTTAGGAGCTTCAATACAGCTCCAACGTATGCGCCTGGGTGGAATAATCCCCACCTAAGGATCAAGTGCGAGTAGAATTCTTCATATGTTCGTGGCAGTGTGAGGTATCCTCATAAAAAAAGATACAAATTGTATATGGTGAAGTATGTAGAGCTATGGAGCAAGGGTAGGTGTAGATATAAAATGTCCCCAATGAAGCGTGTGAAGTGGTATGATCCCCACTCAAGGATACAGGTGTAGATGGTAGTTCTCAGTTGAGATGTATATAAGTACCATTTTAAATGTTTTACTAATTGTTTTAACTCCTTATACATTTGCGTTCTCATGAACAGTCTATAAGGTACAAATTTGAGTGTGAGGAAGATAATAGAATATTTTATGAATATCTTCTCATTACATTTTGTATATTTTTTTGTAGACAGTGACACCTGCATAAAATGCACAGAGTATGAATGGCCCAATGAGAAGAAAGACCACTGTGTTCCCAAAGAGTTGGACTTTCTCTCCTACACGGATGATGTATTGACAGCAGTTTTTGCACTGACTTCAGTTCTGTTTTGTTTTATAACTCTTTCTGTATTAGTTATTTTTGTTTCATACAGAGACACCCCGATTGTCAGAGCCAATAACCAGAACCTCAGTTTCATTCTACTTGTCTCCATCATGTCAGGCTTCCTTTGTGCATTTTTGTTCCTTGGTCGTCCTGTTGATATAACTTGTGTGTTACGTCAAGTCTCTTTTGGAATCATCTTTTCAATAGCTATCTCCTCAGTGTTGGCCAAGACTATTGTAGTTTATATTGCTTTCAAAGCCACCAAACCTGGGAACAAGTGGAAGAAATGTATTGGAGTCAAAGTGTCCAATCTTATAGTTTTATTCTTTTCATCAATTCAAGTTATAATATGTATCAGTTGGCTAGCTGTTTCTCCCCCTTTTCAGGAGCTGGACACATATTCTTATCAAAGGAAGATCATAATTCAGTGTAATGAAGGAGTGGTTTATGCCTTTTATGCTGTCCTGGGTTATATGGGTACTTTGACTGCGGTTAGCTTCATTTCAGCTTTTTTAGTCAAGACATTGCCGGACAGTTTCAATGAAGCCAAGTACATCACTTTCAGCATGGTGGTGTTCTGTAGTGTTTGGATTGCGATGATACCAGCCTATCTGAGCACCAAAGGGAAATACATGGTGGCTGTGGAGGTTTTCGCCATACTGGCTTCAAGTGTTGGACTTTTAGGCTGTTTGTTTTTTCCAAAATGCTATGTAATTGTGTTTAAGCCAGAAAATAATACTAAGATGTATTTGCTTAGAAGTCAAAATAACTAGATACTCCAAGTACTAAAACAACTTTAGCTTACTGAAACAGCTTTGGTATATAAATCAATTCCTGCAGTCTCGCTACTCAATCCTCTGTTGTTTAGAATTTAAATCACTTTGAGGATTGTTCACTAAAGTGAAGATTGTCTGGAATTCAAAGTAAATAAAAAGTGAATTTTACATTTTAGACCAAAATAGAAGAACTGGAAGTATTTTGGAGTTAAATACATTTTTAATTAACTCTAAATTCCTGACAATGCTCATTTTGTTTTAGGCTGCAACATTTTACAGGGTCTGTAACCCTTACAGCTGCCATGGACTTATGCCGTAACACATCCTGCTTTCCTTAATCTTTGGGTACAATTAATGAAGACCAGTCATTATGAAGTTCCAGAAAAATAATAATGGCTTTTTTAATGCGGGTACAGTGTATATATGAAACAAACACAATTTTCATAAGGGTGTATCCATCAGAAAATCAACCAATCATAGACGGTCAGTGCGAAAAGTATAATTTCTCATATAACATTACATATTACAGGATTCTACTGCATGTCTAGCATGTCTTCTCTAAGGTTATCTTCTCTGTGTCAGCTTGTTCTGTGAAATAAAAGGGAGCATCGATTGCAGCCAAGAGAGAAAATTCTTGCTTTTAACAACCTGCAGACGTGGAAAGACAAAAAGGCTTTTTAACCCTTTATTTACCTGTATCTATGACAAGTCCTCTTCTCTCTGGTACTGCAGGTAGGAGTTAGGCAAGATATCTCCAGATGTACCAATTATACCCGTGGGCCTTTATTTAGTGCTTCACCTCTATTGCCTCGCCCTCCTTCCCACCAACAAACCACCGAGGAAGACCTGTCCAGGTATTTGTAGATCCAGGATAATATATGTTATTAAATCCACGTCTCAGTATGCAATGCATCTATAGGTCAATGCATATATTTATAGATCTGTATGTCTAGGGGAATATTTACTAAGCATTGCATAGGTAAAATAATTCATTCTCCATTATTTTGATAGCCACACCTTCTCTAACTGTGATTCCCACAGATTCCATGAAAAAAACTAAGTTTAATTTTCAAAACCACCTTATAGCACAGTGTGTTTACTTTACAACTTCTTATATCCTGCTATGATAATTTTACTTTAAACACACAAAGGAAGTTTCTGCAGGCTCTAGCAAGCAATTAACAGAGCAGTAGATAAAAACTTCTGTCTTAAACTATAATAAGATACATTTACTAATTAAACCACTCTTTCAGGAAGTCTATAGGGAGGCAAGGTGAGTCATAACAGGGGAAAGAGATTTTGCCAGGGCTTTGTAATCAGAGTGATTTAACTTCTAAATTACAGAGAATGGAACAGAGAGACTGCAGGTGCATGACTAATACACCAAAACCACTTCATCATTCTTCAGTTGTTTTGTTGCTTATAGTGTCCTTTAATCCCTTACGGTCAGAGCCAATTGTACAAGTTCTGATCAAAACAAATCGCAAACAAAACCTGGAATTTGCGCTAAATGTCTGTTCAACCATAATTCACCTCTTTCATATTAAGCGCACCCACACTTATTATATATCATTTTGTTCAGGAGAAACAGAGCTTTCATTTCATATCAAATATTTATATATGAAACATAATTAAGTATGAATAGAATCTAAAAAAGTGTGAGAAAGTAAGATATGTTGTTATTTTTCATGTTCTGCATGACATTTTAACCGTGAATGTCATAATGCTGTTGCATTTGTGATCAGAAATGTCTCACTAGTACAACAGTACCCCCCATGAACAGGTTTTATGGTTTTTTGAAAACTTACAGGGGTCAAACATAGGCTTTCCCCTTTTCCATGACTGCACGTTAAAATTTGACAGATTGGTTTGCTGGGCCTATGTTGACTTTGAAACCGTATGGCAGCCCAGGAATGAAAATTAACCCCATCATGTCATACCATTTGCAAAAGTAGACAACCCAATGTATTCAAAATGGGCTAAGTACAATCTTTTTTAGTAGCCACTTAGTAACAAACCCTGGACAAAGTTAGTGTTCAAAAGTTTTTTTTTGTCTTTTTCATAAATAAACTACCTTTTCACAAATGATATCATCAGCATTATACATTTTACTACTCTAAAACACTCATATTTGTAAGCAAAAAACAAGGTGCAGGAGGGTGCTGAGAGCGGACAACAGCTCAGTTAGAATGCCCTCATATTTGTATTTAGTGGTGTCTCACAAGTACAACAGTACCTCCTTTGGCCATATTTTTATGGTGTTTTGGAAAGTTACAGGGTCAAATATAAGGCTTGTCCATTGCAGTTTTTACACATTGAAATTTGCCAAATGTTTGAGGTCATATAGCAGCCCGGGAATAAGAATTGCCCCCATCAAGGCATATCATTTGAAAAAAGTAGACAACCCAGGGAATTCAAAATTGGGTTCGTCCAGTCTTTTTTAGTAGTCACAAAGTCACAAACCCAGGTCAAAGTTAGCGTTCATATTTGTTGTTTGCATTTTTCACACAATAATTGCACTTTTACTGATGATATCAACATCTTGATAAATGTAATGGTTTTAAAATACCCATATTTGCATTCACTGAAATCTCCTGACTATACCAGTACCCCCACTATGTAACAGTTTTATTGTATTTTAGAAAATTCCAGAGTCTAGAGAAACATTGAATGTGATGGCAGATCACCCATCTAGTCTGCCCAATTTTCTAAATATTTTCATTAGTCCCTAGCCCATCTAGTCTGCCCTATTTTCTAAATACTTCCATAAGTCCCTTTTATAATTATATATTTTGCTAGCTGGGGTGGGTGGGAGTTATGGGAAAATGGAGAATTTACTGTTAGTGCTGCTTACTGTTAGTTAGGGGTTAACGATAAAAAAAAGCTTAGAAAAATGTTAAATCTGTAAAAGAAAGTTTTAAGAAAGTTTAGGAAAGTTAAAAAAATGAATAAGCAAAGCAAAAGTTTCAAAACTAGTTTTTAAAAGTAAAAAAAGTTTCAAAAAGTAAAACAATACCTTTAAAAACGCTCATTACCACTACACTAGAGAAAAAATGATCCCACTCTAAGGTTCAAAATATGCCTTTTGAATTACCCCAGGGTGTATTCTTTAATAAATAGTATGTTTGTGGGGAAGTTTCAATAACCAACCGTCTAAACTACTCCAAATTGGAACATGGACACAGTGTAAAACTTTAAAGTTAGAAAAAAACTGAATGGCTGCGTCTCAAATGTGCCCCTTCAACATCCACATATGCCTGGCAAAGGTACATACGGTGGTATTGCTGTACTCAGACAACATAGCTGAGCAACATATGAAGTATTATACAGTCGTAGCACACATAAGGTTTGCAAAATATACTGTGCAAACTCACTTTGTGTGTTAAAAAGGCAGAAAAAACACTTATTACCACTACACTTGGTACAAGCTAGTGGAAAAATGATCTTACGCTCAGGTTCAAAATATGCCTTTTGAAATACCCTGGGATGTCTTCTTTAAGAAATGGTATGGCTTTATGGGGTATTTGGATTATATAGCCTGGTAAAATACTCTATAATGGGACATGGGCACAGCTTAAAAATGTAAAGTTTGAAAAAAACTGGAATGGCTGTGTCCAAAATGTGACCCTCCGATGTCAACATATACCTGGCAAAGGTACATATGGGGGTATTGCTGTACTCAGCCGACATAGCTGAGCAACATATGAAGTATTATACACTGGTAGCAGACATAAGGTTTGCAAAATATACTGTGCAAACTCACTTTGTGTGTCAAAAAGGCAGAAAAAACACTTATTACCACTACACTTGGTGCAAGCTAGCGGAAAAATTATCCCACGCTAAGGTTCAAAAATACCCTGGGGTGTCTGCTTTAAGAAATGGTAGGCCTTTGTGGGGTAGTTTGAATTTAAACCCTGCTAAGATGCTTGGAAATTGCACATAGGCCCAGCGTCAGAATTCAAAGTTCGGTAAAAACTGATATGGCTTGGTCTTCTATATGGCACTGTAGCTTCACGAAATAATGCCAAAGACATTCATTGGGGGTGTCTTTTTACTCAGAAGACTTCGCTGAGCATAATTTGGGGGGTTTGAACTTAGTGGCACATGTGAAATATACAAAATGCCCAGCAAAAATGCAATCCATATGTAAAAAACGCACAAAATTATTTTTTACCACATACTTTGGCATATATTGGTGAAACAATGGGGGCATGTTAAGGCACAATATGCACCTTATGAGATACCCTGGAGTGTCTACTTTTACAAATGGTAGGCCTTTGTGGTTTTTTTTTGAACAGTTAAACTGGTATAATACCCCAAATGCAAGCAAAGGCTCATTAAATCCGTCTCTCAAAATTTTACTGTGAATACTGAAAAGAACAGGTCTCCTATATGGCACTTTAACTTCATGAAATAGTGCCAAAGACATACAATGGGGGTGTCATTTTACTCAGCAGATGTAGTAACTGAACACAAAATAAAACTTTGTACAGGAATAGCACACACCAACTTTACAAAATACACATGAGAATTTCTTTGTTATAAGTTTGTGTGCCAAAAACCAAAAAAAACACTCAATTTTACTCCAATATTTAGCAGGTTGGCGGTGAAATGGCTACATAGAAAGTGTCAAAACAACCTTAGGTAAATAGCCTGTGATGTCTACTTTATAGAAATATATACTTTTGTGTGGCAATTTTGTTTTCTTCTATGGCTATTAAGCTTACAAGACAAACATACCAAATTCTAAAATCACTCCACATTAAAAGTTTATTTTACTCCTTGTGCTTTGTGACCTGTAACTACCAAAAAAAACTTAAAATCCCAGACACATTATATATTCTGTAAATCGGAACAACTAAATGAATTTATTTTTAATTACTTTCCTTAACCTGCACTAATTATGCATACATTATTATTGCAAAAACTTGCATTTATATATATATTTGTGTACGGGATTATGGAAGGGGGCGTACACTTAAATAGAGAGTTATTTTTTGAAAATGAAAGTCGGTTGAGGTGTGCCGAAACCGACGAGAGATTAGGCCTGTAAAAAAGAGGGCCCACCCGGGATTATTGATATGAAAGGAGGGTGTGGTGGGAGGGGAATTTCCGGAATCGTCGAAGACAGGTAAGCCTGGGTTTATTGGGTTTATATAGGCCTAAATCCCTCCCACAACTACAGGCATACGACTTAAGTAGAGAGTTATTTTTTGAAAATGAGAGTCGGTTGAGGTGTGCCGAAACCGACGAGAGGTTAGGCCTGTAAAAAAGAGGGCCAAAAAGTAAGTAAACATTATTTATTTATTACAACACCGTTATTTAGACATATTATAAAACGCGACTCTGATTTCTTTCTCCGGGTTTGGAATGTACTGGTTATACGCTGGGGATTTCCAACGGCCCATTTTCTTTATAATATGTGTTGGTACTTGACTACTTGAGGCTGCTGTGGCTGCTCCGATGTGGAACGAGTGTCCCGTGAAGGAATTTGGATTGAGGCCTAGTCTAAGGAGTAAAGCGCGGATGTATAGCATGAATTGTTTAGTAGTAAGGGGCTTACCTTGTAGGGACAACAGAGGCAAATCTGGACTTTTAATTTGTTGATTTAGTATGAAATTATCCAGCACTTGTACTGGGCACCATGTGGAACCGGTAGGAAAGTATTTTATGTCTACTGGGGGGCCTGATTGGTTAGTTTTTGTGCGGGGAATTGATAGTATGAAATGATCATTTACTTTAGTTAAGTTATTTTGTTTAAGACAATTTTTTGTGTCGGATATTTTTTCCACTGAAAATTCTTTAGGTCTGAGGAATCCAAAAAAGGCTAGATATGCTGCTGCCTTAATTACTTGGTTAGTGTTATTTTCGAAAGGACTTTTATCTAATAGATTGGAGATTTCTTTAAAGATGTTACTGTCTATGGGGAGTCTTTTGAGGGTTTTATGTGACTTTTGCCTCCTGATACCTTTTAGTATACTTTTTATTGGGTATGTGGATAAGAAAGGAGACTTGTTCGGGTAAAGAATTAGCATGAAATGTTATATTCCTGTTAAGTAAAGTTTGATGGTATTGCAGGCTAGTTTTAATGAGAGGTGGCAAAAAGTTGAAAATGCAACCATAGTTTCTACAGAAAAATAGTTTATTATATTAAAATCTCGTACAAACTTTTTGAACAGGTCAAATGCCCTATCGTAAGCTTTTTTTGTGTTTTCCGATAAGGCTGCCTGTGCAAGAATTCTACTGTGTGTTAGTAACTGATTTAGAGCATGATTAGGTCTTTGAATTGCGGAGGATTTATGGGTTGTTTGTTTGCTGTAGGGTGTAGTTTGAAAAATTCCTGCAAATTAAAACGAGACAAAGCGTCAGCTGCGTTATTTAAGACACCGGGAACATGGATACAATGAATATAGAACTGTAAATTTGCTGCCAACCATGTAAGTTTTCTTACAAGATTCATGATTGGCAGGGACTGAGAGTGGCCTTTGTTAATTATGTCACACGCTGCTTGATTGTCAGAGTAACATTTCACTGCTTTCCCCCTCCAATAACTTCCCCAGATGAGAGCTGCTGCTACTATTGGGAAAATTTCGAAAAATGCCGAGGTTTTGTCAAACTTTTCTAGGGTAACTGTTTCGGGTGGCCAACTGTCGTATACCCATTCGTCCTCAAATATTGCAGCGTACCCGACGGTAGCTGCTGCGTCTGTCCAGATAACCGGGGACTCATCTGATATGGGGGGAATGAATAATGACCTAATGTTCCATGTTGTTAAAAATAGTTCCCACATTTTTAGGTCGGCCCTTGCAGGACTGTCTAGATTTATTCTAGTGTCGTCGTCAGGGAGGCTGTGTAGAAGAGACAGAAGCCTAGAGATGAAAGACCTGCCTTGAGGGATAATTCTCGTGGCAAAGTTAAGAGAACCCAAAAGTTACTGTAACTCTTTCCTGGTACATGACCTTTGGTTGGTGCAGTTGTGAATGTTAGTAAGAATTCTGTCTACTTTCGTTTGAGGGAGGCTAGCTTGCATAGTTGCGGAATTAAGAGTGATGCCTAAGAAAGTTATTTCTGTACGGGGACCCTCTGTTTTGTTTGGAGCTACCGGGACTCCTAAGTCATTAAATAGGGATAGTGCATTTCTTAGACTGTGTGGTGTGTAGTAATTAGGCTCGATATATAAAAATCATCGAGGTAGTGAATTACTACTGGGCACCTGGATTTGTTTAGTAGTAGCCAGTTCAAGGTTTCTGCGAATATATCGAAGATTTTTGGGCTACTTTTGGAGCCGAAGGTCAGCCTGGTTGCAAAATAGTATTTCTCTTCCCACTTAACACCATGTAGATGCCAGAGTGACTGCTTAATTGGTAGGAGTTTGAAAGCGTTTGAAATATCTGTTTTGCTCAACCAGGCAGCCTCGCCCATGTTGACAACAGCTTGTATGGCATTGTCTATTTTTGCGTATTGCAGTGAAAAGTCTTCTGAAGGTATGAGAGAATTTAAGCTTGGGGATGTGGAAGTGTGAGGTGCGGAAAAATCGATTATTAACCTCTTTTTATTGTTAAACTTGCCCGTGGCTATACCAAGTGGACTTGTTCTCCAGGAGGTGAAGGGTGGAGTAGTAAAGGGATCTATCATAAAACCATACTCTATTTCTTTGTTGAGAAGATCTGTTAAACTGACTGGGTCTGTAATAGCTGATTGTAGGTTGGGGCATTCTAGTATGCCTGAAGGGAGTGCTACCAAACCTGTGTGAAAGCCTGTCGTGAAACCTGATACCAGAAAATCCGCCAAGTGAGAAGAAGGATGTTCAGTCAAGTAACGTTGTAAATTGGTTACGTTTATTGGGGTCATTGCTTTCTTAGGGAACAGTTTGTTTGGACACAGTTTTTGCATGTGCTCTGAAACAGATCGAGCAAACGTGATGTAATCTACAAGCGCTGTAACTACATCCTCCCGCGTTAAAGTTGTTACAAACTTGAGCTTTCCCGAGAAATACTATAGGTCTCCCTAACTTATCTTTCATTTCCCTTTGATTAGGGAAATAGTCTGGACTGGTATTGCTAGTAGACGGGCCACCTATGTTACTCGGACAAAAGTTTTCCGTATGAGATGCTGAGGCACATATTGCACATGCTGGTGTTTTAAGCCCTGCAAAATGTCTACAGAATAATTCTGTATCGAATTGACTCCAATCAGTGGGAGTGTTGAATTGGGCCAATGATGCGGCTGACTTAGCAGAAAAGGACTTATGGTAGTCGTAGAACGCGTAACCTCCGTATTTATAAGCTTATTCCACCAGTTTGTGCAGATATAGATCCAGCTCTTCTCTACGGTGTGGGAAGGCAGTGCAAATTACATCTCTATATAAGCTAGCACAAACTCAGGAATATTTAGTTTTTTGTTGAGCCTAGGATCTCTAGCTTTCATTACCACGGATATATCGTCGAAAGTATAGGCTCTGTTTTCGATTATATCCTGTGAGGCAATGAGGAGAGAAGCTAGATTAACATCTTTCCCTTCTAGTATATCTCTTTTTAAATTTTGTGGTATCAAATGTACTGGGTTGATTATATTAGATGTTTTAGCAGGAAATGGATTGGAGTTACCTCCTGAGCTTGTCTCGGGTTGTCCTAGTGGGATTTGTACTTCCAGAATGCTAGCTTGACTAGTGGCTTCCAGGTTATCTAATCTGTTATTTATGGTAGCAACTGAAGCCACCAGGGAGGTCATCATATTTCGTAATTCTGTCAAGCTATTTTGGATCGTAGAATCAGAATTAGGGCCCGGTAACTCATCAATGTTTGAGAGTTTAATAAGCGGAAAAGTTCAGCTTTTCTGGCTGTAGCCGGAAAGGGAATGTTTCTCCTATTCAGTTCGGCTGTGATTTTTGGAACAGTCCAGGATCTGTAGTTGGACATTGTACTGGACTGTCTTGGCTGAGTGCCAGGTCTGGAGGGAGTGCTGGCAAGTGATAGGTCTTCATCGTTAGACATGCTATGGGCGTGAAAGGAGATGTTATGTTATTTATTTATTTTGTGTGCTGGCTGACTAGCTAGTGCCACTTTGCGGCAAAGCAATTACACTAGGTTGGTGACTGGTGAGGCCCTACTAAGTGCCAAGCGGCTTGAGAGGCTCTATCTATGAGTTGGCGCGAGGGAATTTCGTGGCCACCGAACGTTGTGGCGGGGTGTTGGCCTCTCGATGAGTAGTAATCATAAGATAGAATGGGAGTGACAGGTGAGGCCCTCTCTATGCCACGTGTGAGGCGGCTACCTATGGATTGGCCGAGGGACGTAGTACCTCTGAATTGAGGATGGGTGTTGGCCTTGCGGGACCACTACTTTAAGGCAAGAGAGCCGGGATGAGATTTAACGCTATTGGGTTCCTAAGACCTTAACAGCCAGCCACCTAAAATACGAGGGACGATACGTACGTAAATAAAACGAAATGAAAACAATTTAAACGTTCGTTATCCTTACCTGTATGCGAACTTGACACATACTTGAGATGCACTAAAGAGTTTGTTTGGTCGGGTGGTAAGGTTTTTTTTTTTTGGAATTTACTAACCGGACCGTAAATGTGTAAACCTGCGTAATTGGTAGTACCGAATGTTGAAATGAATTCCTAGAAAGGAAAGAAGTGTTTTATAAATTAAATGAACAGCGTACGTGATCCGACTTTGTAGTAAGGTGAATGACTGGGTAGCTGTATGACCGAATTAATGGGCAACCGAACCGTGCACTGAGTAACGCCAGGGTACCGTCTACCCTGATGTGGTACGAGTGTCAGCTACTGTATTGATTCTTTTTGGACTAATTTAGTATTTGCTGTCAGATGAATTGCTAATAGTTTATTGACATCAATAAAACATCTATGTAATATTTCTGAGGACTGTGAAACGATACATATGAACAGGTTTGAACAGTTGTACAGATTAATAAATGCCTGATGCATGGTATGTGAGGATGAATTTTTCTTTTTTTTTTTTTTATGTAAATGTAAAAGTTCCTTGCCATGTTAGGAGTACAATTCTTTGCCCAGGACATCAGATGAGAAATTTAATTCAATGAATGCAGAGAAATAAATACTGAATGCTTGTAAAAAAAATTACAGATATTTGTTTAATTAAATTCGCATACTGTATACAAATGAATATACCGATTTAAGAAAGCTGCTAAAGAACGAATGGCAAACCCCCCTGTCGAATTTCCATGCGAATGAGTTGTGCTAATGAATTGTATGTGAAAAAGAGAGAATGGACTTACAGTTTGTGTGGGAAACTGCCGAATGGAGCTGTTCGTGTGAAAATACTCACTGAGCTAGGCGTTGTGAGTTCCTGAGCGTCGCGGGAAAATGTCGTCAGAGGTCTGCGTGTACCAGAAGCGAGGAGAAGAATTTCCGGAATCGTCGAAGACAGGTAAGCCTGGGTATATTGGGTTTATATAGGCCTAATCCCTCCCACAACTACAGGCATACGCCTTATATATATATATATATATATATATATATATATATATATGTCTTACATCAAATTAAAACCCTTTCTGTCCTTTAAAAAACGATATATAATATGTGTCGGTGCAATAAATTATTAAAATGCAAATTGCAGTTGAACGCAAAAAGCAAAAAATGAAAAAAAATGCTGTTTTCATTAAGTGAAAGACAAGCTTCTGAAGCTCTGTCCTTAAGGGGTTAATATTATTAAATGTGTTATTTATATTTTTTTTATCCCCCCTCCCTGTTTGTTAGCTGGCCAGGGAGGGGGCTCTCATTTCCTGGTGGTCCAGTGGTGTGCACTGTGTAGGAGGGGGGCTGGCAGCGAGCTGTATCTTACCTTTCCTGCAGCTCCTGTCAGCTCCCTTCTCTCTCCTCCAGTCTGGTCAGCTCCCTTCTCCTCCACTGGAAGTCTCGCGGCCGCACGGAGCATTGCCACAGTAACCCGTGGCAACGCTCTGACCCCGTGGCTCTTGCGAGCGTTACAGTGGAGCTGACAGGGGAGCTGACCGGACTGGAGGAGAGATAAGGGAGCTGACAGGAGCTGCAGGACAGGTAAGTAACAGCTTGCTCCCAGCCCCCAACAGGACCGCCGGGCTTGTAATGAGCCCGGCGGTCCTGGTCTGTATTATGGCAATGTAAGTTGCCATAATATAGACATTGACTCGAGTATAAGACGAGTGGAGGTTTTTCAGCACAAAAAATGTGCTGAAAAACTCGACTTATACTCGAGTATATAAGGTAAGTTTAGACTATTTATCCTAATTCACCTGTTACGGTGGCTTCCTTCACTGCTTGCCTCAATTCTACTCAAGTGTATAGTATACTCTTTTGACTATATTACCACGTTTATGTCCCTTAACAGCACTAATGTTTTATCTTAAGTCTGTTGTTCTACTCTCGAAGATGTCCCAGGCAGGGCCACGCACATACTTCTCACATAATTCATTATATCTTTAGGTTCATTATTAGGACTGCTGCTTTCACTTGTATCTGTTTTTTCTTCTCTAAGGGTCATAGGTTAGAGGATATTCGTATTAAGGGCATTAGTGATAACATGGTTATTACAGGTTACGAAGTACTCAGCATTTTAAGGGCAACATTACTCATCATACCCCTTATACTACATTCATTAGGTAGATTTTATAGATTATTCAGTTGGATTCATGAGCTGGCCTTACATCTCACCCAAGTATGTTACATCATTGTATCTTTAGGTGCTATGTATCTACGATTTACTGCACAACCTCCTACTTATGGCTGAACGTTACATCGCTACATATCCTGTTAGGCAGAACAAGATGTCTACTTTTGCATAACATACCACAATTCCTACTATCTCTCGTTAACCCTGTAGGTCTGCGCCAATCCACCGCATTTCTGACTACTTGTTCTCAGATATGTGTCTGTCTCTGCACATTTTTCACAATGCCATAATAGTGACCCTTCCTATGCCAGTTTTATTGCTATTGCACAAAAGAAAAAGGATTGGAGGGGCGAAGATAATTTTAAAGAACTTTGTAAATTTGAAAGCAGGTGGATATTTGAATTAAACACTCTATCCCCTAATGGCTTAAATTTAGATTTTGAGCTGGCTCATTTTTTATAATTTTTTATAATTTCATAAATTTTTTTTTAATGATTTTTGTATCCCTTTAAATATATACATTATGCATTTTTGAGTATCAGCCCATTATATATATATATATATATACTCTTTTATATATTTATTTATATATATATTTTAAATATTTTTAACATATTCTTTATATATCTTTATATTTTCATTTTTGCTCTATTTGACCCACCAATCCTATTCATATGGGCTGTATTTACATGTTGTAAATGTGATATATATCTTTATGACATTGTGTATCATTTTTTTATATGTCTCTTACTATCTCCCCCTTGTAGGGGATCTATATATGCATGATTATTGCTATTTGTATACACAATTATGTTATTTTATATTATGAGTTATTGTTTATATACATGCATTTTACAAGTCACGATAGGTGCCCATCCACAATATGGAGCCCTTGGCTTCAACTGGGCAAATGAACTGAATTGAATAAAGCTGACGAAATGAGGGCCGAAAATACCGGAAGTGACATCAGACGCCGGTCAGCCGAACTTCCGCCCACGTGACCGGCAATCATAGAAGCGGCGAATTCAAAAAGGAACATCAGCTGGATGATTTTTATGCACTGATGAAAACTCTGGCTGAGTTGAAATGCGTCTGCATAAGTGTGAATTTGTGTGTCACCATATGGGACCTGCACAGTCATCTTTTAAACTTTATTTGCAATAAATTTGTTTATTTTTTTATACCATCATTTGCTGCTTTTCCTGATTTTTGGGGATACCATCTGAGATTCTCCACTAGCCTTTTGAGGCACCTTTGGGCATTATATACAGAGCCTGGCACGATATATATGTTCTAAGTATATAATTTTTTTTTTTACACTTATTTTAACATTTATTTTATTTGAATTCAGCCAGCAGGGGGACTACTTGTCATTACAGGCAGTCCCCCTGCTGGCAATACAGCAGCCAGCTAACCCGGCCATGTGATTGTGAGGTCCTCGCAAGGACCTCACTCTCACATGGCCGGGGGGAGGCTGCAGGAGGGAGGATTTGCCGCGGGGGACTCCCTGGGAGTCCCCCCAACCACGATCGCCGGCGTGGGATCGCCGGCGACCGGATAAGTAAAAAAAAAACGGAGGGCGTAATATTACGCCCGGCGGCATTTAGAATCTCCTAAAATAGGGCATAATAGTATGCCCTCCGGTCTGAAGGGGTTAAATATACATGTAGAATTATAGTATACATGCATTTACGTGTATACTAATGTAATCTTTTATGTAATTATATGTATTTATCTATCTATATATATATCTATATATATATATTTCCTGGCAGGGCCGGCCATAGGGGTGTGCGAGCTGTGCGGCCGCACAGGGCGCCATGGCAGCAAGGGGCGCCCTATGGCTGACAGCTTGCACACCCCCTGCCCTCTACCAGGGCTTAGCAGCGAAAGAGACTGTAGGAGGCGGAGCCAAGCAGCCGATGGGGGCGGAGCCAAGTGGTCGGCGGGGGCGGAGCTAACCGAGGCCTGAATCTGCTGCCTGGTAAGTGAGACCATAGTGCCCCTGCTCCCCCTATAGTACCCCTGTTCCCCATCTATCCCTATAGTGCCCCACTCTACCCCTATAGTAACCCTGTTCCCAATGTATCCCTTTAGTGCCTACCTCTTCCCCTATAGTGCCCCCTCTTCCCTATCCCATCTATCCCTATAGTGCCCCCCTCTTCCCCTATAGTAATCCTGTTCCCCATCTATCTCTATAGTGCCCCCTCTACCCCTATAGTAACCCTGTTCCCCATCTATCCCTATAGTGCCCCCCTCTTCCCCTATAGTACCCCTGTTCCCCATCTATCCCTATAGTGCCCCCCTCTTCCCCTATAGTAATCCTGTTCCCCATCTATCTCTATAGTGCCCCCCTCTTCCCCTATAGTAATCCTGTTCCCCATCTATCTCTATAGTGCCCCCCTCTACCCCTATAGTAACCCTGTTCCCCATCTATCCCTATAGTGCCCCCCTCTTCCCCTTTAGTGCACCCTCTACCCCTATAGTAACCCTGTTCCCCATCTATCCCTATAGTGCCCCCCTCTTCCCCTATAGTGCACCCTTTACCCCTATAGTAACCCTGTTCCCCATCTATCCCTATAGTGCCCCCTCCCCTATAGTGCACCCTTTACCCCTATAGTAACCCTGTTCCCCATCTATCCCTATAGTGCCCCCTCTACTCTTATAGTAACCCTGTTCCCCATCTATCCCTATAGTGCCCCCTATCCCTATAGGGCCCCCCTCTACCCCTATAGTAACCCTGTTCCCCCTCTACCACTAAAGTGACCCCCCTCTACCCCTATAGTACCCCTGTTCCCTATAGTGCCCCCTCTACCCCTATAGTACCCCTGTTCCCCATATATACCTATAGTGCCCCCTCTACCCCTATAGTGCCCCCATCTACACCTATAGTGCCCCTGCTCCCCTTATAGTACCCCTGTTCCCCATCTATCCCTATAGTGCCCCCATCTACACCTATAGTGCCCCTGCTCCCCTTATAGTACCCCTGTTCCCATCTATCCCTACAGTGCCCCTGCTCCCACTATAGTACCCCTGTTCCCCATCTATCCCTATAGTGCCCCCATCTACACCTATAGTACCCCTGTTCCCATCTATCCCTACAGTGCCCCTGCTCCCACTATAGTACCCCTGTTCCCCCTCTACCCCTATAGTGCCCCTGCTCCCCCTATAGTACACCTGTTCCCCATCTATCCCTATAGTGCCCCCCTCTACCCCTATAGTGCCCCCTCTACTCCTATAGTGCCCCCTCTACTCCTATAGTACCCATGTTCCCCATCTATCTCTATAGTTCCCCCTATCTACCTCTATAGTGCCCCTGCTCCTCGATCTACCACTATAGCACCCCTGCTCCCCATCTACCCCTATAGTGCTTCCCCATTTACCCCTATAGTGTACCTGATCCCTCCATCTACCCCTATAGTGCCCATGCTCCTTATCCATCCCTATTGTGCCCATGCTCCCCCTATATTGCCATTGTTCCCTGTCTACCCTAGTGACACTGCTCCCCTTATCTACTGCTATAGTGCATTGCTCCCACATCTACCCCAGTGCCCCTGCTCCCCCTATCTACTGCTATAGTGAACAAAAATCACACACGGTCAATACACACACACATATCAGACACAGTCAATACACCCATTACAAATATGGCACACAGAGAACACATCACACAATCACGTCTGACACACACATGATAAATGTAGCTGTCTTCCGAGTTCCGGCCAATCAGAACGTTGCCGCGGATTACCACAGGAAAGCTCTGATCACCAGAGATCAGCATGCCCTCCCTCCATGCAAGGTAATGACAGGGAAGAGGTGATAAATATTTGTTAATTGTTAAATTTTCATTTAATAAATCCCCTATACACATGGATGGCGCGGGGGGGGGCGCTGTTAAGATTTTTCGCACAGGGCGCCTGAAGGCCTAAGGCCGGCCCTGTTTCCTGGCCATATCCATGGCAGCACAACAATGGGTAGCTCCTCCCTATCCCTAACCAGACAGGAACCTAATTAAAACAGAAGGTATAAGTAACCACTCCTACCCCTCCCACCCTCAGTCTTTTTGTTCCTGTCCTATCCCTAGGACAGACTTAGTCATTCTAAGACTAGAGAATTTTTTCTTTTTGGCTTACCTGAGGGTTGTTACCTTCTCCCTCAAGGGAGTTCAGCCTCTCTCCCTTGGGCAGTCTCCAGTACACGGCCCTGTGCAAAGGTGACCCCCTGGAGAGACCCCTTTAGTGACCGGGGGTTCTAACTTGCTGTGACCCTAGGGGTAGCAAGATTATGCCATCACCATGATTCCTGCAGTGACCAAGAGGTAGCAGGCTGGGCATGCACATACAGGGCATATGGATTTACTTGCGGTGACCCTAGGGGTAGCAAGATTATGCCATCCTCCTGTCTCCTGCAGTGACCAAGGGGTAGCAGGCTGGACATGCACATACAGAGCATATGGATTTATTTGCGGTGACCCTAGGGGTAGCAAGATTATGCCATCATCCTGTCTCCTGCAGTGACCAAGGGGTAGCAGGCCAGACATGCATATACAGAGCACATGGATTGCAAGGATTAATATGACATTGACTAACATCCCATTGCTGAAGGAGTTAATGTGAGACAGACTAGCATTCCATCACTGAAAGGGTTAAAGTACAACTTACTATCTTTTACTTTGCCATGGATTTACTTGCTGTGAACCTAGGGGTAGCAAGATTATGCCATCAGCCTATTTCCTGCAGTGACCAACTAGTAGCAGGCCGGACATGCACACGGATTGCAAAGATTCTATGAGATTAACATTTCATCACTGAAAGAGTTAATGTGAGATGGACTAGCATTCCATCACTGGAAGGCTTAAAGTACAACTCACTATCTTGTACTTTCCCATGGATTTACTTGCTGTGACCCTAAAGGTAGCAAGATTATGCCATCAGCCTATTTCCTGCAGTGACCAAGGAGTAGCAGGCTGGGCAGGCAAATATATGGATATAACCCCTTCTACCCTTCATCGGTTTCATCTAAACGGTAAGAGATTCCTGCTACTCTGAATTTCTATCAAACGTATTCCTAGGCTTCTGTGTCTTATTCCAAGGCCTCTGTGTCTTTTAATATATCCACTGGGTTACTTATTCCTAGGCCTCTGCTGGGCCTTTTAAAATAGCAGTTGGATTCATTTATTCCTAGGCCTCTGCTGGGCCTTTTAATATAGCAGCTGCATTAATTTATTTCTAGGCCACTGTCGGGCCTTTTAATATAGCCACTGGAGTCACTTATTTCTAGACTTCTGTGTCTTTTAATGTATCCACTGGATTACTTATCTCTAGGCCTCTGTTGGGCCTTTTAACTGGAGTCACTTACTCATAGGCTCCTGTGTCTTACTCCTAAGCCTCTGTATCTTTTAATACATCCACCGGAGTCACCTTTTCCTAGGCATTTGGTATGCCTTTTAATATAGCAGGGAGCTTTTTCCTAGGCCTCTGTTGGGCCTTTTATTTTAACCGCTAGATTTATTTATTCCTAGGCCTCTGTGGCTCACCAGTTCAATTCCCTGCAGGGCTGACTCAGTCCTTAATTGTAAATAAAATGTGTATACTTGGAAACCAGAAAAATATCTGAATGTCTCTTTCCTGGTTCAAGATTTGCAATAATTGTTTCTAGTGCCTCTTAATACAGCTGCTGGTTTCACTTATTTTATGTGCTTTTTAATTTCATTATTATATGCCTCCATGTTGGTTTTATGTATTCACTACATTTATTATCCTATTTCAATGTCTCTGTACTTGGTAATAGGCTATTCGCTGTTCTGTTCCTCTATCTCAGCCTTTCAACCTGTTTTATTTTAAGTCCCTAAGTTTACATACTTACTTTTGGGCCCATTCAGGTTTTTTCCTCTGCGTTTAATCACCCGCGAATACCCAGGTGCTAGTCCAGTGGTCGCGCCATGCCATTACCGCGCATGCGCGGAAATCTGATTCGCTCCTGCGTATTCTAAAGTGTAAGCCCAGTTGCAGTGGTTGCAGGGTCATATTGGCCTCCCCTTTTCAGCACAATGTTTTCTGATAGGTTTTTTCCTATATTAAGTAATTAGATTTGTGTGCAGTTTCCATCTTAATTTGAATTCTTCTTTTTGGTTTCGGTAAGTTTTTCTTTATCGAAGGTATATTACTTATTTTTCTGTATCTATCAATCTCTACTTATATAGCAGAGATTTTCTTTGTAAAGGATGAAAAGAAATCTTATGCAGTTATGGATTCAGATCCCTCTGCTCCCAGAAAAAAAGGTCACACTCTAAGAGACATAGGTAAGCCATTC
Source organism: Pelobates cultripes (assembly GCA_933207985.1). Lineage (NCBI taxonomy): Eukaryota > Metazoa > Chordata > Amphibia > Anura > Pelobatidae > Pelobates > Pelobates cultripes. The sequence continues at coordinate 412,691,184 of OW240912.1, read as the reverse complement.
TATATTTTTCTGTCATTACTAAACAAAAGAGTGCCTATCAATAATTGGAATTCCCTATGATGATAGCTCTACGGAAAGAAAATAATCCGGATCATACAAGGGAAGTCACACTAAAGAATTGTTTGTGAGGCATATGATAAGAGATCCTTGTAAAAGTAAAGTCTCTGCACAGACTGTCTGAAAGTGGCTACAGGCCCTTCTATCCATGCCCTGTGTATTACACAATATTAACAGGAGGTATCTCAAGACGTCATAGAAGCTGTTAAAGCTTGGATCCTCTGGACAATTCCCAGAATGAATACTCTTAGAAATCCTGGGAGATGGATCCATTCAGAGATATGAAATCATCAGATGAGGATATTCAGCCTATTTCAGTAGTTCCAGAATCCGCTCATTTGATTTCCAGAATCCTTTTACTTCTAGCCTTTCTTTTCGGATGTCAGAAGTTGTAGAGTATCTTTTCCAGTTTCCGGTCCCCTTAAGATCCTTAATGGAGGAATGGTTCTACACTGAGAGAGGTTTTCAACACAAGGGAGTATCTCAGTCTTCATCCATTGGAATTTCAGACACTAGTACCTGGGACTCTGCTCCTAAGTAGTAGATGCAGTCCTTAGACTGGCTAAATGTTCCTCTCTGCCTGTAAACAATGCGGGATCTCTGAAACTCCACGGAGTATACATGGTTCTGCTCCTCTCTAAAGCCTATGTGGCAGCTGGCACAGGCTTTCATCTTGCTGTAAGGTTTTACCTCAATCTCTAAGGATCTAATATTGGTATGGATAAATTGGAGGAGCATATCAGAGATAAATTTCCTTTGTCTCTTGACAATTTACAAGTCATTAACCGGGAATAGTCTTAAGCTAAGAAGCCTACATAGGTTGCATTATATTATAGCCAGAAATATGACTTTCTTTGTGTCTATTAGCTGGGCTCTTTTGCTTAATACCTGGTCCATGGATGCATCCTCCTATATTAATGGATCAACAGAACGGCAGAGGGCAAGAAAGCTTGTCTACTTCAAGACCTAAGGTTTGGGAGACCCTTTCGATATAAAGATTCTCACTAACTTCCTTCTCAGACCAAGGTATTTCACACCATGAAGAGAGTGTGATAGATCTCAACCTTGATGTAAGTGGTCATTATTCTACCAGAGGAATCGAAAAGGTAAAAAGAGATGCTTTGTAAATCTCATGGCTTCCCTTCAATTAGAGGAAGCTATAGTGAGATTTTTTTAAAAAGCAACTAGAACACAAAGAATCTGTTTCTAACAGGTGTTGGAGATCCATTCTAATTTACAGGATTCTTGAACGTTCTTATTTATAAAGGTAGTATTCCTAGTACATTGGATAATGTCTATAGATTTGCAGGATGCTTATTGCCATGTATCCTTTGCCTCACATCACTTTTATTTTTACACCTTCATGATGAAAGATGAATGTCTGCTATAGTCACCTTGTTCCCTCCCAGTTCATGGTATAGCTGGGAATACAGTTCGACATGGTTCATGGCTCGGTACAGCTCTTTTCAGACTAGCATATTACCCCAACAGAGAGAGTTTTGATCCAGGTCCTCCACCAAGGAAATCCTTTGGACAGTGATAACCATGAATACCATCCACTGGCGTTGAGGAACTTTTCTCCAAATTCAAATATGTTCAGAAAAGGGACTCCCTTAACACCCAACATTTCTCTTCTGCATAGGGTGCAAGAGCCAATATCAATCATCCTGACAGTTCCATATTAATACCCAGTCCATGGTTTCCACCTCTATTTATCTTCTTCAGTACCTCCAAGGGATCAAGGGATCTCCCAAAATAGTTCTTCCCTCTTCCATCAGGTCCAGTGCTACTTTCCTCATTCTGGAGGTTTCGATAATGTAGAAAGGCTTAAATATAAGAGGTTTTTTTTTTGTTTTTTTTTTGAACTACAGTAATTAATACCCTTCTGAGGGCCATGGGAAAACTTATATGCTTATATGTCTCAGCACTCTCTGATCTCTCTTTCTGGATTTCTTCTGTTTATCTTTACTTATAGACCATAAAGATCTTCAAGCCTCTATATAAGCCATCAACAGATGGGTAGTCTTGACTGTTTTTTTGGCTACTAAGCCCTAGGGATTACAGTACTTAAAGGTATGTTTGCTCTAGAGCTAATTCTCCCTCTTGAGCATCGGTGGCCAAGCTTCCCTGGAACTTGTAGGTAAATGGCTGCTTGATCCTCAATCAATTTTCAGACATTTTTTATTTGGTACATTTGAGTTGGTCATTTTGATAATGTGCCATTAGTGGGCAATCAGTTTGTCATGTCCTTATGAGATGTGTGTATTGTCAATTTGCATTCATATTTTGGAAGTCTTGTGTTCTTTTTTCCCTCCCTTGGTTATTGCTTGGGTATTACCCATTGTTGTGCTGCCATGGATATGGCCAGAAAAAAGGAAAATTTATTCCTACTTACTGTAATTTTCTTTTCCTGGTCATAGGCCATGGCAGCACAAAGAACCCTCCCTGGGATATTGCTGGAAACAAGACTGAGGGTGGGAGGGGTAGGAGGGGTTACTTATACCTTCTGTTTTAATTAGGTTCCTGTCTGGTTAGGGATAGGGAGCTACCCATTGTTGTGCTGCCATGGCCTATGACCAGGAAAAGAAAATTACGGTAAGTAGGAATAAATTTTCCTTTATATTTGCGGTTATTTGTATTTTATATATAGATAGATATATATAGAATGCCATTCTAAGTGTATTTTGTTACATATATATATATATATATATACATATATATATATATATTTTCCCAGGTCCCAGCACTCAATGTTCCCCGTCTTTTCCATGCTCCGGTGCAAGTAATCTCTGACCAAAATATAGCATCCAAGTAGAGAGCACTCTGGAGTCTTCGTTTTATATCAAAATAAATACTGCTTTATTGTGCAGAATACAAAAGTGTCGACGTTTCAGTCACAATAGAGTGCTCTCTACTTGGATGCTATATATATATATATATATATATATATATATATATATATATATATATATAATAACAAAATACAGTTAGAATGAAATTACATATGAATATATAATTTATATTAAATTTTGTTTCAATATTTTATTTATTTATTTTTTATTTTATTTATTTATTATTGTAATTATATGTGTATATATATATATATATATATATATATATCGTGTGTATTATATATATATATATATATATATATAATATATGTGTATATATCTATTATATCTAATATATATATTATATATATGTAACGTCATTCTAAGTGTATTCTAAGTGTATTTTAATACTAACATTTATACTTATATTAATATTACAATACACTTTGTATGATGTTACATATATATTATATATATTTATATATATATATATATATATAATATACATATATTATATATATAAATAAATTTCTATTTTAATTTTACACGTCTAATATATTTTTTTTTACAGCTTCCACAATAGGGGGACTATCTGACATTTCAGACAGTCCACCTGCTGGCAGATCTACAGCCCCCACGGGGGCTTCTTTTGCCGTGGGAGGGCTGCCTGGACTGTCAGGCAGTCCTTCCGAAGAAGATTGCGGTGGAGGTGAGTATCTCGGGCGCTCTGGGAGCTGCAGCCGTTAAGGGGTTAAAGAGTGACAAAAAATAAATCAAGTGCAACATATAGTGCAAATGAGTTAATAACTGCACATAAACAAACCGTATCAAATTAACACAAAATCGTACTATATTTATTTATTTATAAAATATTTTACCAGGAAAGATACATTGAGATTTCTCTCATTTTCAAGTATGTCCTGGGTCCACAAATCATTGCATTGTTGCAATTAGGGTACAATAAAATACATATAATATATAATAAATACAAAATTTAACATAGAACAGGCAGGAAATATATAATAAAACATTACAGGTGCATTCTGTTTTGAGGTATGTAGAGAGGGATCTCTTAAAGGACTTTAGGCTTGGGGAAGATTTTAAATTGTGTTGGAGGTCGTTCCACAATTGCGGTGCTCTGTAGGAGAAGGAGGATAGGTCTGTTTTCTTTTTGTATTGAGATAGACTAAGTAAAGTGTTGGTACTGGATCGGAGGTTATAGGAAGTGGGAACAGCTGAGGAAAGCATTGTGTTCAGTTGGGTGGGAGTTTCCCAGAAAAGCTCTTAAACACAAGGCTGGAAAGATGAAGGGTGCGTCTGGATTCCAGCGACAGCCAGTTTAGCTCTTTTAGCATGTCACAATGGTGAGTCCTGTAATTACATTGTAGCACAAATCGGCAGAACGAGTTATACAATGTGTTGAGTTTATTAATGTGGGATTGCAATGCAAATGCATATACTACCTCCCCATAATCAATGATTGGCATCAGCATTTGCTGTACAATCTTTTCCTTTACTGTAGGGCTTAGTCAGGTTTTGTTTCTGTACAAGGCACCTAATTTTGGATAGCATTCAGATGCAATCTTTTCTATGTGCAGGCCAAAAGATAGATTGGGGTCTAACATCATACCCAAGTATTTGAAAGAGTGGACTGCGGTCAGTGTGCTATTTGAATTTGTTTTGATGCATAGGTGGGAATTGTGTAATTTGTGTAATTTAGGTACTGTTCCAAAGATCATTGTGACAGTTTTGTCAGTGTTCAGGAAGAGTTTGTTTTTTGCGATCCACTTTTCTACCTCTGTAAACTGGTTTTGGAGCATAGCCTCAAGTTGCGGTAGATTGGATTTGCTCGCATAGATCACTGTGTCGTCTGCGTACATGTGTACATTTGAGGATTTGCAGACATTAGGCAGATCATTTATAAATAATGTAAATAGTAGGGGGCCGAGAATGGAACCTTGGGGAACACCACAAGTGCAATATGTAAATCTAAATTTAACAGTAAAAAAAAGTTCATGCATAATATCTATTTATGGTTTTAAAAGACTAAAAGAAAAGGTAAGAAAAAAGGAGAGAAATAGATACACAAAGATTGGGGGGTAACCCCTAAATAATAAATAAACAAAAAACTGTAATTATAACCTTAGCAGGAACCTTAGAGTCAGTAAATTAGCACTAATTGATCAGGGACTCAAAGGCGATAACCTAGCAGATAAACATAGTGCTAGCAATATGGGAAATTTAAAACAAAACAAAAAAAACTTCATTGATATAGAAACAGCCCAGTATCCTTTAAAAACAATAAAAACAAACACATGAATAAATGTGCTCCAAATAAAGAAATTAATGTGTTAGAGAGAAAGTGCTGATATGCATGGATGCAGACTTAAGATGCTATAATATGCCTTGCCAACAGGCTGTTGAATACAATTCAGGATCATTCACACCTTAGTGATCGAATAATCAAAATTTTATTATAAGACAGGAGGCGAATATTTGCTTATCGTTCTTTACTGAAACTCCCAGCAGCAAAGAAACAGTTAACAGTAAGTAAAAGGTGTAACCAATCAGAATGTATAACAGAGCATGTCCAGTCATCAGGCTCCTCCTCTTTCTTGATGCAGTCGACAGTCGTAAAGAGTGACCGAATACCTTAGAAAATTACAAACATAATTGGAACAAAATATATAGGTGTTGCAAAATACCTACCTAGCAGGGTGGGGAGAGTATTCCTGACGGGTGGGAAAGTATTTACCTCCTGTCTTTAATAAAATTTAGATTATTTGGTCACTATGGTTAGAATAATCCCGAATTTTATGGCAAGACAGGAGGCTTCATATTTGCTGTTTTAAAGCAAGGAGGACATGGAAATAGACACATGAGGCATTGTCTAAAATAAAAGGTGTGGAAGGTAGATTTCGTGGACCAATCTGTAGAGGCTAAAATCTCCGCCAGAGAGCCCCCAGCCGTAAATGCAGAAGAGGCAGCCACACCTCTCAAAGAATGGGCACCAAAAGATGAGTCGATACCGGCTAGAGCCAGGAGCCATTTGATCCAATGGGCAATCGTGGAACAATATACACCATTAGGGGGCCTGTTTGTGTTCTATGTTTGGGGCCTGTATGTGTTCTATGGGAAGTAGTGCGAACGATGTAATGTCAGACGCAACGAGCTACAAATAGCGTGGGTTTATCCTGGAAATAAGGATAGCTTACTGTAGACAAATTGGATTTAGTGCGTAGGGTAATGGAGAAGTGTACTACCTCGGAGTAAAGTCAACGGCACCGAAAGAATACCAAACAGAGAAGCAGTGCCAAATTGGCTGACAGTTGTCGGAGAGAGAGTGATTCATTAGAAGGCCAAGCATCTAAAAAGGGTAGCACAATAGCAACATCCCAAAACTGATTATATTTGGGAGCGAGAGGTCTTGCGAGGCGGATGCCCTGCAAGAGTCTACATATGGAAGGGTGTTTGCCAACTGAGGAGTTCTCAAAAAGGGAGGGAATTTAATCTGCAATGGTGTTATACAGCCAAGCTTTAAGCTCCACAGAGACTGCCGATTTAGGTAAATCAGACATAATTGAAGGGAAAACAGTTGGATCGCCACAATAATTTTTAAGATTTTTTTGTTGTTGTTTTTTTTTTATAAATGAAACAATAAAAATATCAATAGGCAGTGGACTTGAGTAAAGTAACACAAAGTGTGTATAGAAGGTGGGTTCAGCCACTAATTGAACGTGGGGGTCACCCACATTTAACCAGTGCAAAGGGACAGTATAACTTACCAGAGTTAATAAAAGGGGTAGCCTGTGTATACACAATTGGGGTTTACCCTGTAAAGGGGAAATGAGGGGGTCAACCTCAGGAGACAGTGAGGTGATCACCCTCTGAAATGAGGCAAATAGTGATATAGAATAGAGGGGGTCACCCTCTGTAATGAGGCAAATAGTAATATAGTATAGAATGGGTCACCTCTGCAAGGGTTTAGTTCAGAAAGTGCAATCTATAACAAAACAGAGTAAAAACCTTTGTAATGCTTTGTGACTACAGGGTTGTTTAAATTGAGATGGTATTAGAATAGCTAAAGTAAAATTACTTACCTAAATGAACCGACAGAGGCGCTCGAGAGCCATTGGAGACACCTAAACGTCCAGACATTCCGTAATGGAGAGGACTAAAAGTGCGCGAAAAAGCCTGCGAAAATGCCAAGAAGGAGATGGCCGCGGGAGGTGGGACGCGTCGCTATGGTGATGGTAGGGGTCGGGAATCTAGATTGCGGGGGTGAGGGTGGTGATACTACAGATGGTTGGCACCCGGCCAGAAGCCACAATCCGATTATTGTCGCATTTCTGGCCGTAAGAAGGAGGCTGTAAACAGGCGTTTCTGAAGGGATCAGAAACCAAAGTAGAGGGCTGAGCAGAGAATTAACTTAGCCATAAAGCTGTCCAAAATGTAAAGAAAACGTTTGAATACAATACAAAATAGTAAGCAAAAAATACAATAATATGAATATAATAAAATAAAAACAGTAGTACAATATAGTAAGTCAGTTTAGTTATGTTAAATAAAGACTATAATTGGAATAGACTCACCTGGGAGGCAAGCAGATAAGAAAGAGGAGTTGGGAGGAGCCTGATGACTGGACATGCTCTGTTATACATTCTGATTGGTTAAACGTTTTACTTACTTGTGGCAAACATAGCCACTTGGACAATATAAAGAGACTGTACCTTTAAGGGTTGCCTGTATGTCGGTGGGGATATGTGTTTAACTATGTATAATGTATGCTGGCTGTAATGACGTGTAATTACTGTATTGGCTATCTGCCGAATGCAGATAGCTGTATGTGCTGTATTTTCTTTCGTTTCACGAACGGCACTTTTGCGGGCCGTTTGTGAACTGAAATAACCCCCATGTAGTAGCCCACACACTGAGAGGCGTGTGGCGCTTGTTAACCGATTGCAACAATGTATTTTGTTCCCTAGAATGCAATCGGTATTTTGAACATGTATTTTAATGAATGTGTTTTCCGTGCGGCGTTCAGTTGTTTTAGCTGGGATCTGAGCGGTAATCTCACGAATGATGCGGTCAGACCCCAGCTATCTACCGAACGTCCATTCGTTTAAATAGACTGCATATTCGAAAAGTTATGGATTTTAATATAAATTGTCGGTTCTGCTGCACGGAGGGCTAATCCACTTAACGGTACATTCCTGTGGGAGGATCCTTCTCGTGCAGCAGTGCCTGATGGGAGAAATGTCTTCTACAGTAAGTTCCCCATGTAGTCCACTCTGGGAATACCCCTGGGAGGGGACTCAGGAAACCCCTTGCATGGGGACTTGTATAAATTGTGGAGCTGAAAATAAAGATCTCAGTTGACTCTCAGAACTGTGTTTCGTCCGGTTACTGGGAGATTTGGGATATTGCCTTGCTTTTTCCAGCGCTTGACTGTGGATTACTTCCTGAACCAGCGGAATTCGTGGATTTAATATTGGCGTTCCGCTACATTACTGTTAACTGTTTCTTTGCTGCTGGGCGTTTCAGTAAAGAAAAATAAGCAAATATGAAGCCTCCTGTCTTGCCATAAAATTTAGAGAGTAAGATATAGAATGATAAAACAACCAGTAGCTGAAAAGCTACTCCAATAAACCAAGAATAATGACTCTTATCATGTGCACTGAGTTTCAATGAGAGTGTGTACAGAAGACCATCAACTAACTAATAAATAGTAGTGACAGCACCCTGGTATGCAAGCACGATCACTAGAGTGGGTGGTCTATTCCATGTACATACAATAGTATAGGTCTAGCAGATAGACAGCTCCCAAGTTTCTAGTTGTCACAACTCCCTTCAGAAAATTGATATAGTAAAGGGAAGGGGGGAAAAAGGGCAGCTATATTAAAAATGATAAATTGTGGCAGCTAGATTAAAACATAGTCCTCCAATATTAGGCTATGCTAAGATATAAGCAATGAAAAGTATCCCTATTATGATAGTGTCTACATCTAAATCTCCTAATACCTTTCTGCTAAAACCCCCTGTGTCTTCAAGGGTACCTATCTCTAATTCCCCTAGATAATTAGACACAGTGTAGCTCACATTAATAAAACGTTAACAATCCTAATAATGGTGGTTTAAAAATAATGTGGTAGAACTAGCATTTCTGCATGATGTAAAATAGGATTACTATCTTAGATCTAATAAAATGTATCCAAAAGTGTAGCAAGCGCCCCTGACGTGCGCGTTTCGCCCTAGCTCATCAGAGGGGAACCAACCGTAATGGACACTGGGTTTAAAAAGGGTAAGTAAGACTCTGAGTGGTAAATTGTTAGCCCTCCTACTTGGGAGGGGAATAGGGTATTCTTGAACTTTACCCCTTATGATGATTTAGTAACAGTTTTTTACGACAACTATTCCCATAATATTATTTAAAAAAAATTGTTTTTATTGAGTTATTCATATGTTGCATTTTAAATGTTCACAATTATACAGTATATGATTTAAAGTAATATTTGATTAGATGAAACCCAAACTAATTTGTTAGGATTTTCCATTGATAATGTGTTGTGTAATATTTAACAATAATTTAGTATACAATTAGAACTAATATGAAATAAAAAAAAAAAAAAACACAAAGTATAGATTTGTATTCTGAAATCTCGGAGAAAGCTAGTTAAGGAATCCAGAACTCATGTTGGTTATTTCTTATTTTTTATTATATATTTCATTGTTTTTATATATTTATTTATTAGATTCTTTATATTACTTGCAAATAGTAACTTTTCTTTGAATAGTTTAAAGACATAGATACATATTAAACATAACGTGTTTTTTTTACTGTTAAATATTTTGCAAATGCATGTCCTAAACATTAAAAACAACATTATACGTTTATTTTCTTATGCTTCATATCATCACTTATAATATAAATATAATCAACTTCTGCAAACTTAAGATAATAAGAAAGACTAACATTTGAATAATTCATTTTCTTTTTCCGAAAATAAACATGCAGAAACTTTCTGATTTAACAAAGTACATTATAATTTTCTAGAACATTTTTTTTCCTTTGGCTATTGTTAAATTAAACTCACAACTTTCTCTATGTAATTAATCACTGGGCAACAGGACCTCTAGTGAATCTGTTCAAAGGTTTGTAATCATATGAGACATGAAAGGGAGGAAACACACACAAACTGAAAGTACAGTATATGATTTCTGAGCTGTGTTCGGCTGAATCCATTGAGAGTTAGGCGTCTGTTATAGCAGAGAATGACAAATCACAGTAATTCCAAAGAGGTTGACTGTGAGCTTCAAATGAATGAAAAATAAAACAGATAGTTTAACGATTTAATGGCTTGTTCAAATAAATATTGTTGGTTACGACTATTTAACAAATAATAAAATATTACAAATCATGATTATATGAAGTTGGTTAAGGAATTAAATACTTTTAATAAAATCAATGATAATGTTTGCACTGATATGGAATTGATTTAATGTGTTCTTGTTAGTGATTTGATTAATGTCTACAGAGTTTAACCATATGTTAAAAACACAATGAACGTATTGCTAATAATGTGCCAATTATGATTGAATAAAGGTAGATGAAGATATTAACAAGGCAAAATTGAGGCAGGGTATTCTAAAATCAGGAATTCGAGGTTACATGCTCACCAAACACGGCAGGAGTTGTTTTCTATATTTTTTTTTTTTTTATATTTAGCATTTTTCACAAAATTCAAAATAAAATCCAAAGCAAATTTGACAAACAACTTGTGGTACTTATAATTTAGAAAACAACAGAAGTAAAATGTTATAGAAAAATTTACAAAAATAGCTAATTTTATTCCTTTGACTAAATTACCCTCATCTCCAGAATTGGCTGAAATCTTTGCCAAAAAAAGTTATATTGCTTACATGGTAACCCCAAAGAAATAATATTTGCCAGGGGCCCTCAATTTGTATCTTGATTCTCGAAGGCCTTTTGTACTCAGATGGGTATTAAACTCAACTTCTTGTTGGCTTCATAGGCATGCGCACGGGGTGTGCCGGGTGTGCCTGGGCACACCCTAATCCCCGCGGCACGCCTATGGAGTGAGACCGGCAGGGGAGATCTCAGGATCTCCCGTCGGCTCATGCAGAGCCGGCGCTATCCATATATAAATACATACATATATAAACGCGGCATGTGCTTGTTCAATAGGGTGCACACCCTAATGCAATAGGCTGCGCACGCCTATGGTTGGCTTATCATCCTCAATCTAATGAAGCAGCAGAATGTACTAATCAGATGGTGGAACAGTACTTGAGATGTTTAATTACTGAGTATCAAGGTAATTGGGTTGGTCTAATTCCCTGGGCTGAGTTTGCACATAACCATATGGTTTGTGATTCTACATAAAATAGTCCTTTTTATTTGAATTATGGTTTTCATCCTACGGTTCTCCTATCCTCATTTCCTTCCCTGGAGCGTGCTCATGGGCGTCCGCAGGAATTTTTCCAGGGGGGGGCATAATTGTAATGACATCCATGCTTGGTACCTTTTTGACAGTGTCATGAAAGGGAAGGGGCATAGCCATTATCACATAAAGCCAGGGTGAATAGCGTTTTCACAACTATGGTGTCAGGAATATATGTTTGTATTCCTGACACTATAGTGTTCCTTTAAGCAAATTAAAGGACATTTCTGGTCACCATAACAACTTCACCTAAATGAAAATGCTATGATGCCAGGAAGCCCCTGGGTGCTTGCTTTCCTTTAAGGGGTTAAATCGCTCTCAAATGGTTTAACCCCAAAGGCTTCCTCCAGCTCCAGGTCGCTCAGTGGTATTTGGCTTCTGAAACAGAGTGTCAGGAAGTGCAGATTGACGTCAGGCATGGGTGCCGCTGATTGGCTAGAGTGGTCAGTTGACGCTCTAAGCCAATCGCTAGTTCCCGGTTCATAAAATATTTTTACTTTTTTATGAATGTGGAGCCACTGATTGGCTTAGAGTGCCAGCTGACCGCTCAAGCCAATCAGCAACACCCCTACCCAACGGCACTCTGTGCTTCCTGACACTCAGTAAATAAAAGTGAACACATTAACACCGATATTTTTTTACCTTTGGAGATGAGAAGGTCCAGCGTTTCCCTGCCAGGCCCAGGTACCAAAGCCTTATGATGTGGTGTCCAGAATAAAGTGGAGGGTTCACTTCACTTGTCCTTCCTGCTCCAATCTCCTTTTCCTCTCCTTCATTTGACAGTCTTTTTTTTTTCTTCTGACAATGTTTTCTATCCTTGGCCCCTTCTGCTCTTTTACCTTTCTGCTACTTTCTGCTTATTTAGCGCCCTTCTGCTCCTTTCTCATTCTGATCCCTTTTTGCTCCTTGCAGACCCTTTCTGCTTCCTTTTCTACTTTACCTTTGTGCTCCTTGCTGTCCCTTTCTGCTCTTTCTCCTACTTTACCTTTGTGCTCCTTCTGATTCTTTCTGCTCCTTTACCTTTGTGCTCCTTGCTGTCCCTTTGTCCCTTTGTGTTCCTTCCTGCTCATTCTCCTACTTTATGTTTGTGCTCCTTCTGCCCCTTCCAGCTCATTTCTGACCCTTTCTGCTCCTTCTACTTTACCTTTGTGCTGCTTTACCTTCCAGCTCCTTGCTGACCCTTCCTGTTCATTTCTATATATCTATAGGCTGCTGCCCCCAAAATCTATAGGCTGCTGCCCCCCTCCCCAAATCAATGGGCTGCTGCCCCCCCCAAATCAATGGGCTGCTGCCCCCAAATCTAAAGGCTGCTGCTGACCTCAAATCTATAGGCTGCTGCCCCCAAATCTAAAGGTTGCTGCCCCCCCCCCAAATCTATGGGCTGCTGCCCCCAAATCTATAGGCTGCTGCCCCCCCATCTAAAGGCTGCAGCCCCCAAACCTATAGGCTGCTGCCCTCCAAATCAATGGGCTGCTGCCCCAAATCTAAAGGCTGCTGCCCCCAAATCTATAGGCTGCTGCCCTCTCCCCAAATCAATGGGCTGCTGCCCCCAAATCAATGGGCTGCTGCCTCCAAATCTAAAGGCTGCTGCTACCCTCAAATCTATAGGCTGCTGCCCCTCCCCAAATTCCATGGGCTGCTGCCCTCCCCCCAAATCTATGGGCTGCTGCCCCCCTAAATTTATGGGCTGCTGCCCCCAAATCTATCTGCTGCTGCCCCCCCCCAAATCTATAGGCTGCTGCCCCCCTCTCAAACCCTCCCCCCACTTACCTGATCTGTAGGCTGTCTCTGGCTGCATGTGTTGTTCCCCTGCGGTTTCAATCAGCAGAGAGAAACAGGGATGCAGCTTCCTATCCCTGTCTCTCTCCATACACAGCGCCACCTACTGGCCGGCGCCGGTATTGCAGTTCAATTTAACTCACGAAAAATAGCAGAACAAGCTGAAAAATCCAGGGGGGGGCAAGTGCCCCCCTTGCCCCCCCCTGCGGACGCCCATGAGCGTGCTGATAGTTGATGAACATCAACACATCCTAGCACAATTCCAGTCTATAAAAAAAAATGCATATAGAGTGTTGCTACAGTTTACCGGGTGATAAGGTCTGTCTGAATACCAGACATATTCAATTAAAGGTTCCTTCAATAAAGTTTGATCCTAGATTTGTGGGCCCTTGCAGAGTCTTGAGAAGGATTAATCCTGTATCTTATGAAATTGGTCCTCCTCATGCATTGAGTATACCTAATAAGTTCTATGTTTCCTTACTGAAGCCTTTAACTTGTAATAGGTTTACAAGTAGTATATTGCCTCCTTTTTCTATGCAGGAGAAGGGCCAGGAATATGAAGTCCAGTCCATTTTTGGTCCCCGTGTTCTTATGGAAAAATAGTCAATTGGGAGGGTTATGGTCCTGAAGAGATTTATCATATTGATGTTCATGCTCCTCAAATTATTTTATTCTCATTTTCCATCTTGTCCTGGTCCCTTCTGTTCTCAAAGGGGGGCCCTGTCAAGGTAACTGCCGTTAGTGAAGGGTGAGCATCCTTAAAGGGACTCTGTAGTCTTCAATGAGCTGAAGTGGTCTGAGTGCAAACTCCCATTATTATTAGAAAACTCCATAGCGCTGTACAAAGGGTGGACTAACAGATATGTAATTGAAACCAGACAAATGGACGTACAGGAACAGAGGGGTTGAGGCCCCTTCTGCACCATGAGGGAGGGCCTTGACAGAGTGGGAAGCTATAGTTCCAGGAAAACAAGTTTGTTTTCCTGGCACTATCGTTTCCCTTTAAGGTCCTCCCTCTCTCCTCAGTGGTTCTGACGCCATGCGCTGTAGCTTTGCCTATTTTTATAGCGTGGCGTTGATGTCCTAACATCGATGACATCACAGGCCATGAAAAAATTTGAATTAGAACATTTTGGGTGTGTGACTATAGTATAAAAGGGCTTATAGGCTTAGATCATTGCCTTGTTTTGGTTTAAAGTTACTTTGTTCCTTATAGTGCATTGTATAGTTGGTTTTATCTGGTTTTGACTTTGTCTGTGTTTTGACTATTCTCCTTTCTCCTTCCCTGTGACTCAATTTGTGTATACTTATGTGTGCAAGTCAGTGGTGTATTTTGGATCTGTACTTCCCTAGGCATGATGGAACTCGGACACCCCCTAATTAACATTTGTTCCATCCCTTCCTGTCAAGGCCACACCTCTTCTTGTTAAAGACTAACACACACTTTGACTGAGAGACACACACTCTCAGATACACTGGCATACACACACTAACTGATTTGACACAATCTGACATACATACACAGTCATTAACTCACAGACACACACTGACAGACACACGATCACTGACAGACACGCACATGCAGACACACAAAAAACACACACATTCAATCACAGACACACACTCACTCACTCACTCACAGAAACACAGAATCACTCAGACACAAACACTCACTCACAGACACACAATCACTCAGACACACACACACAGACAGACATACACTAACTCACTCACAGACACACACATTCACTGACAGAAACACACTCACTCTCACAGACACACACTAAAATACACACAGGTTCCCTCACAGACACACACATACTCACAGTCACACACACAATCACTCAGACACAAAAACACTTTCACTCACAGACACACACTGACAGACATACACACACTCACTCACTCACTCACAAACAAGCACACAATCACTAAGACACACACACACACACACTCACTCTCACAGACACACACACTAAAAGACAAACAGGCTCCCTCACAGACACACACAATCACGCAGACATAAACTCGCTCACAGACACACACTCACAGACATAAACACATTCACTGACATACACACTCACAGACACACACTGAGATATACACAGTCAGACTCACTGACAGAGACACACTGACATACATACACACACTGACAGACAGACACACAGACACACACACATTCCCTCCCATCATCCTCCCAACACTCACAGAAGAATATTTTAAAAAAGAAAAGAGAACTACTGCCATAGAATAGATAAGGTTAAAAATTAACTTTTAATGATATAATTAAAATAAGATGAAGAGACAAATTGATATGATAAAACTCTCAATATGCCAGAAGGTAATATAGAGAGATACACAACAAATAGGTGATTATAATGTCCAGATTGTTATAAGTTAATAACTTGACACATAATCAGCAGTTAGATATTATCTAAAGTTGTTATAAATTGATAATTTCGATTGACTAAGTTGTTGCAAATTGATGGTTTCAATTGACTTATGCTGCAGTGCAATATATGTACTATCTGTAGGAGGCAGACAAGAACAAAGATTAGTTAAATTCCCAATGTGAGTTTATAAGAAGTATTACAAAAAAAACTAACTGTGCCTTCATGGGCACCTACCTCAAGAAAACCCCACCAAATTAGCTAAGTAGCCAGAAAATAAATAAATAAATAAATTAAGAAGTGAAACTGCAGAACGCCTTGATAAGCGTATACTGAGCACAGTTCCTTCGTGTTCTAATCAAAAAGATCACTTCTTGTTACTAAAACTAAAACAGCAGTTGCTTGTATCTAGATGATGATGATTGCTGTCTATGTAGACAGAAAAAACATCTAACTGTGCCTTCATGGGCACCTGCTACTACTGAAAATACTGAGTTAGCTATTAGTCGTTAAATAAGCCCTGATACGCGTACCCAAACCCCGAAAAACTTTAGTCTAAATAATTGCTATACAGAGCGGTTCCAATTAACCCCACTTCAAATATATAAAGATCAATAGTGAATTCAAATTAAGGTGGTTTGAAAAGAGGGAGCAATCTCCCAAAAACCCTGACGTGCGTTTCGCCGGTAAGGCCGCCTTAACATAATGTAACAAGTATATAAAAAAAATACAACAAGTAAATATAAAACAGGTATATATAAAAAGGGGGAGGCATAATGAAAATCAATATTGATTACCTAAAAATTGTATGAAAAAAAGGAAAGGAAAAAAGGCAATTAGCACTTTAGGAATAAGTGATACAATTCGGGAATAAATTAGTTTAATTCATTAAAAGATACAAATATTGAAAATGTATATAAAAGATATAAAAAAATATATTTAATAATTTTGTTATTTTTAAAAGAGCTAAAAATTCTAATGGAATCAATCCATAAAAAACAAAGTATCCAAATCTGTATTTAAACAATAAGACACCAAGGTTTTAAGTTTCCACTCGATTTCTTTCATGGCTAATGTTTTCTCTGTATCACCTCCTCTCCAATGTGGGGTGATTAAATCAAAACCAATACATCTAAAATTAGCAAAATTAAAATCTTTACAGTTAATACAATGTCTCAGTACTAGTGATGTACCGAACGGTTCGCTGGCGAACGGTTCCTGGCGAACATAGCATGTTCGCGTGAGCCACGGCGGGCGAACATATGCGCGGTTCGATCCGCCCCTATTCGTCATCATTGAGTAAACTTTGACCCTGTACCTCACAGTCAGCAGACACATTCCAGCCAATTAGCAGCACACCCTCCCTAGCAGACCCTCCCACCTACTGGAAGGCATCCATTTTACATTCATTCTCAAGTTGCATGCTTAGTGAGAGGAGGGAAAGTGTAGCTGCTGTTGATTAGATAGGGAAATGCATAGCTAGGTTAGGGTTAGGGTATGCTTTTTTTTATTTATTTTTCTATGTAATGTAATTGCAGTTAGTTGTCTGCCACTGCTGCCAGCTTCTGTGTCAGGCTCACAGTGCATACTGTGCCCATTTCCCCAGTCAGTGCCACCACTTACATCCAATAGCTTGGATTTAAAAACAAAAAACTTTTTTCACTGTTATAGATTGAATAGCAGTCAGTTGTCTGCCACTGTTGCCAGCTTCTGTGTCAGGCTCACAGTGGATACTGTGCCCATTTCCCCAGTCAGTGCCACCACTTATATCTGGTGTCACAATAGCTTGCATTTAAAAACAAAAAACTTTTTTCACTGTTATAGATTGAATAGCAGTCAGTTGTCTGCCACTGCTGCCAGCTTCTGTGTCAGGCTCACAGTGGATACTGTGCCCATTTCCCCAGTCTGTGCCACCACTTATATCTGGTGTCACAATAGCTTGCATTTAAAACAAAAAAACTTTTTTCACTGTTATAGATTGAATAGCAGTCAGTGTCCTTAAAGCGGGTGTATCAGGCTCACAGTGGATACTGTGCCCAGTGCCACCACTCACTCACTGGTGTCACAATAGCTTGCATTTAAAAACAAAAAACTTTTTTTTCACTGTTATAGATTGAATAGCAGTTAGTTATCTTCAAGCAGGTGTGTTACGCTAACAGTGGATACGGTGACCAGTGCCACCACTTATATCTGGTGTCACAATAGCTTGGATTTAAAAACAAAAAACTTTTTTCACTGTTATAGATTGAATAGCAGTCAGTGTCCTTAAAGCTGGGTGAGTTACGCTAACAGTGGATACGGTGACCAGTGCCACCACTCACTGGTGTCATAATAGCTTGCATTTAAAAACAAAAAACTTTTTTCACTGTTATAGATTGAATAGCAGTCAGTGTCCTTAAAGTGGGTGTGTCAGGCTCACAGTAGATACGGTGCCCAGTGCCACCACTCACTGGTGTCACAATAGCTTGCATTTAAAAACAAAAAACTTTTTTCACTGTTATAGATTGAATAGCTGTCAGTGTCCTTAAAGCGGGTGTGTTACGCTAACAGTGGATACGCTGACCAGTGCCACTAATTAGATCTGGTGTCACAATAGCTTGGATTTAAAAAAAACAAACTCTTTTTTCACTGTTATAGATTGAATAGCAGTCAGTGTCCTTAAAGCTGGTGTGTTACGCTAACAGTGGATACTGTGACCAGTGCCACCACTTAGATCTGGTGTCATAATAGCTTGGATTTAAAAAAAAAAAACACTTTTTTCACTGTTATAGATTGAATAGCAGTCAGTGTCCTTAAAGCGGGTGTGTCAGGCTCACAGTGGATACTGTGGCCAGTGCCACCACTCACTCACTGGTGTCACAATAGCTTGCATTTAAAAACAAAATACTTTTTTCACTGTTATAGATTGAATAGCAGTTAGTTGTTTGCCAGCAGGTGTGTCAGGCTCACAGTGGATACTGTGCCCAGTGCCACCACTCACTCACTGGTACCCGGACTAAATTTATTTTCACAAAAGGCAATCCCCAACCTGTACTCGATTGTGCAAAAGGAAATAATGGCATGTCTGGCACACAGTGTTGGGGCAAGGGTCCATCTGACCACTGATACCTGGTCTGCAAAGCATGGTCAGGGCAGGTATATCACCTACACCGCGCATTGGGCAAACCTGCTGACGGCTGCCAAGCATGGAATGCGTGGCTCTGCAGAGGAGTTTGTGACACCACCATGACTTGCAGGCAGGCCTGCTGCCACCTCCTCTACTCCTCCTACTCCATCCTCTTCCATAACCTCCTCGGCTGAGTCCTCTTCTGCTGCTGCGTCTTGCTCCACATCAACGGATAGGGGACGTAACAGGGATTAAACTGATAAAAATAGTACTAAACACACCACTCCTATCTGGTGGCTAGTGATGTCGCGAACCCGAAATTTTCGGTTCGCGAACGGCGAACGCGAACTTCCGCAAATGACTTCAATGGGGAGGCGAATTTTAAAACACACAGGGACTCTTTCTGGCCACAATAGGGATGGAAAAGTTGTTTCAAGGGGACTAACACCTGGACTGTGGCATGCCGGAGGGGGATCCATGGCAAAACTCCCATGGAAAATTACACAGTTGATACAGAGTCTGGTTTTAATCCATAAAGGGCAGAAATCACCTAACATTCCTAAATCACAATCAATATGGATTGACACCTGACATATGACATATTGACACCTTGACATATGGATTGACACCTGTCCTCAGAGCCCCTGATGCACACGGACACAGAGCAGAATAGAGACTGGTCCCCCTACATAGGGTCACTTGGCAGATATGGATTGACACTAAGGATCCCTGATGCACACGGACACAGAGCAGAATAGAGACTGGTCCCCCTACATAGGGTCACTTGGCAGATATGATTGACACCTGTCCTAAGGATCCCTGATACACACTGACACAGAGCAGAATAGGGACTGTTCCCCCTACATCGGGTCACTTGGCAGATATGGATTGACACCTTGTTACAAACCGCTATTTGTAACGGGCCCTTTAAATGGCAAATTGCCCTGTTTCCCTGGGTTGTGGAGAAGCCTCTTTGCCAGCCTCCTCCCGCATGACTATGGCCCCTGGGAGATTGTGAAAATGTATGCACTTTTATTTGGTGTGTATGGCCCTTTAAGACTGTCGGTGGGCATATTGGGGCTTATGGACTCTTTTTGTGACTGGTGCTGGCCCTTTAAACACCTTTTTTGGGACATCAGGAAGATTGGGACACTGCCCCTTTAAGGCCGTGTCCCCAGACTTGTTGGGGACACGGCCCTTTAAGACGGTGTCCCCTGTGTCCCCAGACCTGGTGCAAACCCTTTGTGCCTGCCTTGCTATTTCCCACTTGGTTCAATAAATGGGAAATTATTTCAGCTGCAGAGACTAAGTCCCATTCGGCGATGGGACTTAGTCTTTTTTTCAGCCGTTTTTTTCAGCCTTATTTCAGCTGCAGAGACTAAGTCCCATTCGGCGATGGGACTTAGTCTTTTTTTCAGCCGTTTTTTTTCAGCCTTATTTCAGCTGCAGAGACTAAGTCCCATTCGCGATGGGACTTAGTCGTTTTTTCATCCTGAAATAGACCGACCTCACAGCCCAAATCTATGGAACTGTTTTGGGCAGGAAAATGTGCTTGCGGTCGGTCATAAAGGGACCTCCAGCTAACTTTTTTAACCCCTGGATGGATTTGGCTGATTTTTGGTTATGTTTATGTTTTAAGTGTGCTGATTCCAAATATGTAATTATGAAGATGGGATGTGTAGTTTTAAAGTTACAGTTTATGGCTAAAAACTGTATTTTTACTACCTGTGTTTAATTATGTTAATCTCTTCCCAAACGTCATTTCGTTCAAATTGGAGAGAATGTTAAAAAAATATATTTTTGTTTGGAGTGTGAGAAATGCTTTTCAGCCGCTTCTAATCTTAAGCATCATTTGAGGAGCCATACAGGAGAGAAACCTTATTTGTGGTGTGTTTAGTATTGTTCTGATCAGTTTAATACCTTCCGCGTCTCCTATCAGTGGACGTGTATATGGCAGCCATTTTAGGAACCGTACACCTGGGACCCGAGCAAGGTCACCTCGTTCAACAGGCTTGCAGCGTATCCTCCAAGAAGAAGAGCCTGAACCCTTACCGGCTGCACGTGTCTTACCTGTACATGGAAAGCTGCTCTGGTTCCTTGATGAGCCAGCTGCCCGTGAGTTAACATGTCCCGTGGAGAAGCACTCTGTCCTGTAAAGCCTCACCAAAAAAAAAAGGAGTGGTGTGTTTAGTATTGTTCTGATCAGTTTAATACCTTCCGCGTCTCCTATCAGTGGACGTGTATATGGCAGCCATTTTGTCAGATTCAAGTTCTTGTGCCCCACAGTTCAAAATAACATCCAAATGACAATTCATGACAGATCACACAAGTGAATAGCCCTGCCAACGTCTTCTCAGAATTTTTTCGTTTTCTATGAAGAAATAGAAATGCAAGAGCAGAATAGAGACTGTTCAGTTTAATACCTTCCGCGTCTCCTATCAGTGGACGTGTACACGGCATTGATTTTGTAAC
>OW240912.1:412655316-412669987 GCA_933207985.1 Pelobates cultripes | reverse complement strand
TAATGGAGTCTTGTGTCTGTCCTGGGAGATAATTGAATTACTTATCTCCAGGATAGAAGACTCTGAAACTGGTTTGGGGCCAGAAAGCCATGCTTCATTTAGTCACAAAGGACTTTTTACTAACTTTTGAACCCCTTGTCTGATTTGTGCCATTTTTGAATATGTTGTTCCCCTGAATGGATTGATTGAGAATATGTAATTTTATGTGAATGTGATGTATGGTTTTGGAGTTATGAAAGTTGGGTAGAAAGTATGTTTTAACTGTATGTGTAATTGAGTTTCCTCCCAGGATAAGGGGAGGGAATATGTGGGATGTAACTGTGATGTGATTGGTTGTTTTATACCTCCCTGTGGGCTGTACTCATGTTTTGCATTGGGAATAAAAGAGACTGTATGTGACAGTACAGGGAGTTCCTGCTTAACCCTCAAAGTGAAGTGTCGTCTCATTATTGGGGGAAGGATTTATTGCATGCTGTTCCAGTCTGACTGCTAGGAGAGTAAACCTATTCGTATGGTTCCTATTCAACTGTCTACAGCATTCATATGCTTGAGAGGATTCAAATGCTTCTCCGGTTCGGTGGTTGTGGTGTCTGCTGCAGTGCTTGGAGTCCTCAGGAAGCGCTAGGAGCATCCTTTAACGGAGGTACCCAGTCGGGGTGCCAGGCGATCCGTTACACACTGGATTACTTATTCCCAGGCCTCTGCTGGGCCTTTTAATATAGCATCTGGATTAATTTATTCCTAGGCCACTGTCAGGCCTTTTAATATAGCATCTGGATTAATTTATTCCTAGGCCACTGTCGGGCCTTTTAATATAGCCACTGGAGTCACTTATTCCTAGGCTTCTGTATCTTTTAATATATCCACTGAATTACTCATCCCTAGGCCTCTGTTGGGCCTTTTAACTGGAGTCACTTATTCATACGCTCCTGTGTTTTACTCCTAAGCCTCTGTATCTTTTAATACAGCCACTTGATTCACTCATTCCTAGGCCTCTGTTAAACCTTTTATTGCAACTGGTTCACTTGAGTATTGTGAGATAGCTCAGTGGGCTAATACTTCATTAGTAATAATCTGTTTGTCCCTTGGGGCTCACCAGTTCAATTACCTGCAGGGCTGAATTGGTCCTTAATGTAAATAAAATGAGTGCCATTAAATTGGGTAAAAGTAAAATCCCCAGGATACACTTGGAAACCAGAAAATATCTGAATGTCTCTTTCCTGGTTCAAGATTTTGTAATAATTGTTTCTGGTGCCTTTTAATACAGCTGCTGGGTTCACTTATTCTATGTGCTTTTTAATTGCATTAATATATGCCTCTATGTTGGTTTTATGTATTCACTAAATTTATTATCCTATTTCAATGTCTCTGTACTTGGTAATAGGCTATTCGCTGTTCTGTTCCTCTATCTCAGCCTTTCAACCTGTTTTATTTTAAGTCCCTAAGTTTCCATTCTTACTTTTGGGCCTATTCAGGTTTTTTCCTCTGTTTTTAATCACCCGCGAATAAGCAGGTGCTAGTCCAAGGGTCGCGCCATGCCATTACCGCGCATGCGCGGAAATCTGATTCGCTCCTGCGTATTCTAAAATGTAAACCCAGTTGCAGTGGTTGCAGGGTCATATTGGCTTCCCCTTTTCAGCACAATGTTTTCTTATAGGTTTTTCCTATATTAAGTAATTAGATTGGTGTGCAGTTTCCATCTTAATTTGAATTCTTCTTTTTGGTTTTGGTAAGTTTTTCTTTATCGAAGGTATATTACTTATTTTTCTGTATCTATCAATCTCTACTTATTTGGCAGAGATTTTCTTTGTAAAGAATAAAAAGAAATCTTATGCAGTTATGGATTCAAATCCCTCTGCTCCCAGAAAAAAGGTCACACTCTTAGAGACATAGGTAAGCCATTCTATTTTTTCTGTCATTACTAAACAAAAGAGTGCCTATCAATAATTGGAATTCCCTATGATGATAGCTCTACGGAAAGAAAATAATCCGGATCATACAAGGGAAGTCACACTAAAGAATTGTTTGTGAGGCATATGATAAGAGATCCTTGTAAAAGTAAAGTCTCTGCACAGACTGTCTGAAAGTGGCTACATGCCTTTCTACCCATGCCTTGTGTATTACACAATATTAACAGGAGGTATCTAAAGACGTCATAGAAGCTGTTAAAGCTTGGATCCTCTGGACAATTCCCAGAATGAATACTCTTAGGAATCCTGGGAGATGGATCCATTCAGAGATATGAAATCATCGGATGAGGCTATTCAACCTATTTCACTAGTTCCAGAATCCGCTCATTTGATTTCCAGAGTCCTTTTACCTCTAGCCTTTCTTTTCGGATGTCAGAGGGTGCAGAGTATCTTTTCCAGTTTCCGGTCCCCTTAAGATCCTTAATGGAGGAATGGTTCTACACTGAGAGAGGTTTTCAACACAAGGGAGTATCTCAGTCTTCATCCATTGGAATTTCAGACACTAGTACCTGGGACTCTGCTCCTAAGTAGTAGATGCAGTCCTTAGACTGGCTAAATGTTCCTCTCTGCCTGTAAACAATGCGGGATCTCTCTGAAACTCCACGGAGTATACATGGTTCTGTTCCTCTCTAAAGCCTATGTGGCAGCTGGCACAGGCTTTCGTCTTGCTGTAAGGTTTTACCTCAATCTCTAAGGATCTAATATTGGTATGGATAAATTGGAGGAGCATATCAGAGATAAATCTCCTTTGTCTCTTGACAATTTACAAGTCATTAACCGGGAATAGTCTTCAGCTAAGAAGCCTACATAGGTTGCATTATATTATAGCCAGAAATATGACTTTCTTTGTGTCTATTAGCTGGGCTCTTTTGCTTAATACCTGGTCCATGGATGCATCCTCCTATATTAATGGATCAACAGAACGGCAGAGGGCAAGAAAGCTTGTCTACTTCAAGACCTAAGGTTTGGGAGACCCTTTCGATATAAAGATTCTCACTAACTTCCTTCTCAGACCAAGGTATTTCACACCATGAAGAGAGTGTGATAGATCTCAACCTTGATGTAAGTGGTCATTATTCTACCAGAGGAATCGAAAAGGTAAAAAGAGATGCTTTGTAAATCTCATGGCTTCCCTTCAATTAGAGGAAGCTATTGTGATAATTTTTTAAAAAGCAACTAGAACACAAAGAATCTGTTTCTAACAGGTGTTGGAGATCCATTCTAATTTACAGGATTCTTGAACGTTCTTATTTATAAAGGTGGTATTCCTAGTACATTGGATAATGTCTATAGATTTGCAGGATGCTTATTGCCATGTATCCTTTGCCTCACATCACTTTTATTTTTACACCTTCATGATGAAAGATGAATGTCTGCTATAGTCACCTTGTTCCCTCCCAGTTCATGGTATAGCTGGGAATACAGTTCGACATGGTTCATGGCTCGGTACAGCTCTTTTCAGACTAGCATATTACCCCAACAGAGAGAGTTTTGATCCAGGTCCTCCACCATAGATCTGATAGGATGTCACAAGGGCGAAGGTTAACTTACCTATGGAAATCATTTGGACAGTGATAACCATGAATACCATCCACTGGCGTTGAGGAACTTTTCTCCAAATTCAAATATGTTCAGAAAAGGGACTCCCTTAACATCCAACATTTCTCTTCTGCATAGGGTGCAAGAGCCAATATCAATCATCCTGACAGTTCCATATTAATACCCAGTCCATGGTTTCCACCTCTACTTATCTTCTTCAGTACCTCCAAGGAATCAAGGGATCTCCCAAAATAGTTCTTCCCTCTTCCATCAGGTCCAGTGCTACTTTCCTCATTCTGGAGGTTTCAATAATGTAGAAAGGCTTAAATATAAGAGGTTTTTTTTTTTTTTTGAACTACAGTAATTAATATCCTTCTGAGGGCCATGGGAAAACGTATATGCTTATATGTCTCAGCACTCTCTGATCTCTCTTTCTGGATTTCTTCTGTTTATCTTTACTAATAGACCATAAAGATCTTCAAGCCTCTATATAAGCCATCAACAGATGGGTAGTCTTGACTGTTTTTTTGGCTACTAAGCCCTAGGGATTACAGTACTTAAAGGTATGTTTGCTCTAGAGCTATTTCTCCCTCTTGAGCATCGGTGGCCAAGCTTCCCTGGAACTTGTAGGTAAATGGCTGCTTGATCCTCAATCAATTTTCAGACATTTTTTTTTGGTACATTTGAGTTGGTCATTTTGATAATGTGCCATTAGTGGGCAATCAGTTTGTCATGTCCTTATGAGATGTGTGTATTGTCAATTTGCATTCATATTTTGGAAGTCTTGTGTTCTTTTTTCCCTCCCTTGGTTATTGCTTGGATATTACCCATTGTTGTGCTGCCATGGATATGGCCAGAAAAAAGGAAAATTTATTCCTACTTACCGTAATTTTCTTTTCCTGGTCATAGGCCATGGCAGCACAAAGAACCCTCCCTGGGATATTGCTGGAAACAAGACTGAGGGTGGGAGGGGTAGGAGGGGTTACTTATACCTTCTTTTTTAATTAGGTTTCTGTCTGGTTAGGGATAGGGAGGAGCTACCCATTGTTGTGCTGCCATGGCCCATGACCAGGAAAAGAAAATTACGGTAAGTAGGAATGAATTTTCCTTTATATTTGCGGTTATTTGTATTTTATATATAGATATATATATATAGAATGCCATTCTAAGTGTATTTTGTTTCATATATATATATATATATATATATATATATATATAAACAAAATACAGTTAGAATGAAATTACATATGAATATATAATTTATATTAAATTTTGTTTCAATATTTTATTTATTTATTTTTATTTTATTTATTTATTATTGTAATTATACGTGTGTGTATATATATATATATATATATCTTGTGTATTATATATATATATATATATATATATATATAATATATGTGTATATATCTATTATATCTAATATATATATATTATATATATGTAACGTCATTCTAAGTGTATTCTAAGTGTATTTTAATACTAACATATAAACTTATATTAATATTACAATACACTTTGTATGATGTTACATATATTATATATATTATTTATATATATATATATATATATATATAATATACATATATTATATATATAAATACATTTCTATTTTAATTTTACACGTCTAATATATATTTTTTTACAGCTTCCACAATAGGGGGACTATCTGACATTTCAGACAGTCCACCTGCTGGCAGATGCACAGCCCCCACGGGGGCTTCTTTTGCCGTGGGAGGGCTGCCTGGACTGTCAGGCAGTCCTTCTGAAGAAGATTGCGGTGGAGGTGAGTATCTCGGGCGCTCTAGGGGCTGCAGCCGTTACGGCGTTCTATGCCGCCGCAAAGGCTTCAAAGCCCATTTAAATGGGGACTGCATAGAATGCCGTAACGGCGTTAAGGGGTTAAAGAGTGACAAAAAATAAATCAAGTGCAACATATAGTGCAAATGAGTTAATAACTGCACATAAACAAACCGTATCAAATTAACACAAAATCGTACTATATTTATTTATTTATAAAATATTTTACCAGGAAAGATACATTGAGATTTCTCTCATTTTCAAATATGTCCTGGGTCCACAAATCATTGCATTGTTGCAATTAGGGTACAATAAAATACATATAATATATAATAAATACAAAATGTAACATAGAACAGGCAGGAAATATATAATAAAACATGACAGGTGCATTCTGTTTTGAGGTATGTAGAGAGGGATCTCTTAAAGGACTTTAGGCTTGGGGAAGATTTTAAATTGTGTGGGAGGTCGTTCCACAATTGCGGTGCTCTGTAGGAGAAGGAGGATAGGTCTGCTTTCTTTTTGTATTGAGATAGACTAAGTAAAGTGTTGGTACTGGATCGGAGGTTATAGGAAGTGGGAACAGCTGAGGAAAGCATTGTGTTCAGTTGGGTGGGAGTTTCCCAGAAAAGCTCTTAAACACAAGGCTGGAAAGATGAAGGGTGCGTCTGGATTCCAGCGACAGCCAGTTTAGCTCTTTTAGCATGTCACAATGGTGAGTCCTGTAATTACATTGTAGCACAAATCGGCAGAACGAGTTATACAATGTGTTGAGTTTATTAATGTGGGATTGCAATGCAAATGCATATACTACCTCCCCATAATCAATGATTGGCATCAGCATTTGCTGTACAATCTTTTCCTTTACTGTAGGGCTTAGTCAGGTTTTGTTTCTGTACAAGGCACCTAATTTTGGATAACATTCAGATGCAAGCTTTTCTATGTGCAGGCCAAAAGATAGATTGGGGTCTAACATCATACCCAAGTATTTCAAAGAGTGGACTGCGGTCAGTGTGCTATTTGAATTTGTTTTGATGCATAGGTGGGAATTGTGTAATTTGTGTAATTTAGGTACTGTTCCAAATATCACTGTGACAGTTTTGTCAGTGTTCAGGAAGAGTTTGTTTTTTGCGATCCACTTTTCTACCTCTGTAAACTGGTTTTGGAGCATAGCCTCAAGTTGCGGTAGATTGGATTTGCTCGCATAGATTACTGTGTCATCTGCGTACATGTGTACATTTGAGGATTTGCAGACATTAGGCAGATCATTTATAAATAATGTAAATAGTAGGGGGCCGAGAATGGAACCTTGGGGAACACCACAAGTGCAATATGTAAATCTAAATTTAACAGTAAAAAACAGTTCATGCATAATATATATTTATGGTTTTAAAAGACTAAAAGAAAAGGTAAGAAAAAAGGAGAGAAATAGATACACAAAGATTGGGGGGTAACCCCTAAATAATAAATAAACAAAAAACTGTAAGTATAACCTTAGCAGGAACCTTAGAGTCAGTAAATTAGCACTAATTGATCAGGGACTCAAAGGCGATAACCTAGCAGATAAACATAGTGCTAGCAATATGGGAAATCTAAAACAAAACAAAAAAACTTAATTGATATAGAAACAGCCCAGTATCCTTTAAAAACAATAAAAACAAACACATGAATAAATTTGCTCCAAATAAAGAAATTAATGTGTTAGAAAGTGCTGATATGCATGGATGCAGACTTAAGATGCTATAATATGCCTTGCCAACAGGCTGTTGAATACAATTCAGGATCATTCACACCTTAGTGATCGAATAATCAAAATTTTATTATAAGACAGGAGGCGAACATTTGCTTATCGTTCTTTACTGAAACTCCCAGCAGCAAAGAAACAGTTAACAGTAAGTAAAAGGTTTAACCAATCAGAATGTATAACAGAGCATGTCCAGTCATCAGGCTCCTCCTCTTTCTTGATGCAGTCGACAGTCGTAAAGAGTGACCGAAAACCTTAGAAAATTACAAACATAATTGGAACAAAATATATAGGTGTTGCAAAATACCTACCTAGCAGGGTGGGGAGAGTATTCCTGACGGGTGGGAAAGTATTTACCTCCTGTCTTTAATAAAATTTAGATTATTTGGTCACTATGGTTAGAATAATCCTGAATTTTATGGCAAGACAGGAGGCTTCATATTTGCTGTTTTAGGAGGAGGACATGGAAATAGACACATGAGGCATTGTCTAAAATAAAAGGTGTGGAAGGTAGATTTCGTGGACCTATCTGTAGAGGCTAAAATCTCCGCCAGAGAGCCCCCAGCCATAAATGCAGAAGAGGCAGCCACACCTCTCAAAGAATGGGCACCAAAAGATGAGTCGATACCGGCTAGAGCGAGGAGCCATTTGATCCAATGGGCAATCGTGGGACAATATACAGGCTTGTGAGGACGCACATAAGACACCATTAGGGGGCCTGTTTGTGTTCTATGTTTGGGGCCTGTATGTGTTCTATGGGAAGTAGTGCGAACGATGTAATGTCAGACGCAACGAGCTACAAATAGCGTGGGTTTATGCTGGAAATAAGGATAGCTCACTGTAGACAAATTGGATTTAGTGCGTAGGGTAATGGAGAAGTGTAGTACCTCGGAGTAAAGTCAACGGCATGCTCTGATGTCCGAAACCCTCCGAAAGAATACCAAACAGAGAAGCAGTGCCAAATTGGCTGACAGTTGTCGGATAGAGAGTGATTCATTAGATGGCCAAGCATCTAAAAAGGGTAGCACAATAGCAACATCCCAAAACTGATTATATTTGGGAGCGAGAGGTCTTGCGAGGCGGATGCCCTGCAAGAATCTACATATGGAAGGGTGTTTGCCAACTGAGGAGTTCTCAAAAAGGGAGGGTATTGAATCTGCAATGGTGTTATACAGCCAAGCTTTAAGCTCCACAGAGACTGCCGGTTTAGGTAAATCAGACATAATTGAAGGAAAAACAGTTGGATCGCCACAATAATTTTTAAGATGAGGGTTTTTTTTGTTGTTGTTTTTTTTATAAATGAAACAATAAAAATATCAATAGGCAGTGGACTTGAGTAAAGTAACACAAAGTGTGTATAGAAGGTGGGTTCAGCCACTAATTGAACGACGGGGTCACCCACATTTAACCAGTGCAAAGGGACAGTATAACTTACCAGAGTTAATAAAAGGGGTAGCCTGTGTATACACAATTGGGTTTACCCTGTAAAGGGGAAATGAGGGGGTCAACCTCAGGAGACTGTGAGGGGGTCACCCTCTGAAATTAGGCAAATAGGGATATAGAATAGAGGGGGTCACCCTCTGTAATGAGGCAAATAGTAATATAGTTTAGAAGGGGTCACCTCTGCAAGGGTTTAGTTCAGAAAGTGCAATCTGTAACAAAACAGAGTAAAAACCTTTGTAATGCTTTGTGACTACAGGGTTGTTTAAATTGAGATGGTATTAGAATAGCTAAAGTAAAATTACTTACCTAAATTAACCGACAGAGGCGCTCAAGAGCCGTTGGAGACACCTAAACGTGCGCGAAAAAGCCTGCGAAAATGCCAAGAAGGAGATGGCTGCGGGAGGTGGGACGCGTCGCTATGGTGATGGTAGGGGCCGGGAATCTAGATTGCGGCGGTGAGGGTGGTGATACCGCCCTTGGTTGGCACCCGGCCAGAAGCCACAATCCGATTATTGTCGCATTTCTGGCCGTAAGAAGGAGGCTGTAAACAGGCATTTCTGAAGGGATCTGAAACCAAAGTAGAGGGCTGAGCATAAAGCTGTCCAAAATGTAAAGAAAACGTTTGAATACAATACAAAATAGTAAGCAAAAAATACAATAATATGAATATAATAAAATAAAAACAGTAGTACAATATAGTAAGTCAGTTTAGTTATGTTAAATAAAGACTATAATTGGAATAGACTCATCTGGGAGGCAAGCAGATAAGAAAGAGGAGTTGGGAGGAGCCTGATGACTGGACATGCTCTGTTATACATTCTGATTGGTTAAACGTTTTACTTACTTGTGGCAAACATAGCCACTTGGACAATATCAAGAGACTGTACCTTTAAGGGTTGCCTGTATGTCGGTGGGGATATGTGTTTAACTATGTATAATGTATGTTGGCTGTAATGACGTGTAATTACTGTATTGGCTATCTGCCGAATGCAGATAGCTGTATGTGCTGTATTTTCTTTCGTTTCACGAACGGCACTTTTGCGGGCCATTCGTGAACCGAAATAACCCCCATGTAGTAGCCCACACACTTAGAGGCGTGTGGCGCTTGTTAACCGATTGCAACAATGTTGCAATCGGTAATTAGAGGCTTTCCTAGGTGGCCGCCGTTCGACTACCGACCATGCGGCGGTCGTCCATCTTGGATCCTTTGTTCCCTCAGCGGTGTTTGGTCGTCGAGCGCATGGTACTAAAAATGGCTACTCGACGGCGCAAACACCGCTGAGCTTCCAGGCCGTTCGGGAGTTCCGGGCCGTTCGGTATTTTGTTCCCTAGAATGCAATCGGTATTTTGAACATGTATTTTAATGAATGTGTTTTTCGTGCGGCGTTCGGTTGTTTTAGCTGGGATCTGAGCGGTAATCTCACGAACGATGCGCTCAGACCCCAGCTACCGAACGTCCATTCGTTTAAATAGACTGCATATTCGAAAAGTTATGGATTTTAATATAAATTGTCGGTTCTGCTGCACGGAGGGATAATCCACTTAACGGTACATTCCTGTGGGAGGATCCCTCTCGTGCAGCAGTGCCTGATGGGAGAAATGTCTTGTACAGTAAGTTCCCCATGTAGTCCACTCTGGGAATACCCCTGGGAGGGGACTCAGGAAACCCCTTGCATGGGGACTTGTATAAATTGTGGAGCTGAAAATAAAGACCTCAGTTGACTCTCAGAATTGTGTTTCGTCCGGTTACTGGGAGATTTGGGATATTGCCTTGCTTTTTCCAGCGCTTGACTGTGGATTACTTCCTGAACCAGCGTAATTCGTGGATTTAATATTGGCGTTCCGCTACATTACTGTTAACTGTTTCTTTGCTGCTGGGCGTTTCAGTAAAGAAAAATAAGCAAATATGAAGCCTCCTGTCTTGCCATAAAATTTAGAGAGTAAGATATAGAATGATAAAACAACCAGTAGCTGAAAAGCTACTCCAATAAACCAAGAATAATGACTCTTATCATGTGCACTGAGTTTCAATGAGAGTGTGTACAGAAGACCATCAACTAACTAATAAATAGTAGTGACAGTATAGTATTAACCCTGGTGTGCAAGCACGATCACTAGAGTGGGTGGTCTATTCCATGTACATACAATAGTATAGGTCTAGCAGATAGACAGCTCCCAAGTTTCTAGTTGTCACAACTCCCTTTAGAAAATTGATATAGTAAAGGGAAGGGGGGAAAAGGGGCAGGAAAAAAAAATGATAAATTGTGGCAGCTAGATTAACCCCTTAACGCTGTTACAGCGTTCTATGCCGTCGCGGCTTTAATGGGCTTTAAAGCCGTTGCGGCGGCATAGAACGCCGTAACGGCTTAAGCCCCCAGAGGACCGGCGGTACTCACCTCCACCGCGATCCTCTTCTGGAGGGCTGCCTGACCTCCCAGACAGCCCTCCTCCGGTGAATGAGGCCCCCGGGGGCCATGTGATCGCTCTCAAAGAGCGATCACATGGCCCCCTATAGCTGGCTGTGGATCTGCCAGCAGGGGGGCTGTCTGAAATAGCAGACAGTCCCCCTGCTGGTGGGAAACTGTAAAAAAAATAAAATAAACATGTTATAAAATAAATTCAATATATTTATATATATATATATATATATATATATAATATGTGTATATATATATTATATATATATATATAATATATATATACATATTATATATATATAACGTCATACGTTGTGTATTTTAATACTAATATTAGTATATATATTAGTATTAAAATACACTTAGAATGATGTTACATATATATAATATGTATATATATTATATATATAATAGATATATACACATATATTATATATATATATATACGTATAATTACAATAATAAATAAAATAATAAAATAAATACATAAAATATTGAAACAAAATTTTATTAAAATTATATATTCATATGTAATTTCATTCTAACTGTATTTTTTTATTAATATATATATATATATTGGTAACAAAATACACTTAGAATGACATATATCTATCTACATATAAAATACAAATAACCGCAAATATATATATATAGATAAATACATATAATTACATAAAAGATTACATTAGTATACACGTAGAATTTAAATACCTATAAATGCATATATATTAAAATTCTACGTGTATTTTTAAGTAATCTTTTAACATAATTATGTGATTTGATTGACCTGCCTGACAACACATGGAGAAAGTGCAGAGAATTTAATTCACAAGCACTATATTTGACCCTGTAACTCTCCAAGACACCATAAAACCTGTACATAGGGGGTACTGTTTTACTCGGGAGACTTCGCTGAACTCAAATATTAGTGTTTCAAACTGGTAAATTGTATTACAACGATGATATTTTAAGTAAAAGTGTCATTTTTTGCATTTTTTACAAACAAACGGCACTTTTATGGACTATATTATTGTTGTAATATGTTTTACTGTTTTAAAACACTAATATTTGTGTTTAGTGAAGTCTCCCGAGAATAACAATACCCCCCATGTACAGGTTTTATTGTGTTTTGGAAAGTTAGAGAGTCACATATAAGGCTTGCATTTCATTTTTTTGACATTGAAATTTGCCAGATTGGTTATGTTGCCTTTGAGACCGTATGGTAGCCCAGGAATAAGAATTACCCCATGATGGCATACCATTTGCAAAAGTAGACAACCCAAGGTATTGCAAATGGGGTATGTCCAGTCATTTTTAGTAGCCACTTAGTCACAAACACTGGCCAAATATTAGTTTTTTGCTTTTTTCACACAAAAACAAATATGAACGCTAACTTTGGCCAGTGTTTGTGACTAAGTGGCTACTAAAAAAGACTAAACATACCCCACGTTCAATACCTTGGGTTGTCTACTTTTTCAAATGGTATGCCATTATGGGGGTAATTCTCATTCCTGGGCTACCACACCGTCTCAAAGGTAACATTACTAATCTGGCAAATTTCAATTTGAAAATGGAACGTTCTATATTTGACCCTGTAACTTTCCAAAACACCATAAAACCTGTTAATGGGGGGTACTGTTGTACTCGTGAGACATCGCTGATTACAAATATGGGCATTCTTTTGCAGTAATACCTAACAGTATTATGACATTAACAGCTAAAATGTCAGACGTAAATACAAATTAAAAAAAAAATCTTATTTTCTCAATTTTTTTTAAATTTTATTCATAACAAATTATGTTCCATATATGAATAGTTAATGATAAATTAAAGCCCTGTTTCTCCTGAACAAAATGATATATAATAAGTGTGGGTGCACTTAATGTGACAGCGGTGAATTACGGGTGAACAGACATATAGCGCAAATTCCAGTTTTTGTTTACGTTTTGTTTTGATCAGAACGTGTACTATTGACTCCGTCCTGAAGGGGTTAATGTACATTTATATATGCATAATACACAGAGAAATTTCATTAATATGTACCATATGTAATGAGCAGATATTGGCCCAATCTTGTTGCTAGGTGCATACTCAAGCACAATAACATATTTAAAGTGAAGAGCACACCCACAGGACTTCAAAATAAACATTTTTTACAGTTGTGCCCTATATACATTCACCATTTCAGTCCCATTAACAAGCTTTCCTTAATATGTCAAGGTAGTTGGACTGAAACATTGATTACATGCAAAGGCACGTCTGCTTAAAATAAATCTGCACTTTTGTTTATTTTGAAGCCTATGAGTGCGCTTTTTACGTTGAAGTACTTTTTAATTTTAAGTTATCTGTTCTAACTCTGTATCTGCACACTATGCTGGCGCGACGCATTATGGGGCTGGTAA
This sequence comes from Pelobates cultripes, assembly GCA_933207985.1. NCBI lineage: Eukaryota > Metazoa > Chordata > Amphibia > Anura > Pelobatidae > Pelobates > Pelobates cultripes. The sequence continues at coordinate 412,656,669 of OW240912.1, read as the reverse complement.
ATATTTTTTTTCCAGGGCTGATTTTAATTCCCAGTCCGGCCCTGTGTATAAATATATATATATATATATATATATATATATATAAATATATGTATGTACAGTATATACTCGAGTATAAGTCTAGTTTTTCAGCACATTTTTTGTGCTTAAAAACCCCCACTCGACTTATACTCGAGTCACTGTCTGTATTATGGCAACTTAGAGAGCCGCGGCCGTCAGAGCCATGGCAACGATCCCGCGGCAACCAGACTGCGAGACTTACAGTGGAGCTGACCGGAATGGAGGAGAAGGGAGCTGACAGGAGCTGCAGGAAAGGTAAGTAAATGCTTCCTGCCGGCCCCCCCACTTCACAGCCCATGCCACTGGACCACCAGGGATTAATATAGCCCCCCTCCCTGACCAGTTAACAAGCAGGGAGGGGGGATAAAAAAAAAATTAAAATAATAAAAAAATAATAACATTAAAATAAAAAATAAAATTAAATAATAAAAATGCCCTCCCCCCACCCAGTTCACACACACTACACAAACACACACTCTGCATTATATACACACTCTGTATTATATACACAGAGTGTGTGTATATAATGCAGAGTGTGTGTTTGTATGAGTGTGTGTGTGTATATAATGCAGAGTGTGTGTTTGTATGAGTGTGTGTGTATAATGCAGAGTGTGTGTTTGTATGAGTGTGTGTGTGTGTGTATATATAATACAGAGTGTGTGTTTGTATAAGTGTGTGTGTTTAATGCAGAGTGTGTGTTTGTATGAGTGTGTTTGTATATAATTATAAAAATCACAGAATTTCATAGCCCCAAGTTTTACCCTCGACTTATCCATGAGGCATAGCATATTTCACAATTGTTGGTCACAAAACTGCACTCGACTTATACATGAGATCGACTTATACACGAGTATATACGGTATGTATGTATATATATATATATATATATATATATATATTTGCTTTAATATGCCCCCCCCACACACACACACACAATAACTCACACAGACACTGCACTCTTCAAACATACACACACACTATACCACTCAGACACCAGTCTCTCAATGTAGCGTGGCCGGGGGGCGCGGAACGTGGGACAGGAACCTCTGTTTCCTGTACTTGGCCGCCGGCGGACTGACAGGAAGTGCTCACTGAGTGAGCGTTTCCCTTCAGTCCGCTGGTGGCCGGATACAGGAAACAGAAGTTTGCATTCCGCGCCGCCCGGCCACGCTACATAGGCAGGAAGGAAGAGGAGGGTAAGGACCACAGGGGGAGGGGGGTTAAGGACCACTGGGGGAGGAGGAGGGAGAGTAAGGACCACAGGGGGAGGGGGAGTAAGGACCACTGTGGGAG
>OW240912.1:412332308-412648710 GCA_933207985.1 Pelobates cultripes | reverse complement strand
ATCTAAGTGGTGGCAATGGTCACCGTATCCACTGTTAGCGTGACACACCCGCTTTAAGGACACTGACTGCTATTCAATCTATAACAGTGAAAAAAGTGTTTTTTGTTTTTTAATCCCAGCTTTGTGTCACCAGATCTAAGTGGTGGCAATGGTCACCGTATCCACTGTTAGCGTAACACACCCGCTTTAAGGACACTGACTGCTATTCAATATAAAACAGTGAAAAAAGTGGTTGTTTTTTTTTAAATCCAAGCTTTGTGTCACCAGATCTAAGTGGTGGCAATGGTCACCGTATCCACTGTTAGCGTAACACACCCGCTTTAAGGACACTGACTGCCATTCAATATATAACAGTGAAAAAAGTGGTTGTTTTTTTTTAAATACAAGCTTTGTGTCACCAGATCTAAGTGGTGGCAATGGTCACCTTATCCACTGTTAGCGCAACACACCCGCTTTAAGGACACTGACTGCTATTCAATATATAACAGTGAAAAAAGTGGTTGTTTTTTTTTAAATACAAGCTTTGTGTCACCAGATCTAAGTGGTGGCAATGGTCACCGTTTCCACTGTTAGCGTAACACACCCGCTTTAAGGACACTGACTGCTATTCAATCTATAACAGTGAAAAAAGTGGTTGGTTTTTTTTAAATACAAGCTTTGTGTCACCAGATCTAAGTAGTGGCAATGGTCACCGTATCCACTGTTAGCGTAACACACCCGCTTTAAGGACACTGACTGCTATTCAATCTATAACAGTGAAAAAAGTTTTTTGTTTTTAAATCCAAGCTATTGTGACACCAGATGTAATTGGTGGCACTGACTGGGGAAATGGGCACAGTATGCACTGTGAGCCTGACACAGAAGCTGGCAGCAGTGGCAGACAACTGACTGCTATTCAATCTATAACAGTGAAAAAAGTTTTTTGTTTTTAAATCCAAGCTATTGTGACACCAGATGTAATTGTGGCACTGACTGGGGAAATGGGCACAGTATGCACTGTGAGCCTGACACAGAAGCTGGCAGCAGTGGCAGACAACTGACTGCTATTCAATCTATAACAGTGAAAAAAGTTTTTTGTTTTTAAATCCAAGCTATTGTGACACCAGATGTAATTGGTGGCACTGACTGGGGAAATGGGCACAGTATGCACTGTGAGCCTGACACAGAAGCTGGCAGCAGTGGCAGACAACTAAGTGCAATTACATTACATAGAAAAATAAAATAAAAAAAAAGCATACCCTTATCCCTAACCTAGCTATGCTTTTCCCTATCTTATGAACAGCAGCTACACTTTCCCTCCTCTTACTAAGCATGCAGCTTGAGAATGAATCTAAAATGGATGCCTTCCAGGAGGTGGGAGGGTCTGCTAGGGAGGGTGTGCTGCTAATTGGCTGGAATGTGTCTGCTGACTGTGAGGTACAGGGTCAAAGTTTACTCAATGATGACGAATAGGGGGCGGGTCGAACCGCGCATATGTTCGCCTGCCGTGGCGAACGCGAACATGCTATGTTCGCCAGGAACCGTTCGCCAGCGAACCGTTCGGTACATCACTATTTGTAAGCTGCAAGAGACACACACTTTATAGTCTCTGCCAGCAACAGTACCATTCCATCATTGTATAATTGGAGAAGACTAACATTTGAAGGGTCCCTTCCAGCAGTAACAAAGTAGGCTGCATGAGACGACCATTGATAGGTCTCTGTCAATAACAGGAAGATGTATTAGTGTGTGCTAAATATTTTTCACTGTAATTTACACTGATGTCTATGATAAACATGTTGTCCGCTCATGGCACATCAAAATAAAGAATGGAAAAAAAAAAAAAGTGTGATTAACTTAATTTAAATATCAGTCTCTTCAAGTTTCATTTTGAAATTTAAATCATTAGAAATTATTTTCTCTAGTTTTTTCTAATTTTTTTTTTAGACCTGCATCGGTACTTCTCTATAAAATGTGTGTTCCCAATTTTTTTTTCCGGCCAAACCAAATGGTACCAAATGCCAGATTTCAGAAACAAATAACACCACCATAGGTTCCCCATAAGACAACATCTATATTTAACAGTAAAAGACAGTTAATTCGTAATATGTATCTATGGTTTTAAAAGACTATAAGAAAAAACACAATTTGAAAACACCAAAGAAAATAAAAAAAAAATAAGTAATACCTAATTGATTTCTATTTAATTTTTATTTTATGTTGTTTGCTACCTGGTTATTTAATATTTATTTTTATTATATTTTTCATTATATTTCTAATAACATGTCTTATTTCTTTTTATTATATATTTAATTACATATTATTAATATGTATTTCTTATTAGATTCTTTATATTGTTTGCAAGTAGTGAATTTTCTTTGTGTAGTTTAAAGACATAGATACATATTAAACATAATGTGTTTTTTACTGTTAAACATTATTTTGTATGTCCATGATATCTGATTTTATCCAGTTCATTTGGATAATTATTTTTAAAAATATATTGTGAATAATTTCACATATTTGATTTTTTTTTATTTGATATGTTAAATGAAAATTGTATTATATAGTACTTACATAAGCAAAAAAACAAAAAAAAACAAACACACCTTAATGTCCAGAGTCACTTTGGACACTATAAAAATTAAACCTCTTAAATGTCCTAAACATTAAAAGCAACTTTACCATATGTTTATTTTCTTACGCTTTATATCATCACTTACAGCACAATTAAAACTTCTGCAAACTTAAGAAAAGACTAGCATTCAAATCATTCATTTTCTTTTTCCCAAAATAAACATGCAGAAACTTTATCTGATGTAACAAAGTACATTATAATTTTCTAGAACATTTTTTTCCTTTGGCTATTGTTAAATTAAACTCACAACTTTCTCTATGTAATTAATCACTGGGCAACCGGATCTCTAGTGAATCTTTTTAATGATAGGCAAAGGTTTGTAATCATATGAGACATGAAAGGGAGGAAACACACACAAACTGAAAGTACAGTATATGATTTCTGAGCTGTGTTCGGCTGAATCCATTGAGAGTTAGGCGTCTGTTATAGCAGAGAATGACAAATCACAGTAATTCCAAAGAGGTTTACTGTGAGCTTCAAATGAATAAAAAATAAAACAGACAGTTTAACGATTTAATGGCTTGTTCAAATAAATATTGTTGGTTACGACTATTTAACAAATAATAAAATATTACAATCATGATTATATGATGTTGGTTAAGGAATTAAATATTTTTAATAAAATCAATGATGATGTTTGCACTGATATGCCCCTAATTTAATGTGTTCTTGTTATTGCAATGATGAATGTCTACAGAGTTGAAACACAAGTTAAAACCACAATGAATATATTGCTAATAATGTGCCAATTATGATTGAATAAAGGTAGATGAAGATATTAACTAGGCAAAATTGAGGCAGGGTATTCTAAAATCAAAATTTGAGTTTACATGCTCACCAAATATTGCTGGAGTTCTGTTCTATTTTTATTTTTTTTTATTTATTTTTTTATTTAGCATTTTTCACAAAACTGAAAATAAAATACAAAGCAAAATTGACAACAATGTGTGACATATATGATTTAGAAAACAAAACAAGCATAATGTTGTGAATGAAAATATTAGTTAACTCACGATGATGACACAGCTAATATTTTATTTATAAGATATTTTACCAGGAAAGATACATTGAAATTTATCTTGTTTTCAAGTATTGTCATGTTAGTGCCAATATACACAAGTCTTGGTCCATATCAGAGATGTACACGTTAATAAATATATAGTCTATTCTATTTGAAGAAAGTCTAAACATTATATATATTGCCTTTGACATTGTTTTGAACAAAATACACCATCAGTTGGAAACCCCAGTGATCAAGTACAGATGTTTATGTTGACTTAATTGCATGAAACATAGCGGGAAAATTGGTTATAAAACAAATTTACAAGCTTTTTAATAAATTGTGCTTCAGGACTACATATAGCTGTAGTAACAAAATAGGTGTAGAGTTGAGCGAACCCGAACTAAAAAGTTCGGGCTGCTACCAAACATTACGTTTTTTGGACCGCAGACATGAACACGGACATATCACTGTATGTTCGGGTTGGAGTTCGGAGTTCGGCAATTTAATGATGCGTTTTGAAAGGCCGGAGGGCAGCCAATCAACAAGTGTTTGACTCGTGTGCCCTTAGAAGCCATCACAACCATGCCTACTAATGGCATGGCTGTGATTGGCCAGTGCAGCAAGTGACCCAGCCTCTGTAGACCTCGTCACTTAGTATTAGTAAATTATTCCCCTACTCGCTATACCGCCTCTGTCTGCTCACTGTTAAAAAAAAATAAAAAATTCCCCCCTCCTGAGCTCCCACCAGCGATGTGCGAGTGGGGGCTTTTAAAATAAAGGGGGGACCTATTGCCTCCCCCACCCCCCACTCCTGAGTGGCAGGTAGGGCCCCTAAATAACAATAAGGGGGGACTTATTGTCCTCCCCTTAGCCCCCACCCCTGAGCGGTGGGGGCCATAAACAAAAATGGGAGGGAGGCAAATGATTTCTACTAAAAACTTGCAGAATAATTGTAATTGGTTAACTCAAGACAAGGTGCTGCAGCAACTAAATAAAGTTAATATAAACAAAGCTCCAGGGCTTGACGTTATCCATCCACGTGTACTTAAGGAACTAAGTGTAGAAATAAGTGAACCTCTGTTTTTAATCTTTCAAGATTCTTTTCTTTCAGGAAGTGTTCCGGAGGATTGGAGGAAGGCAGATGTGGTTCCTATATTCAAAAAGGGTTCAAAATCCTTGCCTGTAAATTATAGACCTGTGAGTTTAACTTCTGTGGCTGGTAAAATATTTGAAAGGTTATTAAGGGATAATATTCAAGAATTCCTTGAGAAGAACATGGTTATCAGCAAAAATCAGCATGGTTTTATGAAGCACAGGTCATGTCAAACTAACTTGATTGCGTTCTACGAAGAAGTAAGTAGAAGTATAGATCAGGGTGTTGCCATGGATGTGATCTATTTGGATTTTTCCAAGGCATTTGATACAGTTCCACACAATAGATTAGTGTTCAAACTCAAGGAAATCAGTCTAGATGAAAATGCTTGTTCTTGGGTAGAACATTGGCTTAAAAACAGAGTACAAAGAGTTGTCATTAATGGTAAATTTTCAAGCTGGACAGAGGTGGCAAGTGGTGTCCCTCAGGGGTCTGTTCTGGGACCCCTTCTATTTAACATGTTTATAAATGATCTTGAAGACCGCATTGAAAGTCATGTTTCAGTGTTTGCAGATGACACAAAACTTTGTAAAACAATACAATGTGAGCAAGATATTACTTTGCTGCAGAGGGATTTAGATAGACTGGGGGACTGGGCACTCAAATGGCAGATGAAATTTAATGTTGAAAAATGCAAAGTTATGCACTTCGGCGTAAAGAATACACAAGCAACGTATACCCTTAATGGAAGCGAATTAGGGATAACAACACATGAAAAGGACTTGGGAATTGTTATAGACAACAAACTATGCAACAATGTGCAATGTCAATCCGCAGTGGCCAAGGCCAGTAAGGTATTGTCATGCATGAAAAAGGGCATTCATTCTCGGGACAAGAATATCATTTTGCCTCTTTATAAATCACTGGTAAGACCCCATATTGAATATGCTGTGCAATTTTGGGCACCTGTTCTAAAGAAGGATATTATGGCACTAGAAAAAGTGCAGAGGCGGGCTACAAAATTAATAAAAGGAATGGAACATATCGGCTATGAAGAAAGGTTAACAAATTTAAACCTATTTAGTTTAGAAAAACGTCACCTGAGAGGGGATATGATAACATTATACAAATATATTCGGGGCCAATACAAACCATTGTGTGGAAATCTATTCACAAACCGGACTTTACATAGGACATGAGGCCATGCGTTTAGACTGGAAGAAAGAAGATTTCGTCTAAGGCAAAGGAAAGGTTTTTTTACTGTAAGAACAATCAGGATGTGGAATTCTCTGCCTGAAGAAGTGGTTTTATCAGAGTCCATACAGATTTTCAAACGGCTACTAGATGCATACTTGCAAGAACAGAATATTCAAGGATATAATCTTTCAATGTAGGGTAATAACTGCTTGATCCAAGGATAAATCTGACTGCCATTCTGGGGTCAAGAAGGAATTTTTTTCAGATATGTATTGACACCTGTCCTAAGGATCCCTGATACACACTGACACAGAGCAGAATAGGGACTGTTCCCCCTACATAGGGTCACTTGGCAGATATGGATTGACACCTGTCCTCAGAGACCATGATACACACTGACACAGAGCAGAATAGAGACTGTTTCCCCTACATAGGGTCACTTGGCAGATATGGATTGACACCTGTCCTCAGAGACCATGATACACACTGACACAGAGCAGAATAAGGACTGTTCCCCCTACATAGGGTCACTTGGCAGATATGGATTGACACCTGTCCTCAGAGCCCCTGATACACACTGACACAGAGCAGAATAGAAACTGTTCCTCCTACATAGGGTCACTTGGCAGATATGGATTGACACCTGTCCTCAGAGATCATGATACACACTGACACAGAGCAGAATAGAGACTGTTCCCCCTACATAGGGTCACTTGGCAGATATGGATTGACACCTGTCCTCAGAGACCATGATACACACTGACACAGAGCAGAATAGAGACTGTTCCCCCTACATAGGGTCACTTGGCAGATATGGATTGACACTGTCCACAAGGACAAGCTGCAGGCTTCCTGGCAGGGCCCATACAAGGTGGTAGAGCAGGTTTGTGATACCACCTTTGTGATCGGTGCGGTCACAGGCACGGGAGGCAAGCGCATGCTCTATGTGAACATGCTCAAGCCATACCACGAGCGCACGGAAGAGGTAACCGCGATCTGTGCACCTGCCACTGAAGATTATGATAATTTGCCACTCCCAGATCTCCTAGACCAAGAGGGCCAGAGCGGAGACCTGGGAGAAGTACAGTTAGGAGAACGGTTAGACCCCCAGGAGCGAACCCAGGTCCAAAGACTAATCCAGGACAAGGGGGCCACGTTTTCCAACCTACCTGGGTACAGTCCATTAACCACTCACAAAGTTGAAACCCTAGACCAGACCCCCCTTCGCCAAACCGCCTATCGCATACCCGAAGCAGTTAAAGAAAATATGCGGAAAGAAATTGAGGAAATGATGCAGTTAGGGGTGATAGAACACTCTGACAGCCCCTGGGCCTCCCCAGTAGTACTAGTACCGAAACGGGACTGCACGACCTGTTTCTGTGTAGACTACTGGAGGCTAAACGATAAAACAACCTCAGGCGCCTACCCTATGCCCCGGATAGAAGAGCTCCTAGACAAAATGGCCAGAGGCCAGTACCTCACCACAATAGATCTGTGCAAGGGGTACTGGCAAATTCCATTAGCCGAGGACGCCATCCACAAGTCGGCATTTGTCACCTCGTTTGGCCTGTATCAGTTTAAGGTCATGCCATTCGGGATGAAGAATGCCCCGGCTAACTTTCAGAGGATGGTCGATCGGCTACTGGATGGGTTTCAGGAGTATGCCTGGATGATATAGCCATTTTTAGCTGCTCCTGGCCCGAACACCTGACCCACATTGGAGCTAGACCGGATTAGGGAGGCCGGACTGACCCTAAAGCCCAGTAAGTGCCATATAGGAACGCGTAAAAACCTCCCCAAGATAGTAGTATGGGCCCCAGAGTGTGAACAGGCATTCCAACAGCTCAAGATGGCGCTCATTAAATCACCTGTACTTTCTCCTCCTGATCCAACTAAACGCTTTCTCGTCCATACAGGCGCTTCTATGTTTGGATTGGGAGCAGTACTGAGCCAAGTCGGAGCAGACTGCGGCGAGCAACCCGGGGCTTATCTAAGCCGCAAGGGAAGTAGATACACTGCCATTGAAAAGGAGTGCCTGGCGGTGGTGTGGGCCCTCAAAAAGCTGCAATCTTACTTGTATGGACAACCGTTTACCTTACTCACAGATCACAACCCGTTGGTGTGGCTGAACAGGGTGTCAGGAGACAATGCCAGGCTGTTGCGCTGGAGTTTGGCACTACAGCCTTTTGACTTTACAAGTCACTATCGCCCTGGGAAGCAAAATGGCAATGCTGACGGGTTATCCAGACAAACAGACCTTGAACAGTAAAAACCAGTGTATGGGTGAAGCGCTATATACCAAAGTGGAGAAATAATGTCCCGTGATGAACACCAGAATACTGAGAAAATACCTTCTGTTTATATAGTTCACAATAATCCTTTATAGGAATTTCCTAAAAGCATAAACAGAAAAATACAACCATAGTGTAAATCTGTAATAATAAAAGGTGTGGTAGAAATATACAAAGGTCCCACTCACACTTTTAGGAGCTAAAAGGGTATAGCTCAACTGAAGCACTTTCAGAGTCCGTAGAGGCGACTCTTATCCCTTCTTTTAACTCTTCCTTTCTTGTATTCTGGAATGTATAAAGGGAAATACCTCTGGTGCAATAACGTAGGCTGGATGTGTATATAATAGAAAGGGAAATAGGGTACTTACAAACCCAGAGCCATCCACATCGGCTCTGATCCAATAGCTTATGTGGATTAAGGACCACACTCCTTCTTTATGAATAGCAGGAAAATGCCAATAGTGTATCTCAAAAATATAAACTTTATTGACTATATATACAATATAAGTGCAATATAATTATAAAAAAATATATATATACAAAAAACACTATAATGGCATAAAAAGTCCAGTAAATCAAAAGTCTTTCGCTCACAAAATTCCCAGGACGCGTTTCGCCGTGAAGGCTTCCTCAGCTGGATGTGAAAAAGTCTGTTACCTTCTTGTACTGGTTCCTGCTATATGTACCCCTTCTGGGGTGAAGATGCTTGCTTTTCGGCTTGAATTTTCACGGGCTATCACCATGGAAATGGGGACGCCCAGCGTGTCAAGCCTCTTTCCTTCTCCATTTCCGGGTTTCGCTGTCGGAACGTCACTTCCGGTTTTTTCGATCGCAAGCCGTCGCGTCATATCCGTGCGTTCCAGCTTGCGTTCCAGATGCGTTCCGGCTTGCGGTTCAACTTTCCTGTGTTATATTGCGCCGGCATCATCGCAGGCAGAAAGGAGGAGAACACAACATTTATACATATTCATTAAATTTTACAAGTCTTCACCTAAATTCTTTTGTGTGTAATTTCAGTAAAGAAATCATATGTATACATATATATAACTTTCATTTAATACAAATATAGCCTTATTTGCTCTTTGCTATTAAGGCAATCAAAAAATAGTGACTTTGTACATAATTTTAAAAACCCAAAAATATATATATTTCACTATAGATCGATATAAATATTTAACCTTATCCTTGTCACATATAAAAAAATAAAAATAAAATCACTTATACAAGAAATAACCCCTAAGAATAAATAAAACCATACATATGCAATAAAAAATGTATATTTACACAGAAGATAAAAATCCACTACAGGAAAAATAAAACTATAAAAGAGACTGAAGACCTAAAACAACCTATTTCAAAAAATGACACATTTCGAAATCTGCATTTAATCCATTAGGAATCAGAGTGTCTAATTTAAAAATCCACTCCATTTCACATTTACTCATTTTTACATCAAAATTACCTCCTCTCCAATCTTTTCCCACTTTTTTTATCCCTAAAAAGATGGTATCTTTAGTTTCACAATTATGATAATTTTTATAATGTAAAGATACACTATGTTTTTCAAAACCCTTTGTGATATTCCGTCCATGCTCTTCTATTCTCGTATGAAGTTGTCTTGTGGTTTTCCCTATATACTTTAGACCACATGGGCATATAATTAAATAAATCAGATTCTTAGAGTAGCACGTCATGAAATCTTTAATTTGATATTCTATTCCCTCTTTGTTTGCATATGTTGTTATATGTCTTTTCTTGTTGTAGTAGAGTCATCACCACAAAAAGGAAAATAGTTGTAGTGGTAAATGAGGCAATTGAAAGGATAACATATCAAGCAAAAATACTATAGCAATAAATATTTGAAAGGAACTATTACATTAGTGCAATACCCTGAGACCCGGTCTATACTGGTATGCTTCATGTGTATCTAAAGGGATAATTCCCCTCTGTGGGTCGGAAAACCTAGGCTCGGTGGAGGACTATTGAGTATATGGAAAGAAAAGCGGGTGTATGAAAGTAGGGGATGGTACCTTGCTGTCCCCTCAGGGAAGCAAGATTGAGTGATGGTTGTACGTGTCTTGTCAATCGGTTACTTTCAACTCCCACCGCCCTCAACTAGGGAGGAAGGGGCGGAAGAGAAAGCTGCAGTGATATGATGGTGGGAGAACAGAAGTTTATGAATAGGGCTTGTATTTTCGATGAGGATTAAGGTATGTGTTAGGTCCGTCTATTTTGGTGGGGGAGGGTTGCAGTGCATGTGATGAATCCATGGGTCCCATATGGACAAGAATTTAACTTGTTTTCCCATTTTAGCTGAGGTGATTTCTTCCATCAATTTAATATCATCAACTCTCAGTATCCATTCACGAATTGAAGGTGGCCTGGATTGCTTCCAAAGTTTAGGGATTAGTTGGGAAGCCGCCATGACTAAGTGGCAAAACAGGGCCGTCTCTAGCGTCGTGAGTGTACGGGGTGATAAGAAAAAGATATAATATTCCGGGATACACGGGAACGTCTTATGGAATATTAGTTGTATGATAGTGTGGATACTTTTCCAAAATCTATGAATTATTGGGCATTGCCACCAAATGTGGGTGTGGTGTGCATTTGAAGTCTTACACCTCCAGCAGAGATCTGGAGCTGAGTGAAAGAATTTGTGGAGTTTAGCGGGTGTGTTGTGCCAGGGTGTGTTGTGTGCGGGTGTGTTGTGTTCAATATAAAATACCCTAAAACTCCTGTGTTCTATTTCCTCCCGAAAGTTCATAAAGACACAAAGAACCCTCCAGGTAGACCTATAGTAGCGGGAATAGACTCCATATCAAGTAAACTATCCCACTACGTGGACATCCATCTCCAACCTTTAGTCAAAAATACTACCTCTTATATTAAAGATACAATCATGGTTTTAAATCTTTTAAAAAGTTGTACTTGGAACCCTAATTGCTTTTTAGTTACTAGCGATGTTTCAGCTTTGTATAGTAATATTCCGCATGACTATGGATGTAATGCAGCTAAATTCTTTTTAAATAATTTTTCTAAATTACCTTGTATGAAGGTCGAGTACCTCTTAGAGGCTATAGAATTAATTCTTAGGAATAATTATTTTTGGTACGATGAAGAGTTCTACCTCCAAATAAATGGGACGGCCATGGGGACCAAGTTTGCTGGGGGAAAAACTTGGTCACCTATGGCCGTTACATTGATGATATCTTCTTCATCTGGGAGGGAGAGGAAGAAGACCTAATCCAATTTTTAAATCACCTTAACACCAACACATGGGGGATTAAACTTACCAGCAATTGGAGCAAAGTGGAAGTAATTTATTTAGACCTACTAATATATATAGAGGAAAATACGATCAAAATGAAAAATTATTTTAAACCCGTTGAGGCGAACAGCTATATCGAAAGAGAAAGCTGCCACTTTTCTCCTTGGTTGGAGAACGCCCCTAGAGGGCAATTCCTCAGAATACACCGTAATTGCACTGACCTTAGGATGTTTGATATGCAATCAGATAGAATCAAACAAGATTTTATAGAGAAAGGATATGATGAACATGAACTGGAAAAAGCTAGAAAAGAAGTTAAAAAAATAGAAAGAAATAGCCTTTTAAAATATAAAGAAAAGAAAGAGAAAGGTTTTAAAGAAGTTCCTTTTATCTGTAATTTTAGTACGGAAAATCACAAGGTGAGGAAAATAGTTTCAAAATTTTGGCCTATTCTTCTTCAGGATCCAGTAGTGAAAACCTTCCTTCCAGAGAAACCTCATTTTGTACATAGGGGGGTTAGCAACCTCCGTACTGCTCTTACATCTAGTTTCATAAAAGAAAAGAAAAACGTTAACCCATTTAATACAGAGAAAGGTTTTTATGGCTGTGGCCAATGTTTGGCATGTAGGAGAACTACGAATAAGAAAAGACATATAACAACATATGCAAACAAAGAGGGAATAGAATATCAAATTAAAGATTTCATGACGTGCTACTCTAAGAATCTGATTTATTTAATTATATGCCCATGTGGTCTAAAGTATATAGGGAAAACCACAAGACAACTTTATACGAGAATAGAAGAGCATGGACGGAATATCACAAAGGGTTTTGAAAAACATAGTGTATCTTTACATTATAAAAATTATCATAATTGTGAAACTAAAGATACCATCTTTTTAGGGATAAAAAAAGTGGGAAAAGATTGGAGAGGAGGTAATTTTGATGTAAAAATGAGTAAATGTGAAATGGAGTGGATTTTTAAATTAGACACTCTGATTCCTAATGGATTAAATGCAGATTTCAAAATGTGTCATTTTTTGAAATAGGTTGTTTTAGGTCTTCAGTCTCTTTTATAGTTTTATTTTTCCTGTAGTGGATTTTTATCTTCTGTGTATATATACATTTTTTATTGCATATGTATGGTTTTATTTATTCTTAGGGGTTATTTCTTGTATAAGTGATTTTATTTTAATTTTTTTTATATGTGACAAGGATAAGGTTAAATATTTATATCGATCTATAGTGAAATATATATATTTTTGGGTTTTTAAAATTATGTACAAAGTCACTATTTTTTGATTGCCTTAATAGCAAAGAGCAAATAAGGCTATATTTGTATTAAATGAAAGTTATATATATGTATACATATGATTTCTTTACTGAAATTACACACAAAAGAATTTAGGTGAAGACTTGTAAAATTTAATGAATATGTATAAATGTTGTGTTCTCCTCCTTTCTGCCTGCGATGATGCCGGCGCAATATAACACAGGAAAGTTGAACCGCAAGCCGGAACGCATCTGGAACGCAAGCTGGAACGCGCGGATATGACGCGACGGCTTGCGATCGAAAAAACCGGAAGTGACGTTCCGACATCGAAACCCGGAAATGGAGAAGGAAAGAGGCTTGACACGCTGGGCGTCCCCATTTCCATGGTGATAGCCCGCGAAAATTCAAGCCGAAAAGCAAGCATCTTCACCCCAGGAGAGGTAAATATAGCAGGAACCAGTACAAGAAGGTAACAGACTTTTTCACATCCAGCTGAGGAAGCCTTCACGGCGAAACGCGTCCTGGGAATTTTGTGAGCGAAAGACTTTTGATTTACTGGACTTTTTATGCCATTATAGTGTTTTTTGTATATATATATTTTTTTATAATTATATTGCACTTATATTGTATATATAGTCAATAAAGTTTATATTTTTGAGATACACTATTGGCATTTTCCTGCTATTCATAAAGAAGGAGTGTGGTCCTTAATCCACATAAGCTATTGGATCAGAGCCGATGTGGATGGCTCTGGGTTTGTAAGTACCCTATTTCCCTTTCTATTATATACACATCCAGCCTACGTTATTGCACCAGAGGTATTTCCCTTTATACATTCCAGAATACAAGAAAGGAAGAGTTAAAAGAAGGGATAAGAGTCGCCTCTACGGACTCTGAAAGTGCTTCAATTGAGCTATACCCTTTTAGCTCCTAAAAGTGTGAGTGGGACCTTTGTATATTTCTACCACACCTTTTATTATTACAGATTTACACTATGGTTGTATTTTTCTGTTTATGCTTTTAGGAAATTCCTATAAAGGATTATTGTGAACTATATAAACAGAAGGTATTTTCTCAGTATTCTGGTGTTCATCACGGGACATTATTTCTCCACTTTGGTATATAGCGCTTCACCCATACACTGGTTTTTACTGTATTTTTGAAAGATAAGTTTGGGGTGTCACAGCAGCCGAAAATTAGTGGAACTCTTGGTATAACTGTATCATATTTTATTTACATATCAGCGCTGGTACTTTACCTGTTTTCTAGACCTTAAACAGTGATCTGTGAGTACTCCTCCGGACATCCCCAAGCCGATCCTGGCCTGCTTCAGGAACAACTTCAAAAATAGATTCCTGGCAAATTCGGAAAAAAAACGTGCAAACATGAATCCTGAAAGTACAGAAAGACAATACCAAAAGAAGAATCTTGATGACAAATAGCTGTGTGATATAATGTAGAAACATTTTATTCACCAGATAAAAAGAAAACAACCGACTTAATACAGTTTTTTACAACTTTGCTAGTTTTGCATTGAATTTTTTAGCCGGTACTTCCTTTAGATATTGCACTGAATATAATAAACTCTGTAGTATGTTAGTTTTAGTTGCCAGAAAATCTAAATAATAGTTTTCACATTTGGTAGATAGCTTGTGTGTGCTAATATTCATACTTGCATTTTGAATTTTAAGCAGTATTTCTTTTTTATAAGCAGATTTTGATATTTTTGTATCTTTTTAAACATATATTTTCTCAATTTCTTTGTTTTATTAATCAACATGCTTAATTGTATTGGTGTAGTAATTTCCAGTATATCTAAAAATGTTTTACATATTTTCTGATTTTAATTGCCATGTGTACCTTTCGTATGCCCATGTGAAACGTTTTACCATTTAGGGCCCAGAGTGGGGTCATTTAAACAGATCATACCTCAAGTGCAGAGTGCGTTTAATCCGACTCGTTAATGTTAGTTATTCACTAAGCTTAGTGAAAACATAGTTGGCTTAAAGATGTTTTCTATTCAAGTTCTTGTGCCCCACAGTTCAAATTAACATTCAAATTACAATTCATGACAGATCACACAGGTGAATAGCCCTGCCAATGTCGTCTCACAATTTTTTTGTTATCTAAGAAGAAATAAAAATGCATATCAACGAAAAATGCTTTTCCTAGCTGTTATGGTATTGAAAGCCAGCTGTGATTTCCCTATGCACAATTAGCAATGCTAATTGCTGTATGACGCCCCCTTGCTGTGTACACTGCTATCTTTTATAAGTATTATTCCAACTAGGTGCTACTATACTAATCATCAGTCAGCTGTTAACTACTTTTCAATGCTTTTCCTGTGCCTAGTCAAGGTAACAAGATCTTTGAATATTTTATACTATAGTTAGCGATGTTACATTTCTATTCAAGTGTCCTAGATCAGTTAGATAAGCCAGTGCCTAGATTGAATGCTCCATAAAGTTAAAACGCATTGTGCCGCCAAGGTTTCGTTAGACCTGCTCAGCTAAACTAGGACCACATTTTAATTGTATACTCAGTGTAATGTGTAAACGTGGACAATCTCGACATAAATAACTAAAAAATGTGCACAGATTTATGAAAACCCCAATGTTAAAAATGTTGATGATCAGCATGAGGAATGCTATTGGGGCACCACACGCCTGCTGTTATGATTTTTTGCACTGCAAAAATAAAGAATTAAAAAAAAAAAAAGCTAGCGGGCTAATAGTTCGGACAAGCCAGCTGTCAGACGCTGGGCAAGGGGGTGACTTTCTGACATTGGCTTCTTACACTCAAACATGTCCTTGACAGACACCTGACTGTGGGCAGATGAGCGGGAACTGCTCAAGGCGAGAGACGGAGTGGCGGATGGTTGAGAGGTGGCAAGGAGGACAGCAGTGGTTGACTTGGCTGAAGATGCTGGACCAGGAGGAGGATGGCGGCTTTGAGTTTGTGTGCTGCTTGTACTCATGTGTTGATCCCATAGGCGTTTGTGATGTGCGATCATGTGCCTACGCAAAGCAGTTGTACCTAGGTGGGTGTTGGACTTCCCACGACTCAGTTTCTTTAGGCACAGGTTGCAAATGGCATCGCTGTTGTCAGAGGCAGACACACAAAAAAAATGCTGACCCCGGGTGCCGATGCATGCTGTCTGACTAGCTCCTTGCGACGACCTCCCCCTGCTTCCAACTCGTCTCCTCCTCCTCTCTGTCTCCCCATCTGAACTTTCGCCCTGTTCTTCTTCTTGCCGAGCGGGGACCCACCTGACATCCATGGACGCATCGTCATCATCAACCGCTTCACTTGTATCTGACAACTCAGCAAAGGAAGCAGCAGCGGGTACAACATCATCATCATCACACCGTACATGTGTACATCCTCTGTCAATAATGGTTGCGCATCACTCATTTCTTCAAACGGATGTGTAAATAACTCCTCTGACATACCAAGTGAAGCGTCTGTGGTGCTAGTGTTGGTGGTGGCGGCAGGCCGGAGAGTGGTATCTTGAGAGGTGCCCGAAGCTAAGCTGGAGGAGGATGTTGCGTCAAGGTTCCGAGCAGAAGCTGTAGAAGATTGGGTGTCCTGTGTTAGCCAGTCAACTATGTCCTCAGAACTTTTCAAGTTCAGGGTACCTGGCCTCTGAAAACTGGGCATTATTCTAGGGCAAAAGGGAATCACAGCACCATGACCACGAGGGCCCCTGCGGGGTGGCCTGCCTCTGCCTGTCATTTTATTTTCGATTAGTGGTACTATGCGTGCAAGCTACTGTGACAAACGATATGAGTGGCAATGTGCACTGGCAAAGGTTGGCAGAGTACACGCTGTAGGGCTGACACACCCGCTTTGAGACAACTAACTGCTATTTGTGGCGAAACCAACCTCGCCACTGTGAACTGGAGAAGCCTGGTTGCTCGCCTGCTCCCTTTGGACTATGGCCCTGCAGGTTAAACCGTTTATTTCCCCTGCAGAAAGGCTTATTTGTGTGATCTGAGTGCCATTCATCTAATAATGTGCACTCAGATCCCAGCTATCTGGGGATATGTGAAATGTCTGTGTGTTTTGTGTAAATGTGACTTTATGTATTTTAATGTGTTTTGTGTCTTTTTGCAACCATGTGCTTAATGGAGTCTTGTGTCTATCCTGGGAGATAATTGAATTACTCTCCAGGATAGAAGACTCTGAAACTGGTTTGGGCCAGAAAGCCATGCTTCATTTAGTCAGAAAGGACTTTCCCTTAACTTTTGAACCCCTGGTCTGATTCGTGCCATTTTTTAATATGTTGTTCCCCTGAATGGATTGATTATGAAAATGTATGTTTTATGTTTGTGACATGTATATTTTAGAAGTTGTAAATATTGTGTAAAAACTGTATTCCTCTGCCAGTGATAATGAGATTACCCATTGTGTTCAGTAATCATATCACCTGCAGAGGGGAGGATTTTGTGTGGGAGTGTCTGGGTGTATTGTACGGATTGATTGGTTGTTTTGTAACGCCCTGTGGGCTGTACTATGTTTGTGGATTGGGAATAAAAGAGACTGTATGTGACAGTACAGGGAGTTCCTGTTTTAACCCTCAAAGTGAAGTGTCGTCTCATTATTGGGGGAAGGATTTATTGTATGCTGTTCCAGTTTGACTGCTAGGAGAGTAAACCTATTTGTATGGTTCCTATTCAACTGTCTACAGCATTCATATGCTTGGGAGAATTAATGCTTCTCCGGTTCGGTGGTTGTGGTGTCTGCTGCAGTGCTTGGAGTCCTCAGGAAGCGCTAGGAGCATCCTTCAACGGAGGTACCCAGTCGGGGTGCCAGGCGATCCGTTACATTGGTGGCAAGCGGTGGGATGGCGTCCTAGTGCGAGGTAAAGCAGCTCGGAGACACAGTCGTGGATTTACAAATTGAGGGCAACGCTAGTACCCGTACAGCGACCCTATCTACAAAAGAACTAACTTCAGCAGAGCAAGCATGGCGTATGACTACACTCAGGAGGAGTTTGACAGAGAGGTTAATGAGGTGCTGTCTACCTTTGGACCCAACCCCCAGAGAGAGCCGTGCAGCTCGCCAGGAAACTAGTAGGAGAATACCTGCAATCTCTAGTAGATTTGGCCAAAAAGGAGTCCCAGGGAGCCAAAGGTGTCGTCCTTCCTCCCCAGCGGCAGTGTGTACCCCAGGGAGCAGAAGGTGTTGTCCTTCCTCCCCAGCGGCAGTGTGAGTCCCAGGGAGCCAAAGGTGTCGTCCTTCCTCCCCAGTGGCAGTGTGAGTCCCAGGGAGCCAAAGGTGTCGTTCTTCCTCCCCAGCGGCAGTGTGTGTACCAGGGAGCTGAAGGTGCCGTCCTTCCTCCCCAGCGGCAGTGTGTACCCCAGGGAGTTGAATGTGTTGTCCTTCCTCCCCAGCGGCAGTGTGAGTCCCAGGGAGCCAAAGGTGTCGTCCTTCCTCCCCAGCGGCAGTGTGTGTCCCAGGGAGCTGAAGGTGCCATCCTTCCTCCCCAGCGGCAGTGTGTATCCCAGGGAGCTGAAGGTGTCGTCCTTCTTCCCCAGCGCAGTGTGTGTCCCAGGGAGCTGAAGGTGCCGTCCTTCCTCCCCAGCGGCAGTGTGAGTCCCAGGGAGCCAAAGGTGTCGTCCTTCTTCCCCAGCGGCAGTGTGTACCCCAGGGAGCAGAAGGTGCCGTACTTCCTCCCCAGCAGCAGTGTGTCCTGCAGGAAGCGGAGACAGTCGGTCTCGATCCCCAGCAGCAGGACAATATATTAAAAGGGGAGACAGTTGGTCCCCCTCTCCAACAGCAGAGAGTGTTCCAGGGAGAGGAACCAGTTATCACCTCTCCCCAGCAACAGGACAAATTATTGAAAGGGGAGACAGTCGGTCTCCCCCTTCAACAGCAGAGAGTGTGTCAGGGAGAGGAGCTTGTTATCCCCTTTCCCCAGCGGCTGAAAGTATGTATGGGAGAGGAGCTTGTTACCCCCTCTCCCCAGCTGCAGCTTAGCCCACCAAGGGGAGACAGTAATCTCCACAACAGTGCAGATGGGACAGTGGTCTCTGCACATGCACCACCGGGGGTAGGGACAGTCGGTCCTGTCCCCCAGCAGCAGGACTGTTTAGGCAAAGGGGAGACAGTCTGTCTCCCCCTCCCACAACCAGGCTCCCACCAGGCTACTTCCGTGGTAGCACTGGCATCAGGGCAGAGTACCGCTGGTCTCTGCCCACTCAGCAACCCACCAAGGCAGCCTAACAGTTGCCCACACAGTCGTGGTGAGGCACCTGGACATGGACAAAGTTCTCCTCTACCCAGGTGTAGTAACCAGTTATTGTGGGTGGGCTGTACTGCTGTTTCTGTTTTGTGGGTGGGTTGCTGGACTAACCAGGGCACTGACCGGCAGGAGGTCAGATACCCTGTTAGTCTAGTTGGTAAAGGGGAGAAGTGTGGCGAAACCAACCTCGCCACTGTGAACTGGAGAAGCCTGGTTGCTCGCCTGCTCCCTTTGGACTATGGCCCTGCAGGTTAAACCGTTTATTTCCCCTGCAGAAAGGCTTATTTGTGTGATCTGAGTGCCATTCATCTAATAATGTGCACTCAGATCCCAGCTATCTGGGGATATGTGAAATGTCTGTGTGTTATGTGTAAATGTGACTTTATGTATTTTAAAGTGTTTTGTGTCTTTTTGCAACCATGTGCTTAATGGAGTCTTGTGTCTATCCTGGGAGATAATTGAATTACTCTCCAGGATAGAAGACTCTGAAACTGGTTTGGGCCAGAAAGCCATGCTTCATTTAGTCAGAAAGGACTTTCCCTTAACTTTTGAACCCCTGGTCTGATTCGTGCCATTTTTTAATATGTTGTTCCCCTGAATGGATTGATTATGAAAATGTATGTTTTATGTTTGTGACATGTATATTTTAGAAGTTGTAAATATTGTGTAAAAACTGTATTCCTCTGCCAGTGATAATGAGATTACCCATCGTGTTCAGTAATCATATCACCTGCAGAGGGGAGGATTTTGTGTGGGAGTGTCTGGGTGTATTGTACGGATTGATTGGTTGTTTTGTAACGCCCTGTGGGCTGTACTATGTTTGTGGATTGGGAATAAAAGAGACTGTATGTGACAGTACAGGAGTTCCTGTTTTAACCCTCAAAGTGAAGTGTTGTCTCATTATTGGGGGAAGGATTTATTGTATGCTGTTCCAGTTTGACTGCTAGGAGAGTAAACCTATTTGTATGGTTCCTATTCAACTGTCTACAGCATTCATATGCTTGAGAGGATTCAATGCTTCTCCGGTTCGGTGGTTGTGGTGTCTGCTGCAGTGCTTGGAGTCCTCAGGAAGCGCTAGGAGCATCCTTTAATGGAGGTACCCAGTCGGGGTGCCAGGCGATCCGTTACACTATTTAATCTATAACAGTGAAAAAGGTTTTTTTGTTTTTAAATTCAAGCTATTATGACACCAGATATGAGTGGCACTGTGAACTGGCAGAGTACACGCTGTAGGCCTGACACACCCGCTTGAAGACAACTAACTGCTATTCAATCTATAACAGTGAAAAAAGTTTTTTGGTTTTTAAATGCATGCTATTGTGACACCAGTGAGTGAGTGGTGGCACTGGGCAAAGTATACGCTGCGAGCCTGACACACAGACGCTTGCAGACAACTAACTGCTATTCAATCTATTATATTAAAAAATATTTTTTTTTTAAATGCAAGCTATTGTGACACCAGTGAGTGAGTGGTGACACTGGGCAAGTGGGCACAGTATCCACTGTGAGCCTGACACAGAAGCTGTCAGACAACTGCAATTACGTTACACAGAAAAAAAAAAAGCAGACTGATGTTCTAGCCCTAAAAATAGCTTTTTGGGGTGCTGTCCTTACAGCAGAGATCAGATGAGTCCTTCAGGACTGTAGTGGACACTGTATACACTAACCTAACTATCCATTTCCCTATCTAATCAACAGCAGCTACACTTTCCCTCCTCTCACTAAGCATGCAGCTTGAGAATGAATCTAAAATCGATGCTGTCCAGTAGGTGGGAGGGTCTGCTAGGGAGGCTGTGCTGCTAATTGGCTGGAATGTGTCTGCTGACTGTGAGGTACAGCGTCAAAGTTTACTCAATGATGAAGAATAGGGGGCGGATCGAACCGCGCATATGTTCGCTATCCGTGGCGAACGCGAACACACTATGTTCGCCGGGAACTGTTCGCTGGCGAACCGTTTGGTGCATCACTAGTCATGAGGGATATTGTTGTATAAGGTGACAACATCAAGACTGTCAATAAGGGTACAGGGGGTACCACAATATTTTCCAGCATTAATAGCATGTGTTTCATGTCCTGAATGAATGAGGGGAGTTCTGCTACCAAGGGGTGAAGTATTTGTTCTAAATATTTGCTGGGTTGTTCAGTAAGAGAATTGTTCCTAGAGACAAGTGGTCTGCCTGGTGGATTAGTGGCATGCTTATGTATCTAAGGCAGACAATAAAAAGTATCCACTGGTGGAGTACTATTAGGTAATAAGAATTTAAATTTGTCTTGGGTTGTTATCTCATTGTCTCCAGCTTTGTTAAGTAGTTGTTTAAAGGACCACTATAGGCAAATAGACCACTTCAGGTTAATGAGAACCAGGTCCAGCTAGGATTAACCCTTTCTTCTATAAACATAGCAGTTTCAGAGACAGCCACTAGAGGTGCTTCCGCGCTTCTCACTGTGATTTCCACAGTGAGAAGACACCAGCGTCCATAGGAAAGCATTGAGAATGCTTTTCTATGGAATGGCTGAATGCGCGTGCGGCTCGTGCCGCGCATGCGCAGTGAGCCGATAACGACGAAAAGGAGGAGGAGAAAAAGAGGTAACTGGAAAAAGAGGTAAATTTAACCTCTTCCACCCCCTAGAGCCCGGCGGGAGGGGCACTATAGTGCCAGGAAAACAAGTATGTTTTCCTGGCGCTATAGTGGTCCTTTAAGTTACTGTAGCCATTTAGCAGTAGGGTCCCCTTGAGGTTTTGGTAACAGGATGTGTCATTAAGATGGATCATACATATATCAATGTACTTATCTTTAAGAGTAGACATTGTATATAGGACTGAAAATTACGGTCTTTGTTTTTAACCCCTTCTTCTTGTGTTATCATTCATTTTAGACAATACCCATTAAAAGTTATGTTTTATTTATTTCTCTCCTATTGTGACAATAATCATCTAGACTGTATACTATCTCATTTGGAGACACCTACTGGTAGTTTTTTTCTTGTTTTCTTTCTGTTTTCCAATAGTCCTGCCCTATAACAAGGGGACAGGTAGGCAGTGGCCAGCAGCGCTCTTCCCTGATGCCAGTTCTTCTACTGGAGTGGCCGGTGGGTATTCAGGTCTTGGAGAGAAGAGCTGGCCCAGGTGCCAGCTCTTCTGCTGGGATGGGGTCAGTAGATACTACCCCCCCAGGATCCGGTTGGGATTTGCTGCTGTGGGGAGGGATTGTTGCCCTCTTTCCGCTGCTATTCCTGCTAAGGCTGTTGGGGATCTGAGATGGCTGTCCAGCTTCCCTATAGGTCTGGGGCCGAGACTGTGGGGTCAAGTCTCTGGAAGCTAGGTACTGTTGCTGAGGTGCGAGACCGATTGTCTCTGCTCCTGGCAGTGTACCTGGTTGCCGCACTAAGCTGAACAGATGTTGGTAGCTCTGTTTCAGCTGCCACTCCATGGTGACCAGAAGGATCAGGTCTGGCCCCAGGTCGCCAGCTCTAGGAATATCCAGCTGGGTTCCCCAAATGTCACGGATGTCCCAGAGCCGGTGCTCTGCTAGACTCCCAAAATCATTGCCTGCTTCAAAGGCCTAACACAGTAAGCCCGGGCCATTGTAGTCCTCACCCTCCGACATACTGTCTACAGCCATCCAATGGTCGCGCCAGTTGGCGTACCACTTTAGTGCCCGGTAAGTCTCGTCCAACCACAGTTCCTTCCAGATCAGGTCCCACAGTTCCGTCACCCACTCATCCAGCAGTTGCTCACCTAGGAAAGGTAGCAGCAGGGCCACGTATACCTGGAACCGCTGTTCTTCACTGGGAAGGCTTTCTCTCTCCGCTGCCACTGCACATTCTCTAAGACCTCATACCACAGCTCCTTCCGAGTGGCATCTCTCCAGACCCGTATGCCCTCCTCTGATACAGGCCCATCCTGTTGGGCCAAGTGTTGCTGCAACCTCCAGAGAAACTCCTCCTCATATGGGGGCACTGCACGGGTGCTAGCTTGCTCCATTCTACCGAGTTCCTCTGTAGACAGGGATGCTGCACGAGTGCTAGCGTTGTCCTCCATTATAAATCCATAAACGGTGTCTCCGCTCACTTGGAAGCATTCCCACTGCTGCCACCAGATGTGGTGGACCGTCTGGCACCCCGACTGGGTGCCTCCACCAATCGATGCTTCCTAGTACCTCCGAGTACTTCCAAGCACTCCACCAGACACAATCAGCACAATAGCCCACACTTCAAGCATTAGAGCTTGGCTGGGGTCTAACTGTCTTCCACCCACCCTGGCCCAGCTTCCAGTGGGCAGACTGCTATACTTCTCCAGAGAGTATAGTAGGATAGCTCTTACAAGAGCTAGTGATATAGCTGGTATAGCTGTTCCCTACAATCACAAGATGAGGCTCTGTGTTGAAGGTGTAGTAGAACTGGTTTATTGGTAGCCACAACTGGCCTTTTATGCAAGTCCCCATGCAAGGGGCATTACATTCTGTACCTGAGAGTAGACTACAGTAAAAACATACATGCAATTACATTGGCTCTCAGGTCCAGGACACTCCCATACAAAATGAGACAATCCCTTCCCTGTGCCTGGCAGATAATTGGATCAGGAACTGTACTAATGTAATTATCTCCAGGCACAAAAACACACATTTAAGCAGTACCCCGAGAGTACCCTTTAAGACCCATGGAAACCCCACAAAATTTACATCCCTGAGAGCCCCAATCTGGGTGACCAACATATCCAAAAATCACCTCGATCAGTTCAGGGGTTCAGGATTTCCATGGAATCATATTTTGACCGACCGCACACGAGGCTCCTGTCCAAAAAGAGTTCCATGAATTCAGACTGTCAGGTTGGTCTCTCTCGGGCATACTTAATACAGTCAAAATACTGAAAGTAGTGGTTTGTGGTTAGGTTCAGTCTATGTCTCTCATTCGGGAGCTTGCTCCCACCGAACGCTACTCTTCCCATATGAATCCAGCTGAACATATGTAGAGATGGAAGTTCCAGTGGTGTTTGCGCAGTCAAGTGGCCGATTATAGTTCCACGCACTCAATGACAAAACACTGCTGTATGTTCGCGGCTAATTATGGCCACCGCCACGTGTTCACATGCCGAATGGCGACCTCCCAGCCAAACACGAATTAAGTTGCGGTTAAACATAAGTCAGGGAGGTTGCGGGTGGTCCAACTGTTAGGTAACCAAACAGAATAACTACAATCCGTTTGGTAAGCCCCATACCGAACCATATAAGGGAAAAGGCATGAACAAAGCCTTTCCATTGTCCTGTACTAAGGTCTAATACATGGACGATAGTCCTGGGGCAAGAGGCTGGCAAGCAGGCCCCTCAAAGAACCAGTGGCAAGGTTACTTTCGTCACACTGTCTCAGAGGCCTCTTTGCACAGTCTGCACCTTGGGTCTTGCCTGGTGTGGTAGACTCCAGCTTCTATTTATCTGGTGCTGAGTGCCTGTTCATGTGCTGTTAGGATTAGTGACTTAGTGCTGTCTTTCACTCCTGCCTTTTCCAACCACTTGTAGGATGTTCCTATACATTTCTTCCTCGTGGCTCATGGTTGTTGTTTAAATATATATATTTTATATTGTGATTGGAGCAGCCTGGGCTGTGAGTCCTAAGTTGGGTGAGTTGCTTCAACAGATTTCAGGTTGGACATCTAAGATCGCTGTCCAGAAGAGTACAGTTCTAGGAACAGCGAAGACACTCAACAGAACTCTCAGACTCCCAGGGTAGCAATTGGGCATACTAGATGTCACCAGAGTTTCAGATATAACAGTCTGTTGCTTCAAGTGGGACACACATTTTTTTAAAAATACTCCAGTATACATTAACTTTTTTTGTGTGTTATATTTAAAGACTGGAGTGTGGTTTAAGCATCAGTGGACTATTTCCATGCTCTTATTCCAATTTACAATCTTTTTTTATATTAGTACTTGACTGATTCGACCATCCTATATCTTCACATGTTTACAAACTATAGCTCTTCCTGCTCTATTCATATTCTAGATTCTTGACATTGGTTTCATACCTTTGTCCATTTATTATGTGCTTCTATGATTTCAAAAACTCCACACATCATTGGTGAAGGGGTAAAGTAAGATGTCTACCTCTCAACTCTGAATTCCAGATATTTTAACAGGCAAGGTTATTTACTAGGAGAATTCAAAGTGAATGTTTACATTTAAGCCCACATTAGCCCAAACAGATAGCAAAGCTGGTTTAGAAAACATACCTAGTTTGGCTATTTTAACCTTAAATTTGAAAATCACTTTTAATTTGGAGTTTAGCAAGTAAACCTGAGGGTCTCGAAACACTGTGAAATCAAGCAAACCTACAGACTTTCATTTCAGTTTGCTCAAAACATTGATGTCTATTGAGCAAGCAGGACATTAAAGATGTAATATCATCTATATTCACCTTCAGTATTTTGGTTAAATTTTGCAAAACCCAAATGGATTTATTTACAGTCCATTATTTATTTATGTGAATGCTCTACTTCTATAATTTTATTTGTGGGCTGGGCAGAAATTAAAACAAATGAATTTAATTTAACTTCACCAGAATAGTGATCCCCAAATACAGCTAAATTCAGGATGCTATAACATATAAAAGAGAAGGGATGTGATTCAGCATTTTCACAATGATAGCAGATACAGATGTTCCTACAGTCTGTGTGTGAAATTCTGCTGAATCCTACAGACACTTTAATATTGAGCATTTTCCTGGGATGCATTGTGTTATCTGGAGGATCAATGTCTGGTTCTAAAGCTGTATCTAGTTCATCAAAAGTCCTACTCTGCGTACTAATCCTATGTATGGAACTCAGCAGATCTGTGGTCCAGGAATCAGCATCGGCCTGTAATCTGAGAATCAGAGAATCCTACGAGGACTATGAATACTTTCAGGCAGGAGACATTATCATTGGAGGAGTTTTTACAGTAAATACAGGCATAGACACTTTCAATCGCCCAAATGATATGAACGGAATTTTTATTTGTGAGTTGTAAGTAAAGTTTTCACATACAATGCATACATTGGAGGACATATATTGTTAATAATGTATTAGGTAATACATTTCATATTCTTAAAAGCAAATTGTATTTTTTTTGCTATAAATACAATGACTGTATCACCTCTTCCCCAGCTAGTTGTAGATGTTTAAAAAGGCAAATTAATAACATACAATAGTAAAATATAGCAGAATCTAGTGAGCAGACTAATAAGGTCCTGTATTAAATATTATTTTTATATCAACATGTCTTTTCATTTATTTAACTAAGGTTTCAATATTACCACAGGTCTGCATACTTCATACTTAGAAAGCCATTGTTAATATTGACAAGAAACTGTTACAAACATCACGTGTACCTGCTTTCCAGCAGAACCCTGCTGGACTTGAACAAATTAAATCTCATTAAACTGGACAGTCTCTGGAGCTGTTTAGCAAATTTCATACTTTAGGCTAAATCTCTCACCTGGAAAAATACCTGAGTTTTAGATTTTAGCAATGTTATTATAACTCAATGTTAGATGCATAATACTTCTGAGTTCGGTATAAAGATCCTTGTTGCCACTGTGTTTACCCTGTGCGGAGGGAGGAAAGCTCTACCCTGGAGTAGTTTCATTACAATAAAAACTAATAAAACCTACAACTGTCTGGTTTATGCTTGAAATGTAAAAGCATATGATTTAGGTAGGAGTTATGTGTGTTATATTCACATCTAGACTACAAAATTTGTTTTGTTCTTAATTGGTATTCGAACAATTTTTAACAGATCAGATAATCAACCAAAATTCTGATTTACGGGCCACCTCATGCCAGAATCTCAGGGGAACTGACTAAAGCAAACTCAAACATGAGCTGTTGGCTCCAGAAAAAACTGGTTCTAGTTATTGAGGGAGACGACCAGCATTGAAATGTTGTGCTTTACCCTTGTTGTAACTGTGTGGCAACACTGTGAAATCAAGCAAACCTAGAGAATTTCATTTCAGTTTGCTCAACACATTGATGTCTATTGAGTAAGCAGGACATTAAAGATGTAATATCATCTATATTCACCTAGATTGGCTAAATTGAGCAAAACATTATTTAAAGTCCATTATTTATTTATTTATGTGAATGCTCTACTGGTATAATTTTATTTGTGGTTTGGGCATAAATTAAAACAAAGGAATTTGATTTAACTTCACCAGAATAGTGATCCCCAAAACACAACTATATTCAGGATGCTATAACGTATCAAAGAGAAGATATGGGATTCAGCATTTTCTATTGGGGAACTAGGCCTAGCTTGATGTTGTATCTAGCTAAGTATTATTGATCCTGGTGTGTGACTAGAATATAAATATATGTTTGTTAAAAGTATTTTATTGTTAATCGTTTGGAGAAAGAAAATGCTTTTTTTGGGGGAGGGAAAAAAAGAAGAAAATCCTCTTACCTAGGTACACTTATATTGGCACTCACATCCTTTACAGAGAGCCTTCTTCATTCATTGTTGTGAGACACTGTTGTAAATTACTAGCAAATTGTGGGACTCATAGTCTCTGCCATTTAACACCAATGTGGAATTATTAATGTGCAGCTGTTCACCTTTTTTTGTCAACTGTTTGTCAGAAGATAATCATTTTTAGTGAGTGTGTTGTTCAGTAAAAAGCATAAAAAAGGTCTTGCAGATACACTTTGAGTGGTAGCCTGTTTCATTCATCCTAGAGTAACATTGGTGCATGTCTAGTGTAGTATACCACTCCTAGCCTCTGCCACTTAACACCAATGTGCAGTTAAAAGGGGTTTTGTTTTGTTTTTAACTGTAGAAAGAAACTTATTTTGGAGAGTATGTTGTTCAATAAAAAGAAAAAACAAAGTTGTGCTTGCTTAGCTATTCCAAATTTGCCACTCACACAAACTTTGAGAGGTAGGCATCAAGTGTTTCATTTATCCTCGTGTGACACCGTAGTTTATGTCTAGCGCATTGTGTCACTTCTTGCCTCTGCCACATAGCACAAACTTAGAAATACCAATTTACATTTATTATTATTTTTGTTAACTGTTTCTAGAAAGAAAAACAGAGAATATGAGAGAATGGGCAAAAGTTCTGAGAGTTCTGAGAACTGGTAAAGAGCCATTCTTTAGTGAAGACAGTGCAGAGTACCAAAGTAGTGTCTCTGCTGTCTGTTGTTGATAGTGGTGGTGGTGATGAATCTAATGAATAGAATTCTATTTTCCACACCACTGAAGACACATCACTTTTACCTCTTGTCCAGAAGCTACTTGACTGTAAGATGAAGATCCAGTAAATTTGGATTTATTTTGTCAGCTACTGTTCATTTCCCTCCTGCATCTTCTCCACCATATCCAAGTCCATGTATGTCTTCTTTAGAATCACTTAATTGAATGGTATGATGTTGCCTTTAGGCAATATTGTAGCTGTTTTTGCATGGTGATACAGTCATAAGCACAATTTTCCGACTTTTTTTTTTCCGACAATTTTCCGACTGCTGTCCAAATTATCTTTCCAAATTTGTTTCAGTAGAGCACTTTGGCAAAAGCTGAACAGTGGCATGAAGTAAATTTTGTCGACCTTAATTTTTTTTTTCTTCTATCAAACTGGTTCGAAAGAACTGAATTTTTCCATCCTGCAGAAGTCTATTTATAACAGCCAATGCTATATAAAGCTTTGTATTCCTGTAAATCTTAATATTTTCTTTGGTAATCTTCTCTCATTTTACAATCTGCCATATACTGTTTTATTTTGAGTATTTCATAACTAAACTGCATTATTTTATGTAAATGTATACTAATTGAGAGAAAGCTTTCGGTAGAGTCGCTATGACATACCTGAAAATGAGTGAGATATTATAGGATTATAAAATAATTTAAGCAGACACCTCGCCTTCTGGTACTTACCAACTTTTCTTGTTCTTTATTTAGACCCTTTGTCAATCTTTATGCAAACGTTTTGATATTTATGTATGCCATTGAATTGGCAAACAATAATCCAAACATTTTACCAAACATGACACTGGGATATCACTTTTACGATTCATGTTCAGATCCCAGGAAGGCTGTAAAAAGCATTTTGCAAATTTTATCTGGACCCAGCAAGACTGTCCCTAATTATTCCTGCCTGAACCATGGGAAGCTGGCTGGATTTATTGGAGATCACTATTCACCCACAACTCTGGCCATCGCCCAAATACTGGGTGTATATGGCTATGCACAGGTGAGTTAAGCCATTTCTCTTTGGGCTCCATTTTGTTTCAAGTGCACACATATATTATTTTATTTATTTATAAAATATTTTACCAGGAAAGATACATTGAGATTTCTCTCGTTTTCAAGTATGTCCTGGGTCCACAAATCATTGCATTGTTACATTAGGTACAACAAAATACAAAAACAATATTAATACACAATATATACAAAATTTAACATAGAACAGGCAGGAAATATATAATCAACCATGACACGTGCATTCTGTTTTGAGGTATGTAGAGAGGGATCTCTTAAATGACTTTAGGCTTAGGGAAGATTTTAAATTGTGCGGGAGGTCGTTCCACAATTGCGGTGCTCTGTAGGAGAAGGAGGATCGGGCCGCTTTCTTTTTGTATTGAGGTAGACTAAGTAAAGTGCTTGTACTGGATCGGAGCTTATAGAAAGTGGGAACAGCTGGGGAAAGCATTTTGTTCAGGTAGGGTGGGAGTTTCCCAGAAATGCTCTTAAAAACAAGGCTGGAAAGATGAAGGGTGTGTCTGGATTCCAGCGATAGCCAGTTTAGTTCCTTTAGCATGTCACAATGATGGGTCCTGTAATTACATTGTAGCACAAATCGGCAGAACGAGTTATACAATGTGTTGAGTTTATTAATGTGGGATTGCGATGCAGACGCATATATTACATCCCCATAATCAATGATTGGCATCAGCATTTGCTGTACAATCTTTTCCTTTACTGTAGGGCTTAGGCAGGCTTTGTTTCTGTACAGGGCACCTAATTTTGGATAAAGTTTAGATGCAAGCTTTTCTATGTGCAGGCCAAAAGATAGATTGGGGTCTAATATCATACCCAAGTATTTGAAAGAGTGGAATGCGGTCAGTGTGCCATTTGAATTTGTTTGATGGATAGGTGGGAATTGTGTAAATTGTGTAATTTAGGTACTGTTCCAAAGATCATTGTGACAGTTTTGTCAGTGTTCAGGAAGAGTTTGTTTTTTACGATCCACTTTTCTACCTCTGTAAACTGGTCTTGGAGCAAAGCCTCAACTTGCGGTAGATTGGATTTGCTCGCATAGATTACCGTGTCATCTGCGTACATGTGTACATTTGAGGATTGGCAGACATTAGGCAGATCATTTATAAATAATGTAAATAGTAGGGGGCCAAGAATGGAACCCTGGGGAACACCACACATGACTGGGAGAGGGAGGGAGTCACTGTCAGAAATGGACACATATTGCTAGCGATCCGATACATACGATCGAAACCAGTTTAGAGAATGATCACCAATACCTGAGTTTTCGAGTTTGTGCAGTAGAATGTCGTGGTCTACTGTGTCAAGGGCCTTAGCAAAATCAAGGAAAATAGCTCCAGTTAGGTCTCCTTGTTTCATGCCAGTTTGGATGTCATTGCAAACTTTTAAGAGGGCAGTTGTAGTGCAGTGATTCTGGTGAAAGCCCGATTGATCAGGGGTCAGACAGTTTAATTGTTGGTAGTACTCACAAAGTTGTGTATGGACACATTTTTCTAAGATTTTTGACAATACCGGGAGCAATGATATTGGGCGATAGTTAGAAACCAAAGTAGTGTCACCACTTTTATGGATAGGCACTACTCTCGCAGTCTTCCAAAGTTTGGGTATGTATCCAGACACCAAGGATTCGTTAATTAGAGTTGAGACGGGTTTAGCAATTGCCGGCGCACTGAGCTTCAACAGCATTGCTGGGATTTGATCAGGTCCGGACTGGTTTTTCATTTTTAGATTATTAAGATGTTTTTTAATGACACTAACAGGTACAGGTCTAAAATTAATTTGTCTATATTGGGCCTTTGCAAATTTAGTGGGGCCTGATCCACATTTGTAGTTTCAGGATGCGTGCCATTTATTAGCTTGGCAATCAGGGCAGTAGAGCATCTGACAAAATAATTGTTAAAGGCATTTGCTACATCTAAGGGACGTTGCAGGGTTTGGTTATCCACTTTGACAGTGGAGGGTTGGGAGTGGATTGGGGGAGTTTGTAGTTTATTTATGACTTTCCAAAAGTTTCTAGAGTTTGAGATGTTACTGTTCAGATTTTCATAGAAATATTGGGCCTTGGCCAGTTTTGTTTGTATATATTTATATAGTAGTGTAGATTGCATTAGCCGTGTAAGTCCAGTAGACAAGATGCCAGAGTATTGCTGTATGCAATGATACCTTTTTTATTGGAGTAACATAATATTTAAAAGACAAGCTTTTGAGAATTTCCCTCCCTTCCTCAGTTCTGAAGCAATACTGATTAATCTGATAGAGTTTAACACTTAAAACAACTGATGTTAGAGAAGGGAAGGAAGGGGGGTGGGGGGAATGGGGTGTGGAGTGTCATGAATAGCAGCAGGTGTGCCTGAAAGTTAAAGGTGCAGGTTGGCTGTGAATAGCCAGAAAAAGTAATACGTCAATAAGCTGGTTAAAAATGAAAAAGAGAAAAAAACAAAAAAATAGCAGAGCAAAATAGCATGCAAATATATAGCTACATATATGTATGTATATAAATTGATTAAATAATGGTAAAGCGAGAATATTGAAAAAGAACTATACAAGACATTCAGATGTGTGTTTATATAAAGTTTTGGTAGTGTGTGAGTCTACATTAAGTCCTTCATTTCTGGTGTTGAAATGCGTGATCATTTTCATTTCATATGTCTTTAGTTCATGAGTCTTTGAAATTCCCTTTAACAATTTTAACCCCTTAAGGACGGAGTCAGTTGTACAAGTTGTGATCACAACAAAACCTGGAATTTGCACTATATGTGGTTCAACCATAATTCACCTCTTTCATATTAAGTGCACCCACACTTATTATATATCATTTTGTTCAGGAGAAACAGGGCTTTAATTTAATATCAAATATTTATATATGAAACATAATTTAATATGAATAAAAGTATGAGAAATTAAGAAATTGTATTTTTCAAATTCTGCATGACATTTTAACTGTGAATGTCATAATACGCGGTTCATGTATTGGGTTACTTGGTTCTGGTCTGGGTTTGTTTTATATATGTGTGGCTGAGTGTTATGTGAGTTGGGGTAGTGTCTGTATGTGTGTGTTTGGCTGCAAGTCAGGGGAATGCCTGGAATGCTCTTTGTTCTTGTTAAGCATTGTGCTTACTGATAAGAGAATAGCTGCAAGAGCTGCTAGCTCTCTCTCCTGCTTGAGAGGGAGGGGTGATTTGAATCACCCAGGCATTTCGGCATTTGTCTGAATGTAAAATGGGTTATATTGTGAATGGGAATTTGTTTGCCCCCTGTGCCCAGTGATTTTATTGTCTGGCCTTATGGGTGATGGGGGATCTAAATAATTCTGGCCCCTACATTGTATGGTCAATAACTTTCAGAAAGGTTATTGAGCCAATTATGGGGTTAAACTGTATCCTAAATGGTTAATTATTTTTTTTGTGAACGAGAATGGCCTGTTATTTGTTCTGGTTGACCATCTGAAGGTATTTAGGACTTGGATTTAATTGCTCAGGTTCACGCTCTAATTTGATCAGTTCCCTTACATTGACGCCTGGCAGCAAGTAGTCAAAAAACAGCCAGAGCGGTTACGTTTACAGAAGAGGAAAGCCGTTTGATGCTTTCCACACTGGTTTCAGTACCGAAATCGGCCACCACCAAACAGCCCATACTTGTTGATCATGCCCCTATAGGGGACCCCTTTGTTCTACTGCTGCCCGGTTATATCCAGACTTGAATAACTTGCCCCCACCTTCATCCTAATTGCTGGATACACTATCCAAGATCCTTGATACGCGTTTTGGCCCCCTGAACAAAAAATTGATTATTATGATGCTGCTACATGGGCTGGGGATGGAACCTATGATGTTGAATCGAATAATCAGGTTACAAGCTGTAGTTGAAATTGTGACCAATGAAGCTTTTGGCTAAACGGAATACCAGAATGTGGTCTGCAATTTATCAGAACCGCCTAGCCTTAGAATATTTGTTAGCCACAGAAGGGGGTGTATGCAGAAAGTTTAACCTGTCTAATTGTTGCCTTGAAATGGATGATGAAGGGAAGGCCATAAGTTGATAAACGTAGGACAATGGCTCACGTTCCAGTACAGACATGGAACGGACTAAACCCTAGTGGTTGGTTCACAGGATGGTTTGATTCATTTGATTCATTAGTTCCATGGGTCGGCATAGCGTGGGGATGTCCGGGAAAAATGAAATTAGGAGTCCAGCTCGGTCTTGGGCTACACTCCACCGTAATAGCCTGGGGTTGTCGCCAGCTACCCGGTTTAGCCACACAAGGGGGTTGTAATGGCACCCCCAGGCATAAAAGGGTTAAACAGCCGTTTAGTAGATCTTCCCTTCCAGAGACACAGGCACAGCTACTGCAGAACACCAATCCGCCGAACAGGAAACCAAATGAATTCTGCAAACAGCCGAATAGGAAAAGCCATATGAATAGGTTTACACCCCTAGCAGTCAAACTGGAACAGCATACAATAAATCCCCCCAAGAACGAGACAAGGCTCCGTTTGAGGGTCAAGCAGTGAACAGCCAGAGCTGTGGGGTTATTGTTCTTATGTACACATTCTTACACATTAGTACCACCCACAGGGTTTTGGAAAACAACCAATAAACATGTACAATACACTCAGACACTCCCACACAAAATCCTCCCCTCTGCCTGTGATACAATTACCTTACACAATGGGTAATGTAATTATCACAGTCAGAGAAATACAGTTTTTCCACATTATTCATAACTTGAAAAGTATGCATCACATTCACATTTTCAGAATCAGCATACTCCAAATACATATGTCAAAATCATCCAAATTGGTCCATTGGTTCAAAAGATAGATCGAAGTCCTTTGTAACCAAATGAAGCATGGCTTTTCTGCCCAAAACCAGTTCCACAGGGTCTTCTATCCTGGAGATAATTGGGAAGTAATCCAATTATCTCCAAGGACAGAAGCAAAACTCCATTGAACACATGGCAGCAAAAGACAATAAAGCACATAAAAATATATAACTGTGCAGCTATTGCACAAAACAGGTATATTCAACATATCCCCAGATAGCTCAGATCTGAGCGCACATTATTACTGAATGGCGCTCAGAGCACACACATACAGAGGGACAGAGGGACAGAGGGACAGAGGGACTAGTACCTCAGCAGAGGGAATTAGGTTTTTAAACTTGTTAAATGACACCTTCATGTCACAACTTGTACAAGCACCAACTAGAATGGATGCTTGTCTGGACCTGGTTTTAACAAACAACGTTGATCTTTTGACCAACATTCAAGTAGGTGAGCACTTGAGAAATAGTGATCACAATATAGTGTCCTTTGAAATAAACTCAAAAAAACAAAAGCACATGGGGAATACAAAAACATATAATTTTAAAAAGGCCAATTTCAATAAGATAAGGGAAGCTTTACAATATATTGACTGGCATAAACTCTTTAGTGAAAAGAACACTGAGGATAAATGGATCATCTTCCAACAAATATTAAAAAGGTACATTTCTCAGTATGTACTGTTGGGAAATAAATATAAAAGAAACAAACTAAAACCAATGTGGCTTAGTAGAGAAGTAAAACAAGAGATTAAAAATAAGAAAAGGGCATTTAAAGCATTTAAATCGGACAAATCAGATGCATCTTATAAAAGATATAAGGAAGCAAATAATAATTAGACTTGCTAAACTTCAAAATGAAATAATGATAGCTAAAGAGAGCAAAACCAACCCCAAAGCATTTTTTAAGTACATAAATTCTAAAAAAAACAAAATGAAAGTGTAGGTACACTAAAAACTGAAATGGTGGTGTTAGTTAATGAAGACTTGGAAAAGGCAGGAATTTTAAATAACTATTTCTCCTCCGTATATATTAAGGAAGAACCCATGGCAATAGATGTGCAAATGATTGCTACTAAAAACTTGCAGAATTATTGTAATTGGTTAACTCAAGACAAGGTGCTGCAGCAACTAAAGAAAGTTAATATAAACAAAGCTCCAGGGCCTGACGGTATCCATCCACGTGTACTTAAGGAACTAAGTGTAGAAATAAGTGAACCTCTATTTTTAATCTTTCAAGATTCTTTTCTTTCAGGAAGTGTTCCGGAGGATTGGAGGAAGGCAGACGTGGTTCCTATATTCAAAAAGGGTTCAAAATCCTTGCCTGGAAATTATAGACCTGTGAGCTTAACTTCTGCCTCTGGTAAAATATTTGAAAGGTTATTAAGGGATAATATTCAAGAATTCCTTGAGAAGAACATGGTTATCAGCAAAAATCAGCACGGTTTTATGAAGCACAGGTCATGTCAAACTAACTTGATTGTGTTATACGAAGAAGTAAGTAGAAGTATAGATCAGGGTGTTGCCGTGGATGTGATCTATTTGGATTTTGCTAAGGCATTTGATACAGTTCCACACAATAGATTCGTGTTCAAACTCAAGGAAATTAGTCTAGATGAAAATGCTTGTTCTTGGGTAGAACATTGGCTTAAAAACAGAGTACAAAGAGTTGTCATCAATGGTAAATTTTCAAGCTGGACAGAGGTGGCAAGTGGTGTCCCTCAGGGTTCTGTTCTGGGACCCCTTCTATTTAACATGTTTATAAATGATCTTGAAGACAGCATTATTTCAGTGTTTGCAGATGACACAAAACTTTGTAAAATAATACAATGTGAGCAAGATTAGGTAAAAGGATGGCCATACAGGCAATTTCTTCAGTGCCCAGACGGTGGCATAGCTGACTTCTCTGGGCAAAAGTTTACGGCTGAGGTATGCCACCGGGTGTTCCATGCCGTCGTCCCCCACTTGGCTCAACACGGCTCCCAGCACAAACATGAAGTCATCTGTGTGCACAATAAATTGTTTAGTATGGTTGGGTGCTGCCAACACAGGTGCCTCACTTAAAGCAGTTTTAAGTCTCTGGAAGGCGGCCGCGCACTCTGGGGTATAGGTTACTAGCTTAGGTAGGGCCTTTTTGGTAAGGTCATGAGGGGTTTGGCCAGGGCGCTGTACAGGGACAAACATCCGGTAGTAGCCTGCTACACCTAAAAATGCTAACACCTGCATTTTAGTACGTGGTTGGGGCCAATTAGCTATGGCCTCTACTTTAGCAGGCTCTGCTCGCTGCCTACCTGAACCCACCCTGTGGCTGAGGTACTGTACCTCGGCCATGCCTACATGGCATTTATCAGGCTTCAAATTCACTTGAGTACCCTGGACAAGTGACTACCCTGGTGGTCTCCCCATGTGCGGCTGTAGATGGCAATATCGTCTAGATACGCACGTGCAAAATCCCTCTAGGAGCCTATTGGCCATCCTCTGAAAGGTAGTCGGGGCATTCTTCATCCCAAAAGGCATAACCTTGAACTGGTTTAGCCCGAATGGGGTGACAAATGCCAACTTGGGGGTGGCCTTGGGCTCCTGGGGGATTTGCCAATAACCCTTACACAAGTCCAGGGTAGTTAAGTAATTAACCCCCAGCCATGCGGTCTAATAGCTCGTCTATTCTTGGCCTGGGGTAGGCGTCGGCGATGGTGTGGTCATTGAGCCTCTGGTAGTCTACACAGAAGCACATGGTGCCTTAGCGCTTAGGTACTAGCCCAAGGACTCTGCAAGGGTTCTATAACCCCTAACCCCTGAGCATATTTTCTCGAACTGCCTCAGGGATACGGTAGGGCTGCTGCCGTAATGGGGTCTCACTCTGAGTTTCTACACGGAGTACCGCAGCTGAGGTGTACCCAGGTATGACAGAAGACATCTCCTGGTATCCCTGTAGCAGCTGAGATGCCTCGCTCTTCTCTAAAGGTGTTAAGTTTTGGCCCAAGCTTACTTGTCAATAGTACATGGGGAGGTGTCAAGTAAATCAGGGAGGGGAAGCCCTTCACTATCCTCGGAAGAGGGGGCACATACTGCACCCACATCTTCGGTTCTTTCAAAATAGGGCTTGAGCATGTTCACATGAAAAGCCTTGGTCAGCCTCTCATCTGAACACTTGCCCACAATGTAGGTGGTGTCGCTTACGCTCTCTACCACCTTAAAATGACCCTGCCAAGCCGCCTGCAGCTAGTCTTTCTTAGCCAGCCTCAACGCTAACACCTTCTGTCCCACCTCCAGTACCCTATCTCGGGGGCCCCTGTCGTACCACCTCTTCTGGCATTCCTGGACCGCCTGCAGGTTCTCCCGAACAGAATCGGTGAGAGCCCGCAGGCCGGTGCCGGAACTCCAGAACGTACTGGACGGCAGGGACCCCCTCCTCATTTGTGTTGCCCTCCCAGTGCTCCCATATGAAATCCAGCAGGCCCCAAACTTTTCTCCCAAACAGGAGTTCGAAGGGGGAAAACCTGGTGGATGCCTGGGGTACTTTGCGGTAGGCAAACAGAAGATGGGGTAGGTACTTCTCCCAGTTCAGACAGGACTCTGTGAAGGTCTTTAGCATCTACTTAAGTGTGCCATTGAAACATTCACAGAGTTCGTCGGTTTGCGGGTGATAGGGGGTGGTGATAGGGGGCTCTGCCACAATTGTTGTGTCAGGAGTCCCCCTATCAGACAAGATCTCTTGGGGAAAACCTACCCGGGAGAAGATTTTAACTAGGGGCTCTGCTACGGTCTCGGCCTCTATGTTCGAGAGGGCTACTGCTTCGGGGTACCTAGTGGCGTAGTCCACCACAGTTAAGATTAACTTTTTCCCGGACTGGCTGGGTTTGCTGAGGGGGCCTATTAGGTGCACCGCTACCTGGTGAAAGGGCTTTTCTATAATGGGTAACGTTTGGAGTTTAGCCTTCTGGTGGTCACCCCTCTTCCCTATCCTTTGACAAATGTCACACATCCTACAATAATATTTAAAGTCCTGAGTGATCCTGGGCCAGAAGAACGTTTGGGTCAACCGGTCTCTCGTCTTCTTAACCCCTAGATGTCCTGCTAATGGGATGTTGTGACTGAGTTTGAGTAACTCAGTTTGAAATTTATGTGGCACTACTAACTGTCTTTTTATGACCTGGGCTGCCCTGTGACCCGCCCCTCCTGTCACTCTGTACAGTAGCCCCTTATACCACTCAAATTTCTCTTGGGTGCTGTCACCCGAGGGAGCCTCTACTGCCTTTCTATATCCCTCTAACGTGGGGTCTTTTCTCTGCTCCTGCCCAAAACCCTGGGGGGTTATCCCAGAACAGGGAAGGGGGGTCGGGGCAGCGGGGGTATTTCAACTCCTACCTGGTTTTCCTCAGAGTGCAGCGGGGCTTCCAGTCTGGCTTGTGCTCCGGTGGTGACCAGATACATTTCTGGGGTGGTGTCACAGGACAGTTGGTATGCTAAGCAGCCTACGTCGTTCCCCAATAGGACCTTGGCTGGCAGTTCCTGCATAATTCTAATCTCAATTTGCTTTGATCCGGAACCCCAGTCAATGAGTATGTTGGCTGTGGGCAACTTGTGTATGGTGCCCCCAGCCACTCTTACGGCTACGGTGTGGTTGGTGCGGGCCCATATTGTGCCCGTATTTTGTGGGGTTGGATTACCGGAGTCCCTTATAGCTCATGCCCCCATGCCGTCTACTGAAACCCATTGGCTGTGGTGATCTCAGTTATCTCCCCCGGCTTGTACTGGATTTACCTCATGCAACACACTCCAGTGTTCCTCTTGGGCGGAGTAGTTGTCAGGGCCCTCTTGCTGGAAACAATGTGCTGCTGCCCTGGGTTGTTGGGTTGGTTGCCTTTCCCAGCTTCCTCGGTTCAAATGAGGACAATGGATCTTGAAATGTCCCGGATGTGGTTGCGTGATGACGTAGAGGTGGGCGGAGGTGGGCGGAGGTCCGCACGCACGCACGTACGCATGCACGCATCCTGAGGCGAGGAGGCTGACCCTGTAATGGAGGAGGAAGCGGCGTTCTGCCGGTACACGAGGTGCATGAACGGTGCTAAAAAGATTGTTAAAATACCAAGCTAAATACCAAGTTTTGTGAGCAGTAAGCCTCTGCAGTAAGCCTCTGCTTCCAATATTCAGCTGACACGAATATGATCGCAAACCTACTTATATGAGGTGTTATGGGAAACGCTATCTGAAGTGTTTTACATGAAGTGAACGAAGTGAAGACAAGTTAAGTACTTCCACCCTTCCCCATATCTGTTTATGCTGAGATGGGAAAAAGAGACACTGGCAGTAGATAGATAAATATAAAGATTAATTGTAAATATAATTTTTATTAAAAAAAAAAAAAGAGAGAAAAAGGGAAAAGGTTGAAGTTGTACAAGTTAATAATTGGATATCCTGTGTATATATGCAAAATGTATTTTTTTTTTTTTCTTCTTCCCCCTTTCTCTATTAGGTTATTATATCAATATTTTGTAACACTTAGATGTATAAGGAGCAAAATTGTTTTGACTAATTCACTGATATAAATATGAAGTAAGATATTTAAAATGGAATAACTCACTTATCAGTAATCAAAAATTTAGGACGGAGTAAGATAAAGGGGGGAGTGGGGGAGGAGGGGGAGGAGGGAGGGAGGGGAGGAAGAGGGGGAGGAGAGAAAGGGGGGAAGGGAAAGAAAGAAAGAAAGAAAGAAAGAAAGAAAGAAAGAAAGAAAGAAAGAAAGAAAGAAAGGGAAATGAATTTTTTTTTTTCTTCTCTCATCTCTATCCTGATGTAATATTGGAACACGAGTTAGAACAACTTATTTAATGTGATACTGATATAATAATATGCTGATTACGATATAGGGTGAGGAGGAGAGGGTAAGAGAGGGGAAAGGATATATATAAATATATCACATTATGACTGGTTAATATGTTATTATGGATACGGATTCTCTGATATAAATAACAGTATGATTTACTTATACCCACAACTATATGTTTACATGTCTATATTTTATAAGGTGGGGAATCTAACGATGAATATAAGATTAGTAATCTGAACTAATAATTTTATCTTTAAATCTGTTTAGTCTATATAGATATACATATACAAAGAATGTTAGGGATAAAAATAATCATATCCTTTAATTTATATATAAATGTTGCCATGGATAAAATCTAGCAATTGTTCTGGGGGTGTGAAAATGCTGGCTAAGGGTTAAAACTTGTTTATATTAAAATGTCTCTTACATTTTTCAATGGAACCATACTTTCCTGCATATCAAGGCAGGCTAGTCCAAGAGTCATATGGGAATGATCTCCTCTTGGATTATTAAAGGCGGGAGATATACTCCCCTTTATGTCTTATTTGTTCACAATTTATTTTTTTGTGTATGTTTTTGTGTGTGGTTTTTATTTATTTATTTACTTATTTATTTTTTTCTGCATGAGACTCGGTTTGGGATGGGAGAGGGATTTTCGGAATAGAGATGTCACTTAAAATAATTACTTGGAATGTCCAGGGCATGAATTCACCTCAAAAAAGGGGAGCTGTATATAAATTCTTAATTGAAAATTCAATTGATGTAGCTTTTATTCAGGAGACTCACTGGATTGAAACTCCTGATAGACTATGGAAGTATAAAAAATTCCCTACAGTTTATGCGGCAAATTTAGAAGATAAAAAGAAAAAAAGGGGAACGGCTATTATCATTTCAAATCGACTTAGTTTTGAAGTTATTCATTCAAAAACTGATAAAAATGGTAGATATCAGGTTTTAATTATAAAAATCAATGGTCTCACATTCACCTTTGTAAATATATATGCCCCGAATCATAATCCGTCAGCTTTGTTAGATCAAATTATGGATATTGTAGATGAAGTTGCCTGTGGTAGTATTATAATAGGAGGAGATTTTAATAGTGTTGTTGACCTAACTAAAGATAGAAGTCATAAATATTCCGAGAATGGTAACCTTTGTAATATAGGATTATTTGGCTTATCTGATTTTTTAGCTAAAAATTCCATGTTTGACTGTTGGCGAACTATGAATCCTCAGGAAAGAGATTATAAATTTTTTTCGCACGTACATCAAACTTATTCTCGTATTGATATGTTCTTTGTGAAAGAGGGTGTTCTAAATAATATTATAAAATCTACAATTGGTTCTATAGAAATTTCGGATCATGCTCCAGTTTCTTTGAGAATTAGGATAAAAGAAGGACTAAATGGAGGCTTAATGAAAGCCTTCTGAAACTTGATTATATCAAGGACCAAATAAAAATAGATCTAGAAAACTTCTTAAAAACTAATTATAACGGAGAAGTTGCAACACCAATTGTATGGTGTACCCTAAAAAGCTTTATAAGAGGACTATTAATAAAGTTCGGTTCTGAAAATAAACGGAAGAAAGGCGAATCATTACATGTCCTGAGGATTAAATTAGCGAAAATGGAACGGCTAAATAAAATATCAATAACTAAGGAATTAACAAAGGAAATTAATAATATAAAGCTAGTTATTAAGGATAAAATATATGTAGAGATTGGTAAAAATCTATCCTTCCTTAAACAAAGATGGTTGTAGCGGAACGCCAATATAAAATCCACGAATTCCGCTGGTCCAGAACGAATCCACAGTCAAGCGCTGAAAACACCAAGGCAATATCCCCAACCTCCCAATAACCGGACGAGACACAGTTTTGGGAGTCAACTGACAATCCTTTAATCAGCACGACAATTTATACAAGTCCCCATGCAAGGGGTTTCCTGAGTCCCTTCCCAGGGGCACTCCCAGAGGGGACTACATGGGGGACTTACAGTATAACATATTTCTCC
The DNA here is from genome assembly GCA_933207985.1 of Pelobates cultripes. Lineage (NCBI taxonomy): Eukaryota > Metazoa > Chordata > Amphibia > Anura > Pelobatidae > Pelobates > Pelobates cultripes. The sequence continues at coordinate 412,606,816 of OW240912.1, read as the reverse complement.
CATCAGGCACTGCTGCACGAGAGGGATCATCCTCCCAGAATGCACCGTTAAGGGGATTATCCCCTCGTGCAGCAGAACCGGCAATTCATATAAAAATACATAACTTTTAAAATACACGGTGGATTTACACGAATGGACGTTCGGTAGATAGCTGGGGTCTGGGCGCATCATTCGTGAGATTGCCGCTCAGATCCCAGCCAAATTAACCGAACGCCGCACAGAAAACACATTTCTTACAAAACCCACAAAAGGAACCGATTGCTTTGGGTGAACCTGGTCCTGAAACTCCCGAACGTCTGGGAGGCTCAGCGGTGTTCGTGCCGTCGAATAACTATTGGTAGTAGTATGCGTTCGACGACACGGACCCGCTGACGAACAAGGGATCCAAGATGGCCGACCGCCGCATGGTCGGTAGTCGAACGACGGCCACCCAGGAGAGCCTCTAATAACCGATTGCAACAATGTTGCAATCGGTTAACTAGCGCCACACGCCTCTAAGTGTGTGGGCTATTAGGGGGTATCGCGTTCGGTTCACGAACGGCTTTCTAAAGTGCCGTTCGTGAAACGAAAGAAAATCCCCATACAAAACCGCCATTTGCATTCGGCGGAAACAGCATTACAGGCAACACGGAAAATACCTTAACATCTACATAGGTGTAAAGCGCATATCTCGCCCGACCTAGTGGCAACCCTTAAAGGCACAGTCTCTAGTTATTGTCCAAGTGGCTAGGTTTGCCACAATGCTCCCCCAGAACCAAGCCGGCATACACAGCCTGATCCCAACGGATCGGCTTGGGGATGTCCGGGGGAGTGCTCACAGATCACTTCTCAAGGTCTGTTTGTCTGGACAACCCGTCGGCATTACCGTTTTGTTTCCCTGGGCGGTAGTGTATTGTAAAGTCAAAGGGCTGCAGCGCCAAACTCCAGCGCAGCAGCCTGGCATTGTCTCCCGCCACACGGTTTAGCCACACCAACGGGTTGTGATCTGTGAGCAAAGAAAAGGGTTGCCCATAGAGATACGGCTGTAACTTTTTCAGGGCCCACACCACGGCCAGGCATTCCTTCTCTATGGCGGCGTAGCTCACTTCTCGGGGTAGCAGCTTCCGACTCAAGTAGGCTACGGGGTGTTCTCCGCCATCGGCTCCGACCTGGCTCAGTACTGCTCCCAATCCAAACATTGAGGCGTCTGTGTGAACAAGAAAACGTTTAGTTGGATCAGGAGCAGCCAGTACAGGGGCATTGGTCAGAGCCGTCTTCAGCTGGTTGAATGCCTGTTCACACTCTGGGGCCCAGACGACCTGCCGGGGCAGGTTTTTCTTGTCAAATCAGTCAGGGGTTTGGCCAGGGCACTGTAGTTGGGTACAAATTTTCTGTAATACCCTGCGGTACCTAGGAAAGCCAGGACTTGGGTTTTGGTCCTAGGGGTAGGCCACTGGGCTACAGCTTCAATCTTTGCGGGCTCAGGCTTCTGCTGCCCGCTACCAACCCGGTGTCCTAAGTACTGGACCTCTGCCATCCCTATGTGGCATTTGCTGGGTTTCAAGGTAAGCCCTGCCTCTCGAATCCGATCTATTACTGCCCCTATGTGTTGTAGGTGTTCTGCCCAGGTCTGACTGTAGATGGCAATATCGTCCAGATATGCACACGCATAGTCCTGGAACCCGTCCAGTAGCCGATCCACCATCCGCTGGAATGTCGCGGGGGCGTTCTTCATCCCGAATGGCATGACTCGAAATTGGTACAAGCCAAACGGGGTGACAAACGCCGACTTAGGAATGGCGTCCTCGGCTAGTGGAATTTGCCAGTATCCCTTACACAAATCTATGGTAGTGAGATACTGACCCCTGGCCATCCTATCAAGCAGTTCGTCTATCCGAGGCATCGGGTAGGCGTCCGACACAGTTTTGTCGTTCAACCTCCGGTAGTCCACACAGAACCGGGTGGTACCATCTTTCTTGGGAACCAGGACTACCGGCGATGCCCAGGGGCTATCTGAGTGTTCAATAACCCCCAACTGCAACATCTCTTCAATTTCCTTCCTCATATGTTCCCGCACGGATTCAGGAATCCGATATGGAGTCTGTCGCATGGGGAGCTGTCCCGGGGTTTCTACTCGGTGGGTGGCTAGTGGAGTGTACCCAGGTAGATTAGAAAAGGTAGCGCCCTTTGCTGCTATCAGTTCTTGTACCTGAATACGCTCTTGAGGACTTAGCCGCTCCCCCAGTTGAACCCCCTGGGAGGGTTCCTTCTGCTCCTCCTGCTCTAACAGATCGGGAAGGGGCAGGTTCTCCTGATCTTCGGAGGCGGGCGTGCAAATAGCTGCCACGTCCTCCGTCCGCTCGTGGTAGGGTTTGAGCATGTTCACATGGAGCATGCGTCTCTTCCCTACTCCGGAGCATGGGCCGATCACATAGGTGGTATCGCATCTCTGCTCTACCACCTGGTATGGGCCCTGCCAGACGGCCTGTAGTTTATCGGTGCGGACAGGTTTAAGGATTAGCACCTTCTGCCCCACTTGAAAACTACGGTCTCTGGCCCCTCTGTCATACCAACGACGCTGTCGTTGTTGGGCGGCCTGGAGGTTGGTGCGCACCGCCTGGGTCAATTCCTCCAGGCGATCCCGGAACGCCAGCACGTATGGTACAATAGGGGTCCCATCTGCACTACTCTCTCCCTCCCAATGCTCTCTAATGAGATCCAACGGCCCCCGGACCCTTCTCCCAAACAATAGTTCAAAGGGGGAAAAACCCGTAGACTCTTGGGGCACCTCTCTGTATGCGAACAACAGATGGGGAAGGAATCGTTCCCAGTCCTTATGGGTCTCTCCGAATGTTCGAAGCATCTGTTTTAGGGTACCGTTGAATCTCTCACATAATCCATTGGATTGCGGGTGGTACGCGGAGTTAATGATCGGCTTTATGCCACATATCCTCCATAACTGCTGAGTAACCTCAGCCGTGAATTGGGTCCCCCTATCTGAGACCATTTCCTGTGGGAACCCTACTCGGGAGAAGATTTTCATCAAGGCTTCGGCTACGGTCTCCGCGTGGATATTAGTTAGGGCAATCGCCTCGGGGTACCGGGTGGCGTAATCCACCACGGTCAGGATATACCGTTTCCCAGAGGGGCTGGGTTTTGGTAGTGGTCCTACTATATCTACTGCTACCCGGCTGAACGGTTCCTCAATTATGGGGAGGGGACATAGTTTTGCCTTATGGCGATCCCCCCTTTTGCCTACCCTCTGGCACACATCACAGGAGGTACAATATTGCCTTACGTCTTTGGAAATCCCGGGCCAAAAGAATGCGTGCGTTAAGCGATACCGGGTCCGGGTCATCCCTAGATGGCCGGACAGAGGGATGTCATGGGCGATTCTTAGTAACTCCTGCCTATATTTCTGGGGTACTACTAGCTGCTTGGTTTGGAGCGTCACAGAGTTGCCTATGGCCCGTTCCGCCACCCGGTACAGTAACTTCTTTTCCCATACGTACCGTTCTCCCTCCCGCCCCACCTGGTCCGTGTCTACCCTATCTCGGTACACCTGCAGTGTGGGGTCTGTCTGAACCTCAGCTTCAAATGTGGTTGGGGTGTCCCAAGTCATGTCGGTCAAGGGGGGGTCATGGTGTCTTACCTGAGCCTCAGAGTGTGCGGGGAATGCCGTGGTGCGAGCCTGTTGCCGGGTGGTTACCGGATGCGCCTCTTGGGAAGGAGCCTGGGGAAGAAAAGCAGAAGTCATCGGGCCCAAGTCATTCCCCAAAACAACATCGGCCGGTAGTTTCTTCATTATGGCCACCTCTACAACCCCCTCCCCAGCACCCCAGTTCAAATGCACTTTGGCCGTGGGTAACCGGTACATGGCTCCCCCTGCTACCCGGACTGCCACTGATCCGCCAGTGTGGGCCGTATCTGGAATTAAATGGGGGGCCACTAAGGTCAAGGTGGCTCCCGAGTCCCGCAGCCCCTGCACTTCTTTCCCTCCCACAAATACAACTTGGCGGTGATGCTGCCGGTTGTCCGTGGCTTGCACAGACATCACCTCGTACAGAACCCCCAATGGTTCTTCGGTTGATAGACTTGTCAGCTCCGAGTGGTCCGGTTCGGTGTGGTAGAAATGGGCCACTGCCCTTGGCGCGGAGTTTTGCCGTACTTGGTTCCACGCCTGCCTGCTCCGATTCTGGGTGCACTCCCGGGACATATGCCCCCACTGCCGGCAGGTATGGCATTGTATGTTGGCCCTGCCATTGTAGCGTGATGGCGGTGGGGGGTTTCCTGATGGTGGCCGGAATGGAGTAGCGTTGGCGGGTGTGGAGATGGTTGGGTGGTGTGGTACAGCTGGTCTCAGGGGAGCCCTGTTGGGAAGCCCATGATGCCTTCGGGCGTCAAAATGCTGATCCGCCAACCGGGCGGCTTCGGTTAGGGTGAGGGGTTTCCTGTCCCTTACCCATTCTTGTGCCTCAGGTGACAGTCCGTTAAAAAATTGCTCCAGCAAGATGAGCTGGCGCAGTTCCTCCATTGTGGTAGCTTGGCTCGCCTGAATCCATCCTTGCGACGCTTGGTCGAGCTTATGTGCCCACTCAGCGTGGGAATCTTTCTCGGGCTTCCTCAATCCTCGAAATTTACGCCGGTATGCCTCCGGGGTTATGGCATACCTCTCCAGAATTGCCCTCTTAACTTTAAAATAGTCCTTGCTATCTTCTCTGGGCACAGCGCGATACGCCTCGGCTGCTCGTCCTGCCAACTTGCCTGCCAGTAGGGGTACCCACATAGCCTGTTCTAGATCATGTAGGTCGCACAACCGCTCAAAATCCTGCAGGTATCCGTCAATCTCGTCTTTCTCCTCGCAGAATGCTTTAAATGCCTGGTAAGGTATTTTCTGCTTCACTGGAGCGCAGAATGAATTGGCGATGGATTCTGCCCTGGATGGTGACCTCTGGTGTTGCTGTGCCATAATATAATCCTGGACGTCCGCCATCAGTATAGTTAAGATGTCCAGGGTTACTGGCTGTGGTACAAATTCCAGCCGGGTTCTCAGTTCCCTCTGGTATGGTGTTTCCTCTCTGGCAGGTGGGGGTGGACTGCTGTGCGCTTGGTCGCCCTCCATTAGCTCTGCAATCAGTACTGCTTTCGATTTATTGCTAGCGCTTTTCCCTCTAGCCTCCAGCAGCTCCTTTAGCGTCTGTCTCTTTAACGCCGTGTAATCAGTCCCCATTCACTGATCGCTTTCGTCTGCTTGTTTCATACGAATTGCCTTTCCGTTCGGTAGTTCCTTTCATTCGAATGCGCTGTATTCGGCTGTAGAGTTGGATCCCGTCGCTTGCCACCAATTGTAGCGGAACGCCAATATAAAATCCACGAATTCCGCTGGTCCAGAACGAATCCACAGTCAAGCGCTGAAAACACCAAGGCAATATCCCCAACCTCCCAATAACCGGACGAGACACAGTTTTGGGAGTCAACTGACAATCCTTTAATCGGCACGACAATTTATACAAGTCCCCATGCAAGGGGTTTCCTGAGTCCCTTCCCAGGGGCACTCCCAGAGGGGACTACATGGGGGACTTACAGTATAACATATTTCTTCCATCAGGCACTGCTGCACGAGAGAGATCATCCTCCCAGAATGCACCGTTAAGGGGATTATCCCCTCGTGCAGCAGAACCGGCAATTCATATAAAAATACATAACTTTTAAAATACACGGTGGATTTACACGAATGGACGTTTGGTAGATAGCTGGGGTCTGGGCGCATCATTCGTGAGATTGCCGCTCAGATCCCAGCCAAATTAACCGAACGCCGCACAGAAAACACATTTCTTACAAAACTCACCAAAGGAACCGATTGCTTTGGGTGAACCTGGTCCTGAAACTCCCGAACGTCTGGGAGGCTCAGCGGTGTTCGTGCCGTCGAATAACTATTGGTAGTAGTATGCGTTCGACGACACGGACCCGCTGACGAACAAGGGATCCAAGATGGCCGACCGCCGCATGGTCGGTAGTCGAACGACGGCCACCCAGGAGAGCCTCTAATAACCGATTGCAACAATGTTGCAATCGGTTAACTAGCGCCACACGCCTCTAAGTGTGTGGGCTATTAGGGGGTATCGCGTTCGGTTCACGAACGGCTTTCTAAAGTGCCGTTCGTGAAACGAAAGAAAATCCCCATACAAAACCGCCATTTGCATTCGGCGGAAACAGCATTACAGGCAACACGGAAAATACCTTAACATCTACATAGGTGTAAAGCGCATATCTCGCCCGACCTAGTGGCAACCCTTAAAGGCACAGTCTCCAGTTATTGTCCAAGTGGCTAGGTTTGCCACAATGGTATCATAATAATAATAAAATTAATAGGGATCTCTCTAACAAAATTAAGAACCAACATAAAGATAAATCTATAAAAAAATTGATGACAAAAGGAGGAAAGGTTGTAAATTTACCTAAAGATATAGCAGAGGCTTTTGCAGCATTTTATAGCTCGTTATATAATTTAGAGGAGGTCAAGGTAAGTAGTGGTGAAATTGATAGATTTCTCAAGGATCTTAGACTTCCTAGGTTAAGCTTAGAGAAACTAGAATATATAAATGCTCCTTTTAGAGAATTGGAAATTGAAGAAGCAATAGAGAAATTAAAACCAAATAAGGCCCCAGGCCCGGATGGATTCTCTGCTATCTTTTATAAAACATATATGAAAACAATTACTCCAATCCTCTTAGAGATGTATTCGCTAATATCTAGTGATGTTTCATTCCCAAAAGAGATGATGATAGCAACAATTATTCCGATTCCTAAGCCAGATAAGGATAATTCAATAATTGCTAACTATAGACCAATATCACTAATAAATGTTGATATTAAAATATTCTCGGATATATTGGCTAACCGTTTAAAAGAAGTATTGGGAGATTTGATTAATTGGGACCAGTCAGGATTTGTGAAAGGAAGAAGTACCTCTGATAATACAAGGAGGATTTTTAATATAATAAATAGAGTGAGCGGACAACAAAGGGAAGATGTTATTATTGCTTTAGATGCCGAGAAGGCCTTTGACAGAGTCAATTGGAGATTCCTGGACTCTGTCATGGGCCATTTCGGACTGGAGGGAGCATTTAGAAATAAAACCTTATCTTTATATAGAAATTCTTCGGCAAGAATTAGCAGCCCATATTTTGACTCTGATCCCTTCGATATTAAGAATGGAACTAGGCAGGGCTGCCAGTTAGCTCCACTCCTATACATTCTTACAATCGAACCGTTGGCTATGATGATAAGACATAATGAAAAGATAAAAGGTGGGAGGCTTTCAAGAGGAATATATTAAAATATCTTTGTTTGCAGACGATGTCCTACTTACTCTTGTTGACCCTTTATTATCAATTCCACCTCTGCTAGAAGATATCTCTACATATAGTACATTTTCTAACTATAAGGTTAATATTAATAAATCTCAAGTGCTTCCATTCCTACTGTCCAAGGTACAGCTAGAAATTTTGTATTCCTATTTTCAAACAGAATGTATAAAAGATAAAATTGACTATTTAGGTATAAAGATAACATTTAATACTATAAAGACAATTCGGATACATTTTGATAATTTATACAAAGATCTACAATCCCAGATACATAAATTGAAGAGATTAGAACCATCCTGGATAGGAAGAGTTAATATTACCAAATCGTATTTAATGCCAAAACTCCTATATTTTTTTAGGATGATTCCCTATAATATTGAACGGGGCACTTTGAAGCGCTTCCAAAATTTATTTTCTAGCTATATATGGCGTGATAAATCACCCAGAATAGCGACGGAGATCCTATGTAGAAGTTACCGGAAAGGGGGTATAGCATTTCCCGATGTGATTAAGATGTATGAGGCAAACAGGGCTTCTCAACTTATGACATGGTTAAATTTGGATCAAAATATATCTAAATCTTGGATTAAAATTGAACAGAAATCAGAACCAGGGCAAAAGTTATACATCTTAGGGTGGCTAGGACTCCTGAATCTGGGGGCTTTGGACATGGAACAATTTTCTAATAAAATTATAGGAGATATGGTGGATTTTGCTAAATATTTGAATACTAAGTTGAAACTTAAAGGAAAATTATTATTTAATACACCCATAGAAATACTTCAATATGTAATGTCAGATATAAATATTAAAACTTGGATACATTTTGGCATTAAAAAAATTGGAAATCTATATGAGGGATCTAAACTGGCGACATTTACACAACTACAATCTAAATATAAATGTTTATCTAGGGAAATATTCCAATACTTAAGGATCAATAATTTCCTTTTAACTAAAATATTGATTAAAGATCATTATCTTGAACCTTATATTACTTGTAGCCAAAAAAAAGGGAGGAATCTCTAGATTTAATAAATTGTTTGATACACTAGATAATGTTATCGATGTGCCTCCATTCGGTAAATGGGAGAGGGATATGGGGAAGTCCCTCCCACTTATAGACTGGACAAATGCTACAATGTTAGTAAAACAAAGTATACATAACATATCCCTACTCGAAACGCACTTAAAGATCATCTACAGGTGGTATATGGTCCCGGTTAGACTCCATAAAATATCTCCATCTTATTCAAAAGAATGTTGGAGATGTAGAAGAGAAGAGGGCACTATGCTCCATATATGGTGGGCCTGTACGGGCCTGAATAACATTAAAACCCAAATGTTAGGCTTAATGAAAAGTATTTTTAAGGAGGTTGATGTAATTAGTCCTGAAATGTTTCTGTTTAATATGGACTACAAAACATTTGATAAACAACAAAAATATATTATGACACACATATTCCTTGCAATAAAAATTAATATCGCCAGAGCATGGAAATCTCCTAATCCACCACTCTGGCAAGAAATAATGGAGCAAATAAGGTTCCAATATAAGATGAAATCTCTAACTAAGGATCTGAAAGAGCTTTGGCTACCCTGGACTTCCAAATTTCCTATATAATAATGAACTGTTAGTCTGTGACCCATCCCCTGCCGAGTCTCATGCATGAATGTGGTGTTGTTGTTTTTTTTTTTTTTTTGTTTTTTTTTGTATGTTTGCTTTGTTGTTGGGAACTATATATAATGCTATGGATTATTAAATGAATAAATACTAAAAAAAAAAAAAAAGAGAAGAGAAAGAAAGGAGAAGGAGAAGGGAAAGGAAGGGGGGAAAGAGAGGAAAAAGTAAACACTGAAAAACCCTAATTAAAGGGGAAGGAGAAGAAATAAGGGGGGTGAGGAAGAAGGAAAAAAGAAAAAAAAATTATGGCTACTAAGTCATCAGGAAAAGCTGCCATTAAGAAAGCAGCAAAGCAAGATCAACAAATAGAAAAAAATAAAAATCCTTCAAGTTTCTTTTCACCTGGACAAAAATCTAATGTAGAAATAAATCTTGATAGCTCAATCATGTACTCATCAAAAAGCGAAGAATCTATTCAAAGTTCATCCAGCCAAACAGAAAATTATATTACAACAGATTTTCTAAAACAGTGTTTAGAAGAGCAATTGGTGGCAATAACTGTTGAATTTAATAAAAACACTGCAGAAACAAAAAAACTGTTTCTGGAAATATTGGAAAAACTAAAGCAAAGTGAAGAAAAAATCACAGCTTTGGAATTTGAAAGTCGAGCATATAAAGAACAAAATGAGCAGCTGAATAATCAAATGAGACAAATAGAAGGAAAACTAGGAGATTTGGAAGATCGTTCAAGAAGAAACAATTTAAGAATAAGAAATGTTCCAGAGGCAGTTACACAAGATAAAATACCTGAGTATTTTGATACTTTATGGGCAACACTCAATATAGAACTGTCAACTTTAAATACCAAAATGGAGCGATACCACCGCTTAAGTAAACCTAGTTCAGTTCCCCAACAACTACCGAGAGATATAATAATAATTTTCAGTCCTATCAATTTAAGGAAGCTATATTATATGCAGCTCGAACAAAATAGATCAATACAGAAAAGTTTGGCGATATTAAGATATTTCAAGATTTATCTTTCTACACTAGACAACAAAGAAAGAAATTTATGACGGCTACTAGTTCACTAAGAAGACTAAATATAAAATATTCATGGATCTACCCCAGCAAAATAAAGATAATTACAGAAGGAATACTTGAGACATTCACGACCCCATCTCAGATTGAAGAATGGCTAAGGAAGAAAGAGAAATGACTTTATATAAGCGGATAAGGAAGAGAAAGAGAGAGGAGAAGAGAAGAAGTAACAGGGGATGGAAAAAGACGTTGAAGATTTAAAGTATAAGGAGAAATAAATTGATCCAAAGAAATTTAGAACAATAGAAAGGACATCAAAACACCATGTTGATGATATAGTGAAGAAATTGTAATTAATGTAGGAGAAAGTAACATAGAGAAGAAATTTTAAGTTAATAGAAAACATGTATATGTTAGTAATGTAATTCACTTATAAGAAATATTCAAGGAAATTAGTTGAAAGTACGTATGTCATATTAAATTTTTGAGGAGAAAGTGGTAAATTTAGAATAACAACTGCACAATTGCACATTAGGTAGATACAAGAAATGGCACTTAAAAATTTATATTCTTGTAAAAATTTAAAAAAAAATTTTTTTTTTCTTATCTTCCCTGACAATAATAGGGGAAAATAGTAAATTTAAGGAGTCACATCATAATTATAAAAGGTGAATACAAAATATTTGAAGTGGGCACAAGATAAAAAAGGGAAGAAATTTAGAGGTATGAAGGAAAATAGGGAAAAAGGGACGAAAAGGGAAATTTTTTAATATAAATATTAAACACAAACACTGAATAGAATATAGAATAACGAAATAAAAGAAAAGAAGAAAAAAAGGGAAGAAGGGAAATAGAAAGAAATTGAATGAAGGAGTGTTGATAAATAACTTATATGTAGGAGTGTTGATAAATAACTTATAGTTAATAATTGCTGAGAGAACAAAACATATGAACATGTATATAAGAATGGAAAAAAAAGAAGAAAGGGAAAGGAAGGGCACTTAATAAGCAAAGAATTTTTTTTTTTCTCCTTCGCTACCATGGTGTATATAAATGGATAAAGTAGTAATATAGACAAGTTAAAGGGATCAAAGAATGTGATATAGATAAAAAAAAAAATTATTTTTTTTCTTCTTCATCTTCACCTCCTTTTTTCTCTTCGCTTTAGAGGAAGAAGAGAAGAGAGGGGTAGAAGTATAAACTTCATAGAGTAGAAGAAAGAGGAAGTAGGGAATGATAAAGAAAAATTTATACTTGGTTTCTCCAAAACGAGATATAGCCTCCCTCGCCGTAACCTGGAAAAGGTTAAAAGTGGGCATTAAAACCCACCAAGGAAAGTGTTCTTTGACTCTTTTTAGAGTCTATGGAATGATAGGAAATAGACTTCAAGTACTTAGTATACTTGAAGGTGTTTCGTGTATGTATTGTAATGTGATTTTTAAATTTTTTTATTTTATTGTTTTCGAGAGTTCACTAGATTATCCAAACAAGAAAACAATATATGACAATGGTTAAAATAATAACGTTAAATATTCAAGGTCTAAATATTCCTCAAAAAAGACAAGCTTTTCAAGAATATTTAAAAAAGGAACATGTTCAAATTGCTATGGTCCAAGAGACACATTGGCGTAAACAGGATGAAAAGAGATGGACCAGCAGTTCTTATCCTTTAAAAATGTGTTCCTCTAGAGAGGAGGGGAAAAAGGGAGGAGTTGTAATATTTTTCGCAAAAGATTTAAAAATAAACATAAAATTTATGGAAATAGATTTGGAGGGAAGATTTATTATTTTAATAGCCACAATTAACGAGGAACTCTTCACTCTAATTAATGTTTATCTGCCTAATAAAAACCCCATATGTCTATTGAGAAAAGTAATAAATAAGGTTGAGAAAGTAGGAGTAGGAATAAAGATATATGCAGGGGACTTTAATAGTACACAAGATCCCCTATTAGATAAGTTCTCTGAAAAACATTCGATTTGGGACAAACAAGTTTTAAAAAACGCAAGGACTTTTAATAACTTGATGAAAAGAAAAGGCCTTTTTGACATATGGAGACTCAACAATCCTGCAGTGAAAGAATTTACGTTTTACTCCTGGCCCCATAATTCATACTCGCGTATTGATCTTATATTTGGAGATTTAAAATTAATAGATAGAACATATAAAATAGAAATCAAACCAGTAATATGGTCAGATCATAATAGTGTGTGTCTGGAACTAAACAGTAATAGACTAAAGAGCAATAAGAATGAATCATTATTATCAAATAAGGAATATAAAGACTATATAGATAAAATGACCATTTGTTATTTTGAAGAAAATAATAATGGACTAGTGGAGAATGATACTTTATGGTGCTCATATAAAGCAGTAATAAGGGGACATTGTATAATGCTCAACAAATTAAAGAAAAAAAAAGAAGGTGCAAATGTACAAGATCTTTACATTGAATTATATAAATTAAATTAAAAAAACAACGATAATCCAACCAAGGATACTCAGTTAAAAATAGAGAAAATTAAATCTGAGATTCAGGAAAAAACTTATGAAAAAATCAAAATAAATATGCATATACTTAAAGTTAAATATTATCACAAATCTAACAGAGCTGATAAAATAATGTCTAATATGCTGAAAAAAAGAAATACGACCAATAAGGTCGATAAAATAATTACTAACGATAATATCTCCCTTCTTCCAGAACAGATAGGGAAAGCATTTAATGAGTACTATGCCAATCTATATAGTCTTTCAGTAACTACCCCTTCAGAAATAATTAAAAAAATATATTAGATCAGCAAAATTGAATAAAATAACAGAAACACAGGTAAACAATCTAAATAAAGAGATTACGGAAGAAGAGATCAATATAATAATAGATAGATTAGAAACTTATAAAACGCCAGGTCCGGATGGATTTGGAAATAAATTCTACAAAACAATGAAACTTCATCTGATAGGCCACTTAAAAAATACCTTTAATTCTGCAGTTAAAAAGGGCAGATTCCCAGATGAAATGCTTAAAGCAAATATTTTACCTATACTGAAACCAGGGAAAGATCCAACTAAAGTACAGAGTTATCGCCCAATATCATTAATAAATGTAGATATTAAGATATTTTCTTCTATTATAGCTAGCAGATTAAAAGAAGTTATAAAACAGCTAATCCATCCTGATCAAACAGGCTTTGTTCCAGACAGAATGTCAAGCAATAATATTAGACGCTTGATTGATGCACTAGATATATCACAAAAGAAAGAAAGTCCCATGCTGATCCTGTCTTTAGATGCTGAAAAAGCCTTTGACAGGGTCAGCTGGGACTTTATGAAGTTTACCCTAGGTATACAGGGATGGTTGCTTAATGCAATCTTAGCTCTATATAAAGATCCAAAGGCGAGAACAATCGGTCCGGGTATTTGCTCAGATTGGTTCAAATTGAATAATGGGACCAGACAAGGCTGCCCTTTGTCCCCCTTATTGTTTATATTAACACTAGAGGTTTTAGCTAACAGAATTAGAAATAATGAAAATATTAAGGGATTTATAGCAAAACAGAAAGAACTGAAAATATATTTCTATGCTGATGATACTATTCTATTTTTGAACAATTCAACATCATTATTAAATGCAATGTCAGAAATTGATTTATATAGTGCAGTATCAAATTATAAATTAAATAAAACAAAATCAATTGCTATATATATCAATATGTCAAAGCAAGAAATAAATTCCTATCAAGAAACATATGGCTTTACTAAACCTAAAACGTTTTTATATTTAGGAATTAAAATTTGCAGAAAGGTAGAAAGTACCATGCGAATAAATTTTATGGATCTCCTAAAAGAAACTAATAAGAATTTGAAAGAATGGAGAAAATTAGAAGTATCTTGGGGAGGAAGAATAAATATTCTAAAATCATATGTTTTGCCAAAATGGATCTATATGTTTAGAATGCTTCCATTAGAAATCCCGAACGCATGGCTGACAATGATCAATAAGGCCTTTTCTAATTTTGTTTGGCGAGGGAAAAAACCTAGAATTAAAAATGGAGTACTAGCAAGAGGAATGAAGAAGGGAGGCCTAGGATATCCAAACATAAGAAAATATTATGAAGCAGGTATCATTACGCATGCAATGGTTAGTCAAATAAAACAAAATAAAGAGGAAGTATGGTGGCAGTCAGAATTAGAATCTAGCCAATTAAGAGATACTTTAGAGTTATTCTGGAGTACAAAAAAATGCAACCTATCCAGATCATAAATTTTAGTACAGATCACTCCAATATGGCAAAAAATAAGGAAAAAAATTGATTTGGAAAATAAAATATTCGATTTTCAAAAATTAGAAATAATAGAATTAAACATGGAGAGTATCACCTTAAAATTATGGAAAGAAAAAGGAATAAATATTATAAAAGATCTGATCAAAGAGGATAAAATCAAACCTTATAAAATGTTGGTAGAGGAGTTTAAGATCTCTGTTAAAGATGTATATACTTATTTTAGAGTAAAACATTATTTGGAGAAAGTTGAGTTAGTAAAAGAGGGTAAAATGTATGATATATTAAAATCAATAATATACCAGAATAAGACAAAGCAGTTATTCTCTAGATGTGTTAGAATGTTAGACCTATTGGACGATTCTGTTCCGCCCAGTGCTATTAAAAAATGGAATATTGAACTAAAAATAAATATAGAACTATCTGAATGGCTATCTACCCTACAAAAAATCAATAAATATGTCCACTCCTTTGTGTTGATAGAAACACATTTTAAGTTGGCTAATCAATGGTATATGATATGTATCTAGAGACGTAAAGTGTTGGAAATGCAGAGAGGAAAAAGGAAATTATATTCATATGTGGTGGTCTTGTAAACAAGTGATTGTTGTATGGCAGTGGGCTCAACTTGTCATCCATACACTGTGTGGTGTTAAAATGTCTCTAAAACCTGAAATAATGTTATTACATTACAAATGGCCAAAATTAAATAAAATAAATCAATTTTTTATTATTCATTGTTTAATGGCCTGCAAAATAATAATAGCAAGGAATTGGAAGGGAGATACCCCTTTTAACATCAAGTTAATAACAATTCAGTTGGTTTACCAACTTAAAATGGAGAAGGATCATTGCAGGTTTCTGGATGATAATTTGAGCCTATGGGAAAACTGGGAAAAAAAATCATTACAATTGTAACTTCAATATCATTTGAAAAGAGATAGAGAAGTTGGAAGTCAGTAGAACTCTCATGGGGAGATGGATAGTTTTTGTGTTTTTTTGTCTCTGTGTTTATGTGTATGAATTTGAATGTGTTGTAAATACCTTTTTGTACAATATGGTGAAAAATCTGATAATAAAAAGAATTAAAAAAAAAAAGAAATGTCCCGGATGTTTGCAATAGTGACACACAGCGGAGATTCTGGAGACTGTTGCTGGTCCCGGTGGAGGGTTGCTGGACGGTGCCCTGGGTGACGCAGGGGTTGCTGGCACCGGATAGGTAGATCGGAACGCTGGTCTGCTCCCACCCTGTTCTCGCCATCTGTTATCCTGGTGTTCATCAGCTAGCCTGGCAGATTCCTCCACAGTTTGGCATTTTCTGTCCCTTACCCAGTCTCTTATGTCCTCTGCTGTGTGAGTGAAGAACTGTTCTAATAATACGAGCTGTAAGGCATCTTCCAGGGTAGTTGCTTGGCAGCCTTCCATCCAATTCCTGGCTGCCCTGTGTAGTCAGAAATCCCATCTGGTGTGAGAGTCTTTCCCTGCGTTTCAAAGGTCCCTAAATTTCTTACGGTATGCCACCGGGGTCACTGCATACCTGGTCAGTAAAATGTCTTTCACTCATTCATAATTATGTATATCCCCATCTGGTACTGCTCGAAAAGCCTCTGCTGCCCTTCCTGATAGTTTGCTGCTGAGCACTGCAGCCATTGCGTGGAGTCTAATCCCTCCAGCGCACATTGACTCTCAAAGTCCTGGAGGTAACTGTCAATTTCCATGTCGCCATCTATAAAAGCTTTAAAAGCAGCAGAATTCACCTTCTTTTGTAATCCGCATGTACTTCCTGGAGATGCCAGCAAATCTCCCTGTAAAAGTCTGTCTCAATCCTCTCGGTCTTTTTGTGATTGTCTGACTTGTGCCATGACCTGCAGTGCTGCTTCTGTTGATGGATTGGGTCCCAACATGCTGAGCATCCATCTGATATCTTTCTGCATCTTGGTTTCTTCCACATGCTTAATAATAATTCTGCAATTAACATGGCTTTTGTCTTGTTACTTACCACTATGCCCCGAGCTTCCAGTAAATCTTTCAATGTGGATCTTTTTAGTAGCTGGTATTGCTGA
The DNA here is from genome assembly GCA_933207985.1 of Pelobates cultripes. NCBI lineage: Eukaryota > Metazoa > Chordata > Amphibia > Anura > Pelobatidae > Pelobates > Pelobates cultripes. The sequence continues at coordinate 412,590,455 of OW240912.1, read as the reverse complement.
GCCATTCATTCCCTTTCTTGGTTTGGGACATCCATTCGGGATCCGAATCCCTCCACTTGCCACCAGTTGTAAGGAAACCTGGTATATCCAATACCCATTCAGTAGTTTCCTCCTGAACGCCCAGAGCATCGGTGATTATAACTCTCTGTTCGGCGAAATAGAATAAGCAATTCCCATACAAACAACAGCTTCCCAAGTAGATTCCTTTAGTAAAGCAGGCAGATACCCAAACATTAGCCAAAGTCTAGATAAAGGGTACAACAGAACTGAATTTTATTGATGCCGCACTGGCTTTTAAGCAAGTCCCCGTGCAAGGGGACCACCCACAGGAACACAAGTCATACAGCCAATCATAGACAGAGAAGTAGTAAAACACTCCCAGTACAAACATATAATTCCCTCCCCTCGACCTGGAGATAATCAAGTCTGATAAAGGAATAGCTTCAATATCTCCAGGCAGAAAATGTACACTTTTACCCAACTTTCAGAACACCCCCATACAACACAAACATCATATCCCCTGATAGCCCTGATCTGGGTGACCAACATATCCAAAAATCACCCAGATCAGTTCAGGGGTGTTAATATTAAGTTAACACTATCGGTGACATTAGCATCGGGCTGAAGGACATCAGATCTTCAAGCACTATATCTGTTGGCTATTTATATGATCCCTTGGTTAACGATTGCTTTTTTAAGGGCTCTGAAATCTTCACCCTTTTAAACCATGAGACTCTATCTCTCCACAACTGCTTAATATTAAGTTAACACTATCGGTGACATTAGCATCGGGCTGAAGGACATCAGATCTTCAAGCACTATTTTGCATTGAACCCTTTACTGCCTTCCACAATATATCTAAAGCCTACTGATTATAAAGAAGAGTCAGTAATGAAACGTTCTTCTCCTGTCCTAGACAGATGTCTTAAGATCTATTTCTGTAGATCCACTATCTGGCTTTTTTCTGATAGTCTGTTTATCTTTACTAATGGACCAGAAAAGGTATTCAAGTCTCTATATAAGCCATCAGCAGATCGATAGTATTGGCCATTTTCAGTCTACTAAGCCCTAGGGTTTACAGGACCTAAAAATCTGTTTGCTCTCCACTAGAGCCATTTCTCCCTCTTGAGTGTCAGTGGTCAAGCTTCCCTGGAACTTATAGGTAAATGGCTGTTTGGTCCTCAGCCAATAGTTTTCAGACATTTCTTTGGCACAGTTGAGTTGGTCAATTCGATAGTTTTTTAGTTCCAATGTCCTTATGAGGTGTGTGTTGTCAATTTGCATTCATATTACTCATGTTCCTGTCTAATTAGGGATAGGGAGGAGCTACCCATTGTTGTGCTGCCATGGCCTATGACCAGGAAAATAAAATTACGGTAAGTAGGAATACATTTTCCTTTATATAATAGCATCTATTCCAAAATCTTCACTGATGTCATATATCATATAAATGGTAGTAGGAAATGAGTTGATATGAGCCATAACTTTTATAAAATATGCTTCCTTGCCAGACCAACTTTTAAAACCATAATGTACAGCCTATACAATATAACATGGTGGTCGAAAATTCACTTTATATGGTTTTGCTCAAGGTCATGCATAAATGCATTCATGTATGAGGGTGCTCCATCACAATTCTATTGTGCTGTAGCAAAAACAGTTTATTGTAAGAGCCAGTTACAGTATTTCAAGAAGAAATTCAATCTCATGACCACGATAGTCATAAGATTCAATCAGCAACTTTTTTACTGCCTCCATGCCCAAATCTTACCGCAGGCAAACTGGATACATTTATAGTGGCTGAAAGTATGTCACCTTCAGGTAATTCAATTTCTTTAGTTGCTTAATTATAGAATAACTGTATCTGTAATAAAACTCTTTATGTTTTATTGGTTCATGTAAGAAAAAAATCAATCCATTTTCCCAAGGGCTCTAGTAGGTGTCCTATTGCTTAAACAATAGATTTGCCTGGCGGAGATGGCAGACTATTGTGCAATTTAGGGATAGTAAACAGAACCGGTACTTTTGCATGTTCCTCTGTGAAATATTCTCTTTTATTGCTAGACAGAAAAATGCCTTTAAATGGACATGCATCCCTTTGACAACAATTTCATTCAAATCTTTAGATGTCCTATCCCTAGGAATTATTTCAGAGTGCATTGGGCATGCCAGAAAGATTTGCACATGTGCAGTTGGAAAGTCTCTTCACCTGGCACCATCCTTTTAGTGGGAGAAGCGAGTCTGATCATGGTGACTCATGCAGAGCAAGTTCTAGTGTTGGGGTTCTCTCTCTTGCTGCTACACAATGATTCTCTGTTTCTGTCATTAGAGGACTGGTCTGAAACTGAGATGGATGGGAGAAAAGGAAGGGGGCTATATAAACTCCCATAGATGAGATATCTCAATAATGCAATCTGACCAGGTTTATATAACATTTATTGAACTTTTCAAAGTTATTATTGCCTTATTTTGGTTTGTATATTTGTCTAAAAGGCTTGCCTGCTGGTTTAAAGAAATAATCAATAGGATACATGCCCCTTTAACAATAGCCAAAAATGCATTTATTGGATTAAAAGTCATCATCTCATATGTCTAATTTGTATCCAATAGTTGATTCAAGCTTTCTTGACAGTAGTCTTTATATTTCATAACAGCAATCCCACCACCACACAGATCACTATAGTGGGGTCTTTATGCAGCTCTTGTTATGCTTTCATTTGTTTATGTTAAATTGTATTTAGCTGAAGACTTTGAGGCAAATTATTCATCTGATTGAACCTGTAGAATTCAAATATATATCCTACACACTCACCATATACGTATCAAGTGTAGTAAAATATGAAAAAATTATATTATAAGTATACAGCTTCCCCAGGGGACTTCACAAATAATGCTCCTCTCATAACAGCCAATATCCAATATATGCAATTTAGATAATATAATATACTGTAATTCAGTATAAATATGTGAACTGTGCTACTAAGAATGCATTTACAAAATGGAGTGGTATTAAAGTGCCTCAGTGTGCCTCCTCCGAAATCAATGGGGGGGTGAGTGGGCAAATATGTCTCATCCATCTCAGGCTCCTTCCTCCAAACCAGGATCATCCACTGCAGGCTCCTTCCTCTAGAGCAAACTTAAGCATATCAGGACTCTATGTAAGTATTAAGATTTGATTTATTATTAATAAAATAATTGTAAATAAAAGTAATACATCACAAAGATCCAAAGTGTTTCTTCCAAAATATGCCCTTTATCAGGGACCAATATAATGCATAAAAACAAAAGTACAAATTCCCTGTATGCAGCCTAATTTCCTCTTACCCAAATCATCCTTTTCTAAGGCTAATCCCTTTATTTATTTATTTTTACCAAAGATTCAAAGTGTCTTAATTTCCCCCCTGGACAACCAATTATAAGTGGTAAAAATTCCATCACTGCCAATATGTCAGCTTTCATTGACTTCTTGCTACAAAAATATGCACAACAAGCTAAAATCAATACTTCAGGAATTTACCAATATTGAGTGGAGTGTAGTTGCATGACACCACATCTCTTTACACAGTAATCCAACACAACTTGGTGATTTGAAGCAGTAACTAATTTAATTAAAATGATATCCTCTTTTATCCTAGTTTATCCAAGCCTCCATCTACTTTATATTGGAACATAACAATTTTTTTCTTTGATAATAAATTGTATTTGCAGATAACTGAAACTGCCATGGTTACCAAGTTTGCCCCTAGCTATGCCAACATCTACATGAGACAATGGGAAGACTTAACTGCCTCGTCCCGGAATGGCTTGAATGCTAACTTTGTACTCTGGCAAATATTCATTGATGATGTTTTTACTATATGGAGAGGTTCTGAAAATTGACACTTTTTCAGTTATATAAGGCCTATACCTACAGTGGAGCGCTAATGTTAAATAAAAAGGGGTAACTTACCTCGTGTGCATATGAAAATGTCCACCACATACAAACATAAAAAAAATATATGCCGTGCAGATCTTAATAAGCAACAATAGTGTATTAATTCCTTAAGTATTCGGTCAATTACATGTAATGAAGCCTATATATATTAGCTCTGTATATAGGGTTGTTATACTCTTAGGGCAGCATCACACCACTTTATTGTAAGGATATTCCCTCACTGGAGGTAAAAGAGATAAGAATCCAATGGGTAATATAATAACATTTAAAAACTCTAAAATATAAATAAAGTATTGTGCTCACCTTTTCAAGAGCCTTAAAATCCCAGCTCTAAGGTAAACAGAACAAACACATCCAACACTTTAACCCCTTAAGGACTGGACTGTTTTTGCGATGTTGTACATTTGCGACCAGGCCTCTTTTTACACTTTTGTGGTGTTTGTGTTTGGCTGTAATTTTCCGCTCTCTCATTTACTGTTCCCATACAAATTATATATTGTTTTTTTCAGGACAAAAGGGGCTTTCTTTACATACCATTATTTATATAATTTCATGTATTTTAATTTAAAAAAAATAAAAAAATATGATGAAAAATTGAAAAAAATACATGTTTTTTGACTTTTACTTGAAAAATCTTTTACTCATCTACAAAAGCGAATGAAAAAAACTGCTAAATAGATTCAAAATTTTGTCCTGAGTTTAAAAATACCCAGTGTTTACGTGCTTTTTTGCTTTTTTTTGCATGTTATAGGGCTATAGGTACAAGTAGGATATTGCGGTTTCAAAACATACATTTTTAAAATTTATCAATAGTGACATTGTAACACTATTATCTGTCATAAATCTCTGAATAACACACCACATGTACATATTTTTTTTAAAGTAGACAACCCAGGGTATTCAATATGGGGTATGTCCAGTCTTTTTTAGTAGCCACTTAGTCGAAAACACTGGCCAAAGTAAGCATTCATATTTGTTAGTGTGTGAAAAAAGTAAAAAAACGAAATTGAACGCTAATTTTGGCCAGTGTTTGTGACCAAGTGGTTACTAAAAAAGACTGGACATACCCCATTTGCAATACCTTGGGTTGTCTTCTTTTGCAAATGGTATGCCATCATGGGGGTAATTCTCATTCCTGGGCTACCATACGCTCTCAAAGGCAACGTAACCAACCTGGCCATTTTCAATGTAAAAATATTTGACCCATGTATTTGACCTTGTAACTTTCAAAAATGCTATAAAACCTGTACATGGGGGGTACTGTTTTACTCGGGAGACATCGCTGAACACAAATATTAGTGTTTAAAAACTGGGAAACTTATCACACCAATTATATCATCAGTACAAGTGCTGTTTGTGTGTGAAAAATGCAAAAAAAGTAACTTTCACTGACAATATTATCGCTGTGATATGTTTTACTGTTTTGAATCACTAATATTTGTGTTCAGTGAAGTCTCCCGAGTAAAACAGTACCCCCCATGTACAGGTTTTAGCGTGTCGTAGAAGGTTACAGGGTAAAATACAGTGCTAGCAAATTAAATATCTGGACTTTCGGCCTGGGTTGGCAGGCAGGTCCCTCAAATTGCAATCAATAAAATTACTGAATTATGTAAAAATATTACATAAATACGCACGTAGAATTTAAATATATATGCATATTTATATATTTGAAGTCTACGTGTATATTTATACAATTATTTATGTAATTTTGTATATGGACATATGTATATTTCGTATTATTTTTATTTATTTATATATACATAGATATATATACAAATTAATTCTAAGTGTATTTTGATATAAATATATATATATATTAATTTTAAAATACAGTTAGAATAAAATTTCATATTGATATATAATTTTTTTTAAATTTTTATTATTTAAAAAAAAATATTTAATTTAAATTACTTACTATTTATATTTTATAATAATATATATACAATATATATAGTTATTATATATATTATATATATATACGTGTGTAATTTAATTATAAGTGTATTTTTATATTAATTTTTTTATTTTTAATTAACATTAACTTTATTTTTTTATTTTATTTTACACATGCAGGGAGACTGTCTGTCAGCACAGGCAGACACATAGACACCTATTGTGACCATGTGATCGCTGTGTTAAGCGATCACATGGCCACAGGGGTCCTATTCCAGTGTGGGGAGACTGTCTGGGCTACAGGCAGTCTCCCCACACCGGAAGCCACGCTGATCGCTGCCGGGGGAACGACGGCGATCAGGTAAGTAATTCAGACCGTTAGGACGGTTCAGGACCGTCATCGGTCAGCAATGGGAAAATGCCGATGACGGTCCTGAAACGTCCTCGGTCCTTAAGGGGTTAAACAAATAAATAGCGTGATGGAAAAAAAACACTTATCTTAATAGATAGTGATAGTGGCCTTCTCCAGGAATATCCCAAAATAAATTCCCTTTTAAATGGTACAAAAGCAATTAATTCAACACTGTATTGCATGAATTAATAGCGCCAAAACAAATTGCACTCACAGGATTATGTAGAATAAATCGCAGAAAGGTGCCTCCCCCGATGTTTGTGGGGGCTAATCCAGAACTCCTCTTCCTGTAGCAGGGACACTGCGAGTATGGAGACTCAGGTATCAGGTGAAAAAAGACTGCTTGTTTATTTGTATAAAGTGTATATAAAAACACTGGAATAAAATATGCTAAAAGCAAAACAAAATAAGTTGCTAGGAGTAATCCTACATGTTTCGCCCCAAATGACTTCCTCAGGGACTCTCCTAATGATTTTAGCAACAAGTATAGTGATGTCCCGGACGGTTCGCTGGCGAATAGTTCCTGGCGAACATCGCTTGTTCGCGTTCACCACGGATGGCGAACATATGCGCTGTTTGGTCCGCCCCCTATTCATCATCATTGAGTAAACTTTGACCCTGTACCTCACAGTCAGCAGACACATTCCAGCCAATCAGCAGCAGACCCTCCCTCCCAGACCCTCCCACCTCCTGGACAGCATCCATTTTACATTCATTGTGAAGCTGCATTCTTAGTGAGAGGAGGGACAGTGTAGCTGCTGCTGATTTGATAGGGACATTGATAGCTAGGCTAGTGTATTCAGTGTCCACTACAGTCCTGAAGGACTCATCTGATCTCTGCTGTAAGGACAGCACCCCAAAAAGCCCTTTTTAGGGCTAGAACATCAGTCTGGCACTGGGCAGGCCATGAGTGTTGCTGGCTGCTGCTGCGTGCTATGAGTTTTGCCGTCTCTTGTGTCCGCCATTTTGGAGGCCCTCACCTCCGGTCTGTTGGTTTCGGCTGTCGGCTCCATCTGCCGGTGTGCAGCAGGGCTAGCTCCATGTGGCGGGGACCGAGATATCCCCCCCGGTCCATGGGGGGGAGATGTTTGGTGCCTGCCTGTGGCCCAGAGTGGTGACCGGGAAGCGGCCGCCGTCCCGGCCTGTCCATCCCCGTGGGCCCTGGTCCGCCATCTCGGTTCCCAAGCATTCTATGCGGCAAGTCAGGTGTCTGCGGGTGTGTGCTGGGTTTCCCAAGCTATATAGCCGCAGTGTGTGGGTCTTTCTGTGTTTCACCCTCAGATTTTAAGCTGTAAGTGTTCCGATCGGCGGGAGCTCGAGCAGAGCACGTCTTGCTCGCTTGCTTGTCAGGCTCCGCCCCCCCATTCCTGATGTTTTAAAGCACGTTTTTCCAAACTATTTAGGAATGTTAGGTGATTTATGCCCTTTATGGATTAAAACCAGACTCTGCATCAACTATGTAATTTTCCATGGGAGTTTTGCCATGGATCCCCCTCCAGCATGCCACAGTCCAGGTGTTAGTCCCCTTGAAACAACTTTTCCATCACTATTGTGGCCAGAAAGAGTCCCTGTGGGTTTTAAAATCCGCCTGCCTATTGAAGTCTATGGCGGAGATTTTATGTTCGCGACATCACTAAACAAGTATAAAAATAAAAATAAAATAACAAGCAAAGTGACAAATCAAATTAAACAGTCACAATGCAGAAAGCAGTATACAACCCTCCCCCCTGAGTCTCTCCTTATATATGGCTCTTGTGTCCCCCCTCATATCCCCCCTGTTCGCCATCTGTTCTTTTCATTTTTTCAATTCCCGGTCTACATGAAGCTTGTCTCGTATTTTTGGTCATCACTTCCGGTTCGCCATTTTTCAGAGGCGCATGACTATTGGTGTATGTGGAGAAAGTAACCTCACCACTCTTACTTGTAGGGGCCTGCTTGCCAGCCTCTTGCCCCAGAATTATGGGCCCTTTAAAAAGACATGTTAAAAAGTGACTTCAATGGAAAAACCAAACCACTGAACTGATCTGGGTGATTTTTGGATATATTGGTCACCCAGATCAGGGCTATCTGAGTATGTGACTCTTGTGGGGTTTTCATGGATCTTGGGGGTACTTTTGGGGTGTTTGGAAATTGTGTGTTTTTCTGTACCTGGAGTTAATTAATTATCTCTGAGACACAGAGGAGGAGTATTTTGAATGTATTGCTTGTCTGTGCCTCTTCTCTTCCCCTTTTTTCCTGTCCCATTGGTTCCCTAGCAGGGTGTTGTCCCAGGGACACTGCCAGACCAGTTTAAACTGGCTGCTTTGTTCCTCCTCAATCAGCCCTTGATATTGTCTGACCCCACCCTTCCTTGTACTATGGTGCTCTATGTAACCTATGTAAATGAGGTTGTTGGGGGTATAAATGTGTGTATAAATTGTAAGTGCTGGCATGCATTAAACATACCTGCTTAACCCCTTCATGAAGTCTTGGCTCATGTTTGGGGGATTGGGGAACTACACTCTGGGGATTGCTATAATCACTATACTCCCCTGAGTATAATCACCTGCTTCTGCTACGCTCTCTGGAGGAGGAGAGGTCTATCCACTGGGAGCTGGATCCTGGTCTTCAGTCCAGGGTGGGTGGAGGACGGCGAGACCCCAACCAAGCTGTGGTGGTTCGTGGGATCTACACTGCTTATGGTGTCTGGTGGAGTGCTTGGAGCCCTCAGAAAGCACTAGGAGCATCAATTGGCGGAGGTACTCGGTCGGAGTGCCAGGTGGTCTATCTTAGTGTATATGACTTCAATGGTTTGTTATACCTACTGGGTCTACAAAGTGATAACAAACTGACAAGGGTCATAAACATATGAAAGGATATATGAATAATGGCAAATAAACCATTCATCTGTATACCAGTATTTTGATTTATTTATATTTGGGGAGAGCTTTTGCATCTTAATCCCCCTATGGAAAAAAAACCTATTTGTGTTGTCCCTGTGAGAAAATAAAATAATGAATCAGATTATCTGGGGTAGAACCAAAACTCTTGCCACAACATAGAATAGTACAATACAAAGACTTATTATAACATAAAACCAATTGACTTTTATATGCATGAAATAATAAGAAAAAAAAGAAAAATTTAAAAAAGATTAAATCCTATTAATAATAGTAATGAATAAAAATAAATAAAAATAAATAAAATAAATAGAAATAGAAAAATAAAAAATATAAATATAGAATAAAATAAAAAATAGAAGTGAAAATAAAAATAAATGTAAATATAAAAATAAATAGAAAAATGAAAATAAAAAATAAAAATAAAAATGAATTAAGTGTATGAATCTAAAAAAAGGGACTGTTTTCATTTACATTATAAGAAACAAATAATGTCAATGTCGGCATAAAGACGTCCAGGTTCGAGAGTACCCAATTGGTGAATCCAGAAAGTCTCTCGTTGGGCTAATTTATCATCCCTATTACCCCCTCTCCAGTGGGACTTGATGTGTTCTATGCCAATGAAAAGTAATTTTTTCCAATTAAACATAGGACAACAGTTGCAATGTATGGGGACGGTATGGTTTATCATCCTTTTTTATGTTATTTAGATGTTCATGGATCCTAATTTTTTGTTTCCTTTTGGTTTTCCCCACATATTGTGTGCCACACAGACATTGCAGTAAATATACCACATAGTCCGTGTGGCAATTGATTTCTTCTTTTATCCTATAACTCTTGCCAGTGGTTGCACTCACAAAATCCCTTTGAATTTCTGTACTTTTCAAAGTTATTTTACAGGCTTTACAATCTAAGCAATCTCTAAAGCCAAATGATGGTTGTCTAATATGAGTTTGATTGTTAGGTTTAATGCTCTAACTAGGGGCCAGAGAATTTTTTTGATTCTTATTTTTCTTAAAGATCACGGGAGTGTGGTGAGGAAGAAAGGGACCCAACATCTTATCCTCTCTTACAATATGCCAGTGTTTTGACAATGTTCTTTTAATTTTATGATGGTCAGTGTTAAATTTAGTTATAAAAGCATATTCAAATGTTTTGGTTGGATTATTTTCACAACTGATTTCTTTTTGTTTATATGTAAGCAAACAATTCTTGTCAATATCTGAGACTTTCTTTAAGTGATTTTTATTATACCCTTTAGAGAGTAGTTTTTTCTTAACAACATTAGCTTGGTGTTGAAAATCTGAAATACTCCCTGCAATTCCACAGAGCCAAGGATCGTAATGGCAGCTTCATCTATGAACGAAGCTATTACCATCTGTCTTTTTAAAGTAACATTTTGAAAACACATTAGGTCTGTTATTTGTAAGGGTCACAACCAAGAAATTGATACTATTTTTATTCCATTCCAATGTAAATTTAACATTATATGTGTTATGATTTAAGAATTTAATATATATAGTGTATGATTTAAGAATTTAATATATATAAAGCCGCTGGTGGATGAACATGTTTAAAACCTAAAGAAAAGATGGGAATGAGCGCAACACATCCTGTCTCATACTCCTGGTTTATACAAGAAACATGATGACAAAGGTAGACATGCTGCTCCTGTATATCAACCGGGTGATATGGTCTGGTTAAGCCCTAAACACATATGCTTGAAAGTTCCATCCATAAAACTTTCCCCCAGATACATTGGTCCTTACAAGGTCATTCACTGTATAAACCCTGTGGTGTACAGTCTTGCTCTTCCTCCTGCTTTACATATTCCCAATACTTTTGATGTGTCTTTGTTGAAATATTTTACATGCATACGATATACTAGACATGCTGTTACTCCTCCTACTGTTCATATTGAAGGTCAGGAAGAATACAAGTTGAAAGACATTGATGATTCTTGCTACTCTAGTGGTCATCTTCAATACTTGGTTGATTGGAAGGGGTATGGTCCTGAGGAAAGGCCATGGATCAGTTCCTCTGATGTTCATACTCCTCGTCTCCTCAAATCATTCAATGCTCGCTTTCCTTCTCGTCCAAGTTCTTCCACCCTATGGGTGGTTCTCAAATGGGGGGTCATGTCACTTTACATTTTGTTGCCTAGGCGGTGACACAGCCGCTGTAGTTCCACTCACTTTTATGACGCATCGCGTGTGTGCTGAAGCCACACCAACATTTTGAGGGTGTGGCTATGGAATTAAAGGCACAGACTATAAAAAGAACTTCATAGGGCAAGGATCATTGCCCTGTTGTACTTCTAGTTTTGGTTCCAAAGAGTGCATTATAATTCTGTGAATTTATGATATATTGATCACAGCCATTCTGACTATTCTCTATTCTGTCTTCCAGTGACTCGGCTATTGGTTTTCGCTTCCCTGATTTCTTTGCTTCCCCTGATTTCTGGGTGGTTTTCTATTTACAGCTCCTTGATTTACCTTTCTGCCCCTGCGAATAAACCTTCTGTGAGATGCTTCTTACAGTTGAAGTTGTGTCTAAAAATTGCCCAATTTTTTAAGCTAAACCCTTGATTACTCCTTAAAGAGATAGGTTTAGTCTCAGAGACTTGAGAAAAAATATTCTGAACCCTGCTCTATAGTATGCTGTGTGGGGTTTTTAATCTTTCCAGAAGACCGTCTCCATCTCCAGGCAAGTTGAAAATGTAAAAAGGTGATTACTACACCTAAAAGACAAACGGTTAACCTCATATATTGATAAAGTGATTATAAACAAGGTAGTTTCCACTATGAGGACAGGACAATGCCACAAGTATTATCTGAAGTGGTTTTAATACTACGTGAGGAAATGGTAGCGCATTGATGTGCAGAAAATAGATATTAGATACTTTCAATGTGTGTGCCTTCAATTGTATACAGGAAATTACATAATAGTAACTATAAGGCAATAAAGAGTATATACAGGGAAAGGCGAGAGAATATATATATTCCTAATCTGGATATATGGTGCAACCTAAAGTGCCTTCGAGGGCACCCCTTACCCAAAATTCTATCCTCTCACTTATGTTCCACCTTGCCCAATCATCCCCAGATATGGTTAAAAAAATAGTAAATCAGGCTAATAAGCAGGATGTAGCCGCATATATACTGCTATGATGTTCGGTATAGACAAGGTGGAAAGGTTTTTTTAATGCTGAGCCTCTATAGATCTGAGGCACAGCAAATCTCAGTGGAAACTAGATAAGGTATCGCTGGTGGTAGCTAAGGTGTCAGTTTCCGTGATTAGGTATGCGGCAATAACAGACTGACATCCTACTGGTGATTGGAAAGCTTTCAATATACTTTCAACTAATGATCTCAGCAGTGTGCCTCCAAATTGTAGGGATATTTATGGGGTGATAATTATTAAAAATAATACTTTCATAAAAATTATCAAAAATTAATTTAAAATTAATAATTATTATTATTATTATGTTATTTATATAATGCCATCAAATTCCACAGCGCTTTACAATGGGTGGACGAACAGACATGTAGTTTTAACCAGACAAGTTGGACACACAGGAACAGAGGGGTTGAGGGCCCTGATCAATGAACTTACATGCTAGAGGGAGTGGTGTAAAATGTCACAAAAAGGTAAGGATAGTATTAGACTAGTGACAGTTGCAGAAGAGGAATCAGTCAGGAGCTATTAACAGTTTAATTGATAGCTTTTATGAAGAAGTGGGTTTTTAACGATTTTTTTGAAGGAGTGGAGACTGGGTGAGCATCTAACAGAGGAGGGAAGCGAGTTCCACAGGAACGGTGCAGCCCTCGAGAAATCTTGAAGGCGAGCATCAGAGGTGGGAGTACGGACAGAAGATAGACGTAAGTCTTCAGCAGATCGTAAGGGCCTAGACGGGACATACTTGTGTATAAGGGAGGATAGATAGGTGGGAGCAGCATTATGTAGTGATTTGAAAGCAAGAACCAGAATTTTAAATTGAGCTCTATATTTTATAGGAAGCCAATGTAGGGACTGACAGAAGGGTGAGGCATGGGAGGTGCAGGCGGACAGGAAGATGAGCCTCGCTGCCGCATTCATTATGGACTGTAACGGTGCAAGTTGGGAGCACGTAAGACCACTGAGAAGCGGATTACAGTAGTCAAGGCGAGAAAGGACAGTGGAATGGACCAACACCTTAGTCGCATCTGGCGTTAAGTAGGGGCAGATGCGCGCAATGTTTTTGAGATGGAAATGACAGGATTTGGTGATAGATTGAACATGAGGCTTGAAGGAGAGGTCGGAGTCAAAGAGAACACCTAGGCAGCGTGCTGATGGTAGCACCGTTGATTTGGAGGGAGACAGACACAGGAGTAACAACACTTGAGAGAGGAAAGACCAGAATTTCAGTTTTGGTCAAGTTTAGTTTAAGGAAGTGGGCAGCCATCCAGTTAGAAATAGCAGAAAGGCAGTCAGAGACACTAGTCAAGAGGGACGGGGAGAGGACAGGTAGATTTGCGTGTCATCTGCATAGAAATGATATTGGAAGCCAAAGGATCTAATGAGTTTACCAAGGGAGGCAGTATAGATGGTGAACAGTAGGGGACCAAGGACTGAACATTGGGGGACACCAACAGAGAGGAGTTGGGGAGAAGAAGCAGAGCCAGAGAAATAAACACTGAAAGAGCGCTGGGAGAGGTAGGAGGAGCACCAGGAGAGAGCAATATCTTGTAGACCGATATTGCGGAGGATGAGAAGAAGCTGTTGATGATCAACAGTGTCAAAAGCCGCAGACAGGTCAAGGAGAATTAGGATGACCTGTGACCACAAGATTTTGCAGCGAGTAAATCATTGGATACTTTGGTCAGTGCTGTTTCCACAGAGTGCTTAGCGCAGAAACCAGATGGAAGCGGGTCTAGCAGAGAGTTGGACTCAAGGAAGTCTGTCAATCTCGCATACACAATTCTTTCAAGGATCTTGGGTGCAAAAGGCGAGATAGGACGATAATTGGATAGGGAGTTAGGGTCAAGATTGGGCTTCTTTAGAATTGGGGTTACAGTTGTATGTTTGAAGGGCGATGGAAATATACCAGAGGAGAGAGAGAGATTGATAATTTTAGTGAGAGGTGGAGAAAGAGAAGAAGACAGAGTATGGATGAGATGTGAGGGAATTGGATCTAGGGAGCAGGTGGTGGAGCGGGAGGACTGGAGCAGAGCAGAAACCTCTTCCAATGTAGCGGGTATGAATGAACATAGAGCAGCAGAGGGAGTTAAGTTAGGGGAAGTATTGTAAGGGGAAGAAGAAAGATGAGAGATCTCTTCTTTGATTGTAGAGATCTAGTCAGTGAAGTAAGTTGCAAAGTCTGAGGCGGTCAAGTTAGTAACATATATGTAACATGAGTGATAATAATCAGTGAATAATTAGATATAACATAGTTATACAATATGGCAATGGTTTAAACACAATGTAAACAGCTAAAAAAAAACAAAAACAACCAGTTGTCAACAAGATTTATGATTGGACACTTCACTTAGATATCACTTCACAGAAAGACAAAACTTCACAGAATACAGCAGTGCAGCGAAAAGCAGTAAAAAAACTTTGGCTGACAGTTAAATCACACTGAATTAACTCTTCCACTGCTGGCTACAATCATCATAAGCAAGATATCCTATTATATTGCAATTTTATAATTAAAGTAATGTTTATACCAGATCATTTGACCTAGGACCATCCAATAAGAATAATTCTACCAGATTTTATGTTTGCCGAATTTTAACTTTCCTAAGTAAGATTCTCTATCTTATATCAGAACAAGTCAATACCTCTGGATAAAAATTTGGTATGCTAACATTTGGCAAATTTACCGTTAATATATCGTTATCTTTATTCCACCTGCAGGAATGGAATTTTTATAACCATATATTCCTTAGCTTATTATGATTTCTAATAAATGAAATGTACCAATATTTAGCCAGATATATATTCCTGCTATAAGTAAAATGTAATTAGTTTATTTTATTTAAATAAAACCAGCATAATTACCAGTTATGTTGTAGATTTTCTTTCAGATGTGTAGATATATTCCAGGAATTTTGAATGCAAGTATGATAAGAGGGTTGTATTAGTTGGAAAAGGTAATAGTAAGAATTAGTTGTGTCCAAGAGAGTTGAGAGTTTCTTGAGTTCAGTACAAGAGTCAGAATATGTTTCAAAAAGCCCAAATCCCCTTCTCTTTGTCCTTACTTTTTAAAGGTGAAAACTCTCTGCACGTCACTAGTTGATAGGACCAATAGGAAACTGTAGGTGTGTCTTCCCTACAGACTATCATCTAGTTTTTGGTCAGTAGATGGTGCAATTACATCACCAAAAATTATTGTCAGGGTGTCCATTTACCTTTTTGTATAATGGGTTAACTGAAATTTGTGATGCTTTTTTTGTAATTTTTTGGTTATCTTTATGGCCCCTATAAATCAAAATTCCTGCCAATTTCAAAGGCTTTAGTTCACTCTTACCCAGACAGAGTGTCTGCAATTTGATTGTAATTTTTGAATTGATACCTCCTAACCTTAATTTCACCCTTTTCTTACAATGGAACTTTGTAAGATTCCTTTTTTTTTTTTTTTTGAAAGTAAAATTAATTACTTGTTATCTGTTACTGGTGTCTGGTTTTCTTGTGTGAAACTGTGTTTAAGATTATTTATACTCCACTAACATTGGTAAATAATATGATATTTCTTCATTGATATTTATTCATGAATAGTCTATATTATTAACAGACTAAATATATATGATTAATATAATATAGTAAGTTATAAGTGGATAGTGTGTATATGTATATATATATATATATATATATATATATGTATATATATATATATATATATAATTATGTATACATTTGTCTCTGGGTTAGTTGTAGCATTTCATCCCACTTTCGCTGTCAGACATCATGCCTTATCTCAGGTTTTATTTACATAAGTTGCATTCCTTAGCTCAGACTTTAATGAATAGAATGATAGAGAGAGAAATCATGTGTCTGTCTTAGCCTTGTAATACAAAATGGAGTCACCTCTGTTCTGAGAGTGACTGGCGGTATACACTTTTAATTTCTGTCTTAACACAAAATGTCTGCCGATATAAATATACTGACAGGTCAGAGCACACACAAAGAGAAACACAAGAGGGGTATTATTGTAATCAAAACAGTAGCAGAATACAAATGGGATGTTCACAGTAGTAAGACAGTACTAAAGACATGCGTTCTGCAGATTTCCAAATAAAAATAAAAACACATGTGAACAAAAATACACAATTTGTAAATAGTTTGACCTAGATTCATGATAAAGTGACTAAATAAAAAGTGAAAAAAATACTCTTAACCCCTTCAATACTAGAATCAATTATAAACATTTTTATTTTCTTGTGT
Source organism: Pelobates cultripes (assembly GCA_933207985.1). NCBI lineage: Eukaryota > Metazoa > Chordata > Amphibia > Anura > Pelobatidae > Pelobates > Pelobates cultripes. The sequence continues at coordinate 412,573,912 of OW240912.1, read as the reverse complement.
TTTGCAGTAGTAAATCTAGTCCATAAAGCCTCACTCACCTTTATGTATTCTCCATTTATGATTTCCAGCCTGTAAAGGAACACATTTCCCTGTCAGAAGCCAGTAGTCACTGATATTTAAAGTTGCTGATAATGTCAGCTCACAACCTGATTTTGGCAGTACAGGAAGTGTCACTGGGACATACCATTCTCACAGTCAGGGTGGGGAGGAGTGGACACTACCATTTCACTATTAGCATTTCATTAGCAGTGTAGAGATTGATAAAGATTGCTATAGCACTTTTAAATAATTTTATTTTTAGAAATATATAAATCAGCTGTATTGCTCAAGGGCAGACATTCTTTTTACATTATATAAGCATGTTCAGTAGGTTGTACTGCTAGTAATGCCTTCAGGGTCCTTACAAATATCTATAAGCAAGGCTTTTGATCATTTTTGTTTATATATTGTTTTCACACCTACTGTATGTGAAAAAATTGCATTTCTGTTTTTATATTAGCATTTCATACCCTCTGTGAAATATTGAAAGATAAAGGACATAAATTTATTTATTTGACATTTTTAAGTTTATCGACAAAGCGATCTATACATAAAACTGATGTGTCCTGATATGTTTATAACTATGCACCCTTGGCTTCAATTACATATTAGTCTAATATTTGTTTTAATTGAAATGTTCTGGGTAGTAAAACGGTTCATTAATAGACTGGAAGGTGGGTGCACTTTCTACAAATATATACTTGTGTAGCAGTTTTTTTGACTTCTATAAAAGTTGTAATCTCAGCATGGCATGGCATGGCACGTTGTAGCTTTAAAATCGTAACTCCTTCCAATACTTGTTTTATAACTTACAAATGTAATAGAAATCCAAGAAGTATTGGGCATTTTAACAATCAAGATGAATTAGTGAATATATTTTGAATTTTGCATTGATTTTGTTTAGTTGCACTTGGTGTGAGAAAATTATTTAATGTAAAACTAAGAATTTTTTTTTTCAATTTCTTTTTCATGCTTTAAATATTTTATTCCTAATTAATATTGTGTTATGTATACATAAAAAGGGTATCAAAAGAGAGTCATATTGCCCCTTTTATAAAATTATATATAACATGTATGGTGCACTTAAACAAAAAAGGTGATATTGTGGCTGTAGTCACAAATGTGTCGCTTCTCAATGTCCTGGTCCCTTAGGGGTTAATGTACAACTGAGTTATACAAACTTTCATTATCTAGGGTTAATTGCAAAATAGGTCTTTCAAAATCCTCTCATTTTACTAGTACTCTCTCAAATACAATTTAACAGATAGGGCCTCATGATCTTATATGTCAAAGGACTTAATAGTAATTTTAGAATTTCATTATATTGGTCCTGTATATTATACCTGTGATGAAAGCAACTTCGCCACTGGTTCTTGGAGGGGACTACCTGCAAGTCTTTTGCCCTGTGACTATGGCCCCTTTAATTTATTTTATCTGAGAGACCCTAATTGTGCCTATTGGGACTTGGCACAATGTACTTTAACTTTTAAAGTAGTCGAAGTGGTACTTTGGATACGGCCGAAGTGTCAAAGTAGTCGAAGTGGCCTCTATTCGAAATTCAAACACGTGGCGGCGGCCATTTTATTTAGTTGAACGGGTTCAGCTGTGTTTTGCCGTTGAGTTCATGGAACTCAAATTGGACATCCAACGGCATGAACACCACTTAAAACTTACCTTCTCTGGGACTTCGACTCTTCAACGGGAGTCAAACGGTGTTCAACAATTCGAACGGCACTTTAGCATTGACTTAGTGCACGAACGGTCCCCGTTTGACTATTCAAAGGGAACTTTACTAATTTGAAATAGACTGTCCGCACAGCCTAATTCTCTGGAACTGTTTTGGGCATGAAAAAAATGCGTGCGGTCGGTCAAAAGAGACTTCCAGGAATTTCCTGAACCCCTGCTCTGATCTGGGCGATTTTGGATATGTTGTTCACCCAGATCAGGGCTATGTAAGTTTATGGGGATATGTTATGTTTTGGGGTACTTTTGGGACGTTTGTATAAATGTGCATTTTTCTGCCTGTGGATAATTAGGTTTATACATTAACTACCTTAATTCTATCACAGGCCGAGAGGAGGGATTGTTTAATGTATGTGGGGGTGTCAGACATTGTTAGATTGTTCTTATTGCTCTGTACAGTTTGTAATGTGGTGCTCCATCAGGTCCAGGGGGTGTGCCTCTGGCCTGAGGAATTGTATATAAAGCCAACTTTTATGAATATGGCTTCAGACTTGGTCTACCCTTCATGAAGTCTTGGCTCATGTTTGGGGGATTGGAGAACTACATACACTCCGGGGATTGCTATAATCACTATACTCCCCTGAGTAAAATCACTAGGCTCTTGTAAGAGCTGTTCTTGTTCCTGCTCTCTGGACGCAGAGAGGTCTACCTACTGGAAGCTGGATCCTGGTCTTGGGTCCACAGTGGGTGGAGAACGGCAAGACCCTAACCAAGCTGCAATGGTTTGTGGGGTATGCAGTGGTTATGGTGCTCCAACGCAGTGCTTATGGTACCCGTTAGTACTAGGAAGCAGAAATTGATGGAGGTACCCAGTCGGGGTGCCAGGCGGTCCGTCACAATACCAAAAATACATAACTCCTTCATCTGTCCTGCAGATAGTCCCAAAGTGACTGTCCTTGCACGTCATATGGTGGATATTCATTAAAGTCCATTGGCTTCTTATCGAATAGGGCAAAACCATCTGGCTGCATATGGAACAATTAGGATTTCAAAATCCAAACATTATTTATGATATTTAACAATGTATTGATTTTGCAATTCATTTCACGAGCAGGTCTGAATTTGGACCAGGTTTCAGCCAGACCAAACACTACCGAACAGCTAAAATCCTGAAACAACTCCCTCAAATCTTCAAATCCGGCCTGCACACTTAAAATCCAGGCCTGGATTTGAAATAAATCTGAACTTCTTACCCACTTTGAGAACTCTCTGACTGGTTGTCTTCCTAGCTATCTAATCAGAGTGCTCTTACTCATATTGCACAGCATGGGCATTTTTGCCAGATGGTGTAATAGCTGACATGTGTTTCTCTTCTATGGAAGCTCAGTCTGTGACAAGCCTTGTGGAGGAAGATAGATTAATTTTATTGAATCACATACTTTAAATATCTTCATTTTTTGCAAATCTTTTCTTTTTCTTAGTTGCATGGGGAATTGTCATTATAATTTTACTTTGTCTATTTTCATGGCTGAAGAAAAAAAGAGTTAAAAGAATTTTAAATTGGGGGTGGGGCCGGACCACAGAGCTGGACGGTCGCAGGCAAGCAGAGCTCGTGTAACTCCATATTAAAAACGACCAAAAACCATGTCTTTAAGAAGAAAAGCAGACTGACAGCACTGGTACCTACAACAGGGGGACTGCTGGATCCAGGGAGAGGCTGGCTCACCGAGCTACAGTCCCCTGGAGGAGAAATCTTAGTAAAGCTACCTGAGGCCTTCTCCGGCGGTGAGTGGGGCAGACGGCTGTTGCCCCACTATCCTGCAACACAGCACCCAACCTGAGACACAAAACTGGACGGACCCGGAACTGTTCCTCCCCCCCATGGACCGGGGGGTGATCCCGGTTCTCACCCTGGAGCCTGGAAGCCGCAGCTGAAGCTGGGGGGTGACCCCGCTACACCCAAGATGGCAGGTGCCATGTGCGCAAGAGACAAAGGGAGGACCAGCACCCAACACCGGAGCCCACGACTAACAACGTGGCTAGTGCCTCCAGAACCGGCTAAGCCAAGTAGCAGGATCATTATTACTCACCCCCGCAACCAATTGAACCAGCAACGACAACGGCAGCACAGGGGTGATAGAGGTAACCCACGCACCGACTATTACTGCCTGAACGGACTGATCCTGTCATCGACACAAAGACAGACAACCCACTCACCACACACCCAGCCTGCAACACCACCCAGGCATAGACAACCACATGCAGACGACACCAAGCTCCCCTCCACGGCTAATTCTGTCCCCTCGAAAACCAAGAGGGACAATCATAACAAAGCACAGCTACAGCCCCAGAGGAACCTGCAGGAACCTGACGGTGCAGCATGGCTGGACTATGTTCAGAAGCCTGCTCTACCAGACACTCAATACACGCTAAACGGATCAGACAGAGCAGGTGTCAAATGATAGTGGGACTCCCCCCGAATATGGGGTCTCAGGACAACCAAGAAGACGGCTCCCCGCGGAGGCAGCATGGGCGATCTTGGTCGGCCGGGGTGACATTAGGACTAAAGCAATGTAACTGACTTTAGCCTGTTGCTAACAAACGCATGCTTATTGCCTACTCACAAGGCTTTGGATTATTTTCATAATATCTTATGTGCCAGCATTGTTTAGTAATTTAAAGCATAGCCGACGCATTACTAACACTAAAGCGATGTAACTAACTTTAACCTACGGCTAAGCAATGCATGCTTATTGCCTACTCATAATGCGTTAGATTACTCTCACGATATACGTTGTGTACTAGAATTGTTCAGATATTTACAACAAAGCCAATGCACTAATAGCACTAAAGCGATGTAACTAACTTTAACCGGTTGCTAATCAAAGCATGCTTAAAGGACCACTCTAGGCACCCAGACCACTTCAGCTTAATGAAGTGGTCTAGGTGCCAGGTCCTTCTAGGGTTAACCCATTTTTTCATAATTATAGCAGTTTCAGAGAAACTGCTATAATTATGAATGGGTTAAGCCTTCCCCCTAATCCTCTAGTGGCTGTCTCATTGACAGCCACTAGAGGCGCTATGCGTTTCTCACTGTGATTTTCACAGTGAGAGCACGCAAGTGTCCATAGGAAAGCATTGTAAATGCCTTTATGTGACGGGCTGAATGCGCCGCCTTGCGCGCTGCGTTTCGGCATGGGCTTAACGGAGGCGGGAGAGGAGGAGGAGAGCTCTCCGCCCAGCCTGGAAAAGGTAAGTTATTACCCCTTTCCCCCTTCCAGAGCCGGGCGGGAGGGGGTCCCTGAGGGTGGGGGCACCCTCAGGGCACTATAGTGCCAGGAAAACGAGTATGTTTTCCTGGCACTATAGTGGTCCTTTAATGCCTAATCATAATGCTTTAGATTTTCACGATATATATTGTACGCCAACACTGTTTAGATATCAAAAGCATAGCCAACGCATAGATCTAGCCTAAATTAACCATATAGCTACCTACACAAGCGAATGTTTCTACTTGTTATTAATATAAAATGTGCTTGTTCATCTTGCGCCCCGCATATTGATCGTGGGAAAAATTGGAGGACTGCTTTTGGGGCACCTCTTACCTGCCTGTGATATATATATATGCACAACAACAAAAAAAAGAATTAAAAAAAAGAAGAATTTTAAATTAATTAGTCGTAATGGGCACCTTTTTATTATTAGAGTGAGAGGGTAGGTAGGGTTATTTAATTTTATTGGGGGTTGGCTATGGTATTGATGACCCCTTGCCTCTTGGAGGGAGATACGGAGATAACCATGTATTTCTGTATTTGGAGGGGAGGACAATGGTATGTCCACCCACTCATTGTATAATTATTTACAGCCAACACCTGCTGCCTATTGTTGTGGAATGTGGGTACACTAGGTACTCCCCCTTTAATATTTTATTTAAGGCATGAACCACTGCCTATGTGTGGAGGACAATATGTCCCCTCTTATATTATAATAGACCACAGGTAAGAACTGTTATAGACAATGATCTGTCCACCCCCCACTATTTATTTTAATAACCCCTAGCTCATGGGTGGGGGCACATGGAATTATGTACAGCCACCCACTATTTTTATTGACTGAGTTTTTTTATTCACTTGTGTACATTGCTATTTTTAAACATTAATCAGATATGACCCCACCTGCCTCATATGTGTAAAAATAATTGTCAGTATATAATATAAATTTTTAATTAATAAATCAATATTAGTCCTGAAAGATTTAGAGAGTTTATTTCAACATTACATTTTCTCACATACTCAAAGATTTCTAGAAACTAATGTAAAGAGGTATTCTTTGTTTCATGTTCTCTAGATCAGTTATGGAGCCACAACTGCTTTGTTAAGTGACCGACATGCGTTTCCACACTTTTACCGGACTGTTCAGAACGACCATATCCACTATTCAATAGTATCTAAAATTCTAAAATTCCTTGGCTGGACTTGGGTTGGAATATTAACATCAGATGACTCGGGAGAAAGTCAAATTCTAACACAATATATGGCTAAGTATGGTATCTGTGCTGCATACATAATACCATTGATTATTAATGACCCTTTGTTTCTGGCAAGGACTCAGCATATCATTCAGGATTCTTCTGCACAGGTCATTGTTGTATGTGGACATTTTTCATTTAATCTTGTTACTTATTTGCATAATGAAATGCATTTATTCCTGGAAAAGACACTATTTTTTCCCCCTTCTTGGGCATCCAGCAGTGTGCTCATGCATAGTAAGAGAACGGCATTTAATGGCAGTTTGGTTTTAGATATTAATGCACTCCAATTCCCAATTCCCGAGAATTATTTTGATGATTTATGCCCTTCAAAATACCCAAAAGACATGCTTCTTTTTGATTTATGGATAATACAATTACATTGTTTATCATCAAACATAGCAAAAAATCATGATTATGCACATCTCTATGGACTCACTCTGAAACACTGCTCTCGGAATAAACATTTAGAAACACTTAAGCATTATTTAACTGAAGGAGTTTCACCTCGAGTACATTTAGCAGTGAATATTATAGCAAAAGCTCTACACGAGCTTTTATCTGAAGAAACAGACAATTATAGAAACATCAAAAAAAGCTACAACTATAAACATCAGGTGAATATCACATGTATCATAAGTCATATATTGAGAATCTCTCTTTACATTACTTCATTGAGCCATGGGAACATATTCATGAGAATGTAATGAAAAATGTATGCTGTATGTTTATCATTGTGTAATATGTTTGCCTCTAAAAGCAGAAAAAAAGGTGTTATTTATCTGACTCCATCCTTCATTTACACCCTGTTCCAAATTATTATGCAAATTCTATTTAAGTGTCACAAAGATTAAATATTTTGTTTTTCAGTTTAACTCATGGATGGCATTGTGTCTCATGGCTCTTTTGATCACTGAAAACAATCTTGGACACCTGTGATTATTAGATTGCCAGGTGAGCCCAATTTAAGGAAAAACTACTAAAGGAGGGTGTCCCACATTATTAAGCAGAGCACCATTTTCATGCAATATGGGGAAGAAAAAGGATCTCTCTGCTGCCGAAAAGAGTGAAATAGTTCAATGCCTTGGACAATGTATGAAAACATTAGATATTTCACGAAAACTTAAGCGTGATCATCGCACTATTAAGAGATTTGTGGCTGATTCAGAGCACAGACGGGCTGTGCAGATAAAGGCACATTGAGGAAGATTTCTGCCAGATACATAAAATACCATTACATAGCAGCAAACAGGTATTTGAAGCTGCTGGTGCCTCTGGAGTCCCACGGACATCAAGGTGTAGAGTCCTCCAGAGTCTTGCAACTGTGCATAAACCTTCTATTCGGCCACCACTAACCAATGCTCACAAGCAGAAATGGCTGCATTGGGCAGAAAAATACATGAAGACTAATTTTCAAACAGTCCTGTTCACTGATGAGTGCCGTGCAACCCTGGATGGTCCAGATGGATGGAGTAGATCGTAAATATGCTGCAAACACAACAAATGACAATTTTCAGTTCTTTACAACCTACAAAGTGTTTTAAAACGTACTGTGCGTTATAATTTGGAACAGTGCATTGTAAGTTTTTTATGTTTAAAAAAATACTGTTATCATTAGGAGGTTTGTTTAATAAAATTGGAATTGTACTCTTAATAGTTGATAACATGAGAACTATGCTGACTGTTATTTACATCAATTATTTAGGTAAATGAGAAAAATATAATTTGCATAATAATTTGGAACAGGGTGTAATGAAATACAGACAAAGACTTCTCCCCACAACAGCCAATTTACACAATGTCGTAGGAAAATGTTGGAAATAGGTGTGTGGGTTACATGTATTTCTCGAGTGATACATGATTACCAATCTACCAGCTCGCTAGATCAATTTAAATCAAAGTGTTGATACTGATGTAGATGTGTACATGAAGTCAGCTCACTATTTGGCAATTTCTCTTAAATGTAGGTGTAAATCAAATTTTCTGTTTTTTTTTAAAATTGGTTTAATTGAGATTAATTATGTTATCTTAACAACTGGGATACAATATGCTGCTAGATTAGTGCTGGATTAGTGCCGAGTGGTACTTAGAGATTTTCTGAAGATTATCTAAACTATAAGGAGCATTTATGAGACCTGCAAAATGGGGAATTGGGTAGCATTCAACAGGGTCTGAAATTTATAGCTTGAAGAAATCAAATAGCCCTAAATTACCCCTTAAGTATCGCCGGAGTTATAAGGACTTATAAGGACTTAAAGTACCAAATATATTACCTAAACAATAATTTCTATTACTTCTATTACTTTGGTAGTGTAAAGGTCGGGGGAAGACTGCAAACCTAGACTTACCTGAGAAATAATGGGACCCCAAAAAAAAACGTCAGATAGCGACAACTGCTGTAGGACTTAAATCTGCCAAACCAAATTCATCGCCACAAAGATTATGTACAGACCTAATAGGACAGGAACATGACCATATCGTCAAAGGGGCATCTCCAGTTTATGAATAGTGATGCACCGAACGGTTCGCTGGTGAATAGTTCCTGGCGAACATAGCATGTTCGCATTCGCCACGGCGGGCGAACATATGAGCGGTTCGATCCGCCCCCTATTCGTCATCATTGAGTAAACTTTGACCCTGTACCTCACAGTCAGCAGACACATTCCAGCCAATTATCAGCACACCCCCCCTAGCAGACCCTCCCACACACTCATTCTCAAGCTGCATGCTTAGTGAGAGGAGGGAAAGTGTAGCTGCTGTTGATTAGATAGGGAAATGCATAGCTAGGTTAGGGTATACAGTGTCCACTACAGTCCTGAAGGATTCATCTGATCTCTGCTGTAAGGACAGCACCCCAAAAAGCCCTTTTTAGGGCTAGAACATCAGTCTGTTTTTAATTTTTTATTTTTTCTGTGTAAAGTAATTGCAGTTGCCTGCCTGCCAGCTTCTGTGTCAGGCTCACAGTGGATACTGTGCCCAGTGCCACCACTCACTCACTGGTGTCACAATAGCGTGCATTTAAAAACCAACAAACTTTTTTCACTGTTATAGATTGAATAGCAGTTAGTTGTCTCAAAGCGGGGGTGTCAGGCTCACAATGGATTCTGTGCCCAGTGCCACCACTCACTCACTGGTGTCACAATAGCGTGCATTTAAAAACCAAAAACTTTTTTCACTGTTATAGATTGAATAGCAGTTAGTTGTCTCAAAGCGGGTGTGTCAGGCTCACAGTGGATATTGTGCCCAGTGCCACCACTCACTCACTGGTGTCACAATAGCTTGCATTTAAAAACAAAAAACTTTTTTCACTGTTATAGATTGAATAGCAGTTAGTTGTCTCAAAGCGGGTGTGTCAGGCTCACAGTGGATACTGTGCCCAGTGCCACTCACTCACTGGTGTCACAATAGCTTGCATTTTAAAACAAAAAACTTTTTTCACTGTTATAGATTGAATAGCAGTTAGTTGTCTGCCAGCGGGTGTGTCAGGCTCACAGTGGATACTGTGCCCAGTGCCACCACTCACTCACTGGTACCCGGACAAAATTTCTTTTCACAAAAGGCAATCCCCAACCTGTACTCGATTGTGCAAAAGGAAATAATGGCATGTCTGGCACACAGTGTTGGGGCAAGGGTCCATCTGACCACTGATACCTGGTCTGCAAAGCATGGTCAGGGCAGGTATATCACCTACACTGCGCACTGGGCAAAACTGCTGAAGGCTGCCAAGCATGGAATGCGTGGCTCTGCAGAGGAGTTGGTGACACCGCCACGACTTGCAGGCAGGCCTGCTGCCACCTCATCTACTCCTCCTACTCTGTTGTATTTCTCTGTCTGTGATAATTAGATTACCCATTGTGTTCAGTAATCATATCACAGACAGAGGGGAGGATTTTGTGTGGGAGTGTCTGTGTGTATTGTACAGATTGATTGGTTGTTTTGTAAAACCCTGTGGGCAGTACTAAGTTTGTGGATTGGGAATAACAGAGGCTGTATGTGCCAGTACAGTCAGTTCCTGCTTAACCCTCAAAGTGAAGTGTTGTCTCATTATTGGGGGAGGATTTATTGTATGCTGTTCCAGTTTGACTGCTAGGAGTGTAAACCTATTCACATGGTTTTTCCTATTCGGCTGTATACAACATTCATATGCTTGAGAGCATTCAAATGCTCCTCCGGTTCGGTGGTTTTGGTGTCTGCTGCAGTGCTTGGAGTCCTCAGGAAGTGCTAGGAGCATCCTTCAATGGAGGTACCCAGTCGGGTTGCCAGGTGATCCGTTACACCCGGTTCCTAAAATCAATGCCATATACACGTCCCCTGATAGGGGACGTAACAAGGATTAAACTGATAAGAATAGTACTACTTAACACACCACTCCTATCTGGTGGCACATTAGATTGCACGCGCAGTGCCCCAAATTTGTTGTGATCTGTGAGTAAGGTAAACGATTGTCCATACAAGTAAGGTTGCAGCTTTTTGAGGGCCCAGACCACTGCCAGGCACTCCTTTTCAATGGCAGTGTATCTACTTCCCTGGGCAAAAGTTTCCGGCTTAGATAAGCCCCGGGTTGCTTGCCGCCATCTGCTTCGACCTGGCTCAGTACTGCTCCCAATCCAAACATAGAAGGCGTCTGTATGGACGAGAAAGCGTTTAGTTGGATCAGGAGCAGAAAGTACAGGTGATTTAATGAGCGCCGTCTTGAGCTGTTGAAAGGCCTGTTCACACTCTGGGGCCCATACTACTATCTTGGGGAGGTTTTTACGTGTTCCTATATGGCACCTACTGGGCTTTAGGGTCAGTCCGGCCTCCCTAATCCGGTCTAGTATGGCTCCTATGTGGGTCAGGTGTTTGGGCCAGGAGCAGCTAAAAATGGCTATATCATCCAAGTAGGTGCAGGTATACTCCTGAAACCCATCCAGTAGCCGGTCTCGAATACTCTGAAAGTTAGCCGGGGCATTCTTCATCCTGAATGGCATGACCTTAAACTGATACAGGCCAAACGAGGTGACAAATGCCGACTTGTGGATGGCGTCCTCGGCTAATGGAATTTGCCAGTATCCCTTGCACAGATCTATTGTGGTGAGGTACTGGCCTCTGGCCATTTTGTCTAGGAGCTCGTCTATCCAGGGCATAGGGTAGGCGTCTGAGGTTGTTTTATCGTTTAGCTTCCGGTAGTCTACACAGAAACGGGTCGTGCCGTCCCGTTTCGGTACTAGTACTACTGGGGAGGCCCAGGGGCTGTCAGAGTGTTCTATCACCCCTAACTGCATCATTTCCTCAATTTCTTTCTGCATATTTTCTTTAACTGCTTCGGGTATGCGATAGGCGGTTTGGCAAAGGGGGGTCTGGTCTAGGGTTTCAACTTTGTGAGTGGTTAACAGACTGTACCCAGGTAGGTTGGAAAACGTGGCCCCCTTGTCCTGGATTAGTCTTTGGACCTGGGTTCGCTCCTGGGGTCTAACCGTTCTCCTAACTGTACTTCTCCCAGGTCTCCGCTCTGGCCCTCTAGGTCTAGGAGATCTGGGAGTGGCAAATTATCATAATCTTCAGTGGCAGGTGCACAGATCGCGGTTACCTCTTCCGTGCGCTCGTGGTATGGCTTGAGCATGTTCACATGGAGCATGCGCTTGCCTCCCGTGCCTGTGACCACACTGATCACAAAGGTGGTATCACAAACCTGCTCTACCACCTTGTATGGGCCCTGCCAGGAAGCCTGCAACTTGTCCTTGTGGACAGTGTCAATCCATATCTGCCAAGTGACCCTATGTAAGGGGAACAGTCTCTATTCTGCTCTGTGTTAGTGTGTATCATGGTCTCTGATGTCAGGTGTCAATCCATATCTGCCAAGTGACCCTATGTAGGGGGAACAGTCTCTATTCTGCTCTGTGTCAGTGTGTATCAGGGGCTTTGAGGACAGGTGTCAATCCATATCTGCCACGTGACCCTATGTAGGGGGAACAGTCTCTATTCTGCTGTGTGTCAGTGTGTATCAGGGGCTTTGAGGACAGGTGTCAATCCATATCTGCCAAGTGACCCTATGTAGGGGGAACAGTCTCTATTCTGCTCTGTGTCAGTGTGTATCATGGTCTCTGAGGACAGGTGTCAATCCATACCTGCCAAGTGACCCTATGTAGGGGTAACAGTCTCTATTCTGCTCTGTGTCAGTGTGTATCATGGTCTCTGAGGACAGGTGTCAATCCATATCTGCCAAGTGCCCCTATGTAGGGGGAACAGTCTCTATTCTGCTCTTTGCAGACATAAGCTATTTTGTCCTTACAAAAGGAAACTAGAGGATATTGATAATCAGGGAAAACAAAATAATTTACGGATAAGAGGGGTCCCTGAAACCATGCAGGATGAAAGAGAAGACCCTACAAAGATTCTTATTCGTATCTTCAATCAGATTTTAGGAAGATCTTCGGACTCTAAGATTAAACTTGATAGAGCACATAGAGTAGGAAGACCAAGAAATCCACCACAAGAAAATCCTTGAGATTTAATCTGCTGCATCCACAACTTTTTATTAAAAGAAGAGATAGTACAGAAAGCCCGACTTATGAAGGAAATTAAATTCGATGAATATTCTATTGAAGATCTTTCTCCTTCAACCTTAATGGCACGTAAGGCTTTAAGATCGATCACTCTTTTACTAGGACAGAAACAAATAAAATATCGGTGGAACTATCCATTTGCTCTAATGGTCTTTCAACACTACAAAACATATACGATAAAGACACCAGCAGACATACCAGATTTTGTACAAGCTCTGGGGCTCCCTCATATTGAGATCGAAGACTGGACAGGTCTTTCAGGTATTCCTCCACTGGAAGAGATACAAAAACCCAAATGGCAAAGCAAAACAAAAAAATAAAAAAACTGCTGAGACCATTAGGGAATGATTGCCTTAACAACATTAGAAGGCCCTGTGAAGCATGCTAGCACGATATGACGTATTATGGAGGTCTCCTGATAAATTAGCTTATAACTCCGTCCCCATCTACCTTTCCCTCCCTCTCTCTTCCCCCCCTTAGGAAGATGCAGATATGTCTTGTAGACACAAATGGGTCTCCAACAGGGGTGGCATCTTATCCTATTTTGGATATAGCACTTATATTAAGACTTCATATTCAGGTTTTTTTTCTGTATAAATATGGGAGAAGTGGTAATTGGCTTGAATTCAGTAGCCGTAGAAATTGAATTTTTCTACTGTTTCTATGGTACAGATTAGTTGTATGTCTTACATTAATGGTCTGAATTCCCCAAGGAAACGCTCTATCCTGGTACAGGAGTTAGAAAGGCAAAAAAAGATATTGTATTTATTCAAGAAACTCACTATAAAAACACTTTTCAGCCTAGACTTAATACGAATAAATTTAACCAGACTTTCTATAGCAACTCTATGAAAGGCAAGTCTAGAGGAGTGGCAATTCTCTTAAACTCTGATTTGAACTTTGCCCAATCAGATAGTAAATTGAATCGAGGGAAGCTGAACACGCTTGCAAAATGATCACGCTTGCAAATATATATGTGCCAAATGCTAGCCAAGCATCTTTCTTGAAAACCTGTTTAAGGAAATTGGAAGATTTCAAGGAAGGAGTTTTGATAATTGGTGGGGATTGTAATATGGTGTTAGATTATACAGTGGAGAGTTCTTCAAATACGAGAGAAACACAAAAGAGTCAGAGGTCGTTAGTCCTAAAAATTTTGCACTCCTACCAATTGATTGATTGCTTGCGTATTTTCCTTCAGTGTGAAAGGGATTACACTTTTTACTCATCGGCTGCAGATAGCTATTCTAGGATAGACATGTTTTTTGCAAATTATAGATATCTACATTTGGTAAAGGGAGCAAAAATAGGAAATATTACGTGGTCTGACCACGCCCCCATTTTCCTGGATATTGAACTGCAAGGCGATGGAAAGGGTTATAAAATATGGAGATTAAATGAGTCTCTTCTTGACGACCCAAGGGTCACCAAGGACTTATCAGATACGCTTTCCCAATATTTTTTTAGATAATTGTATAGACGATATTAATGAATCATGGATATGGGAAGCACATAAGAGTGTGATCCGGGGGGTCTTAATTAAATGGGGTGCCAGATGTAAAAAGGAACAAGCCGAAGAAATACAAAGGCTCATAAAAAAATTGGATACACTGGAGTCTATGCATAAGCAAACTCCAACCGAAGAAAATTTTAAATGTTTATTGGCAATTAGATCTAAGCTGAGGTCATTATTGACTTATGAGGCCCAAAGAGCGGTCCAGTTGACACAAAGTACAATCTACACACATGGGGATAAAAGTGGGAACTTGTTAGCTAAAGCCTTAAAAGTAAAGTTACAAAAAACATATATACCCAAAATTAAAGATAAACAAGGGAAAATTTGTAATACTACTGAGGAAATAGCAAACACTTTCAGAAATTATTACAAAGACCTTTATAATTTAAAGCTCCTTGAGAAGACCCCATATGAAAGAGAACAATATCTATCTAAAAATATTCCATTAAAAATTTCTAAAGAAACATCAGCCCAATTGGAGGAATTGTTTTCCCTTCAGGAGCTTTCGGCAGTGATAAAGGCAATGCCTCTTAATAAAAGCCCTGGGCCAGATGGTCTCTCGGCACGTTATTATAAACAATTCAATAATATTCTTGAGCCACATTTTCTAAGAACTTTTAATGGTCTATTTCCAACTATTGACATTCCGCCATCAATGTTGAGAGCAGTAATTGCTGTGATACATAAAGAAGGGAAAGATACAGAAATATGCAGTAGTTATAGACCGATTTCTCTTATTAATGTTGACTTAAAAATATTTGCAAAACTCTTGGCAAATAGGTTTAAGCCCCTTATGCCTGCACTGATCCACCCTGATCAATCTGTCTTTG
This sequence comes from Pelobates cultripes, assembly GCA_933207985.1. Classification (NCBI taxonomy): domain Eukaryota; kingdom Metazoa; phylum Chordata; class Amphibia; order Anura; family Pelobatidae; genus Pelobates; species Pelobates cultripes. Next base: position 412,558,774 of record OW240912.1, on the reverse strand, counting down.
TCTCTGGCCATGAAGCCAGAGAGAATACTACTAAAATCTTGAATGTAATACATGGAGCTATAATAAATAAAAGTCCTACAGCTCTGTTAACTATAGATGCTGAGAAGGCCTTTGACAGGGTGGATCGGTCCTATCAGTTTGCAACTCTAGAGGCATGGGGGCTTGGCCAAAGATTCTGCAATTGGGTACACACATTGTATAGAGGCCCTTCTGCTAATGTCCGTGTTAATGGTCAACTTTCCAACCCTTTTTTTATTAGCAACGGCACCCGTCAGGGCTGCCTATTGTCCCCTCTTCTTTTTGTTTTTAGAAGCCATCGGCAAAAGAGGTCAAAGTAACTGCTTTTGCCGATGACGTTTTATTTACGCTTATAGAACCCCGATATACATTTCCTTATGTCCATGACACAAATTCGGTGGCTTATCTAATTTTAAAGTAAATTCAGATAAGTCTGAAATACTGGGAGTGGGGATAAATACAGGAATTAAAGAGGAATTACAAAAGCTATATAAATATAAGTGGACAGACACTAGTATAACATACCTAGGGACACAACTGACAAAACAGTTAAAAGATTTATTTTAATTGAATTATGGAAAATTATTGAGAAAGATTGAAGAAGATCTAAAAAAATTGAATCAGGCCTCTTTCTCATTGATTGGGAGAGTAAATATTATAAAAATGATGATTTTACCTAAGATATTATACCTATTTCAGACATTGCCGGTCTCACTGCCGAGAGACTTCTTTAGAAAACCACGATCTACATTCCTTTCATTTATATGGAATCGTAAAACTCCACGTATTGCGTATAATATATTGACACTACCTGTTCAGAGAGGTGGCTTGGGTCTCCCGCATATCTATACATACTATGTTGCGGTATTATGCGTGCGAATTAGAGAATGGATGGCTATAGATAGGGGGAAGATTGGTATAAGATAGAACAGGATTTTATTAAGGTTAAGTTGGAGACACTGCCTTGGCAGAACTGTAAATTAAAATTACTATCACCTTTTAAACACCCAATTATAAACCACACCATACAGATTTCCCCCCAATAGCATCTAACGTGGATTTCCATTCTGGGCCGGGTCATAAACTGTTGGAAAAGTTAACAGGAGATGCAGACCCTTCAGTTTCAAGTTTAATAACAGATGAAACACCGAACAGATTAAGAGAGTTCCCTTCATGGGACAATATGACAGCTCTTATAGATAGAATGGGTATGTGACGAGACCAATTTCGCCACATTGCATTGGAGAAGCCTGGTTGCTCGCCTGCTGCCTTTGGACTATGGCCCCCTGTTAAAAGACATCTTTTTTTTACCTGCAGAAAAGCTTCATTCGTGCTTTTCTGCCTGGGGTTCGGTAGATTTGTTTGAGTGTGTTATACCCCAGATAGGAATCCCATGGAGCCCATTTGTATGAAACTGACTGTAAAGACTTTGGCTCCATGGCGATTAAACTGTATTCGTGTGGTCTGAGCGCCATTCACTTAATAATGTGCGCTCAGACCTGAGCTATCTGGGGATATGTGAAATGTCTGTGTTTTATGTAATAAATGTGACTTTATGTATTTTTAAGTGTTTTGTGTCTTTTTGCAACCATGTGCTTAATGGAGTCTTGTGTCTGTCCTGGGAGATAATTGAATTACTCTCCAGGATAGAAGACTCTGAAACTGGTTTGGGCCAGAAAGCCATGCTTCATTTAGTCACAAAGGACTTTTTACTAACTTTTGAACCCCTTGTCTGATTTGTGCCATTTCTTAATATGATGTTCCCCTGAATGGATTGATTGTGAATATGTAATTTTATGTGAATGTGATGTATGGTTTTAGAGTTATGAAAGTTGGGTAGAAAGTATGTTTTAACTGTATGTAATTGAGTTTCCTCTCAGGATAAGGGGAGGGAATATGTGGGATGTAACTGTGATGTGATTGGTTGTTTTATACCTCCCTGTGGGCGGTCCTGTATTTGAAAACACTGTAATAAAAACCAGGCTGGGTGTGCCAGCACCTCAGACCACTGCTTGACCCTCAACACGGAGCCTTGTCTCGTTCTTGGGGGGATTCACTGTATGCTGTTAGAGACTGATTGCCAGGAGTGTAAGCTGATTGTCTGCTTTTCCTGTTCGTCTGCTAGCAGCTATTTGGGAGGTTCCAGTTCGGGAGTTGGAGTGCTATTTTGTATCCAGTTCGGGAGTTTGGTGTTCTGCAGTAGCTGTGCCTGTATCTCTGGAAAGGGGGCCGATCGCCTAAACGGTTTTTTCCCCTTTTGTGCAAAACGGTCCGTTACAGGGTATTATGTACTTAAAGTTTTTTATAAACCAAAAAGTGTTACCATATTGGCAGACGAGAGAGAGAACAGAGTTTGAGTCACTCTGTGGTCCTGGAATAGAGAAAAAACGTTACCTGTCCAGTATATATAGTTTAATTCATAAGGGAGCTATGGAGAAGACTGTCCCTTCATTCCAATTGAAGTGGATGCAAGGTTTGAACATCCAAATGACCAGCAATGATTGGTCATTTGTGTTCAAAATGGGGATGAAAGCCCAGGTGAGCACTCCTAGGAAAATTATATTTTTTTTAAAAAGTCACTAGATGGTACAATACTACAGATCGACTTAAAAAATTGGGTGCACCGGCTTCGGATGGCTGTTGGAGATGTGGCGAGAGAGGGGCGAATATGGAACATATATGATGGGAGTGCAAACTTATTAGGAGCTACTGGTTACAGGTACTGAGTGTCATTTATAAAATTTTATCAATGCCTGATCAATTATCTCCATCCAAGATTCTATTGGGATGGCCAGCTTCCTTTTAGGAGAATAACAAACAGATATTGCTGAGTTTCTTATTGAATAAGGCAAATGCGTTGATCCCGTTGTATTGGCTTAAAATCTAGTATTCCAAATAAAGAACAATGGATTTTTAGAGTGGAAGCTTTGAGAGAACTTGAAGAAGTCCATTGGGCCATTCAGGGGAAGAGAGATCATTATGATAGGATATGGGAACTCTGGTGAGTGTATTGGGCAGAAACATCATAGCAAGAATACGTTAAGACATACTGAGGATGAGTTAATAGACCACTAAGGTTAGAAGTATTGGCAGAACCCTCCCCATCCTTTTTTTTTTTTCCTCTTCTTTCCTTTTTTTCTTTTCTCCCCTTTCTCTCTTGGAATGTATTAAGCATATGGTGATATGGGACTTTGATGATGCTATTTGATAATGGCGTAAAGTAGTCCCAATATCTGACACAAATAAAAAAGAAAAAAAAAAGACGAAAAAAAAAAATTATCTGTTAGAGCCATTAAGGCATCTGGGAATCTTTACTCTTAAGTGTTTTATGCCAATTAGGTCAATTTTAATTTTCCCTTTTTTCTCACTTAGAGCTGTATTTTATTACAGGAACTAAAATCTACGATAACAGGTGGAAAACTATCAAAAATGAAAAACTCACGATTTATTGTACAACTATATTGCTAGTTCAAAGGCCAAGATTATGCATTATGTCCTCCTTCATTGCAAAATATGTTTGCATATGAAAAGTCTTATTGCATGTGCCATAAATCCTAAGTCTGCTCTCAAATCTTCAATGTTTTTATGCATGCGCCAGTTAACTAACAGAAATCACCAGTGAAACTGCAATGTAAGCATAGCTAAAACACATTTGGGGGTTATTCACTAAACAGTAATTTAAATAAATTAACATTACAAGAACACTCCACTTTAACGCACTGTTAAGATGACAGTGCCAGGAGAGTCCCGGTGCCCTTGTAGTGTTAATATTAAAACCATTAGTGATCAGTTTGACAACTTACCTGGGGTCTGCTGAGCATCAGTAGCTTCCATCTCTGGCTCTGGAGATGGACTCTCCTATAGGGAAACTGAGTAACTACTTACAGTGGGAGGGCACCAATGCATTTCTGAAACCATAAAAATGACTTCCTTTTTCTACATTTTCTTTTCCTGTTTCCCTGCCTTTTGGTTCCTGGATATCCTATCCTTCCCTACACCTTGTGACTTGTATGCCTCTCCTTACTGCCTTCCCTACATTACCAACTCACTCTTTTATGTATACTGCTCTCCTCAATCTCTCCCATTGTCTAAATCTACTTCCTTGAGCTATTCCGTGCTTTTCCTCCTATCCCCACACCTTACATTTCCCTTCCTCTATCTATTCGCTCTCCAAAACCCCATCTCCCCTCACTTCCATCTACTAAGATACACACAAACACACACACACACTTTTTTTCTTTCACACACACACTGGCAAATAAACTGTCAATCACACAATACAAAAAAAATTAAAAACTGTCAAGTGATATGAAAAAAAGTATGTAAATGTCAATACGTGCAAAAAACTCCTCAACTTCTCAAAATTCTTTGCTCTTTCCCACCAAAATCTGTCCAGCCCTTAGGCCAAGCTCTCGTGAATTAAATACAGGCAAGGAACAGCATATTTTGTAAAGTTTATTAACAGGATTATTGACTAAAGTGAGAATTCAAGGTGAATTCAAAATTAATTTAAATTTTAAGAGTAGATAAACTCAAAGCATAGATTACTTAGAGAGTTTTTCCAGGCCAGTTTATGTGACCTAAAACCTGACATTCACTATAGTGAGCAATATATTAAATGTACAGGATTAATCATTACCCCTGTGAGTTAGTTTTTTTTTACTCAGGTAAATATATATAGAGTAAAACACAAAAGAAACTATAATGGGAGAACAGCCCTCTAGAGGAGCTCCCAAACGCTGGTATAAATTCCAATGGAACACAATATTGTATCAAAAATACCTAGTAAGTAGAGTTGAGCGAACCCGGACTGTAAAGTACCGAACATTACTTTTTTTTACCTCGAACCCGGACATATCAGTGTATGTTCGGGTTGGAGTTCCGTGTTCGGCGATTTAATGGTGCATTTTGAAAGGTTGCAGGGCAGCCAATCAACAAGCATTTGACTCGTGGGCCCTTAAAAGCCATCACAGCCATGCCTACTAATGGCATGGCTGTGATTGGCCAGTGCAGCATGTGAGCCCGCCTCTATATATAAGCTGGAGTCACGTAGCGCCGCACATCACATGAGCTTTTATTAGTGTATGGAGAGGATGCTGCCGCTTTCAGGGACAGATTAGGAAAGAATTCTGTGGCTTTCTGCAGTGTGCAGACCGGCAAGGAGGGCAGGGTTGAGGAGTGGGTGGAAGATGATGTGGAGGATGATGAGGTCCTAGACCCCACATGGAAACAAGGTCATGCGAGTGACGTGTGCAGTGTGGAGGAAGAGGCGCTGGTCGCACAGAGGCACCAGCACAGCATAAGAGGGAGCAGGGTGCAAAAGCGGAGCGGCGTCCCATAGCGCTCGTCGGCATGTATTATCTCTAGAATTCCCACAGTTTTTTTTGTTTTTTTTTAATAATGGTAGCCCTCAAAATATTGGGACATACAAATAAAGAAACATTTGTGGCCTGCGGTGCATTTCTTGCAGTCCTGATGCATGGAGAAATGCTTAACTCCTGATGCATGGAGAAAAGGCCTTCACAAACCTCTGCTACTGTGTACCTAGTTTATACTAAGTGACCCATAGGTTGAGGAGGCGGTGACCGTGGCGGTGTAGGTGGAAGCGGAAGGTGGAAGTAGGTGGAGGAGGAGGAGGTAGCCAACACTGTTTTTTGTTTGTTTTTTTGTTTTGTTTTTTAATTGGGGTAGCCCCCAAAATATTGGGACATATATTGCTCGCACAGTCTCATGAGGTGGTGAGCGGGAAGGCCGAAGTTACGCTGCAGCGCAGACAGGCGAGCAGAAGCAGGGTGAGAATGCCGAAAGCGCGCACAGATGGCCTGCACTTTCTGCAGCAGTTATAATATATATGGGTATACACCGTGACGGTGTAGATGGAAGCGGCGGTGAAGGAGGAGGTAGCCAACACTGTTTTTATTTTTTTATTGGGGTAGCCCCCAAAATATTGGGACATATAAAAACAGAAAACAAAGAATAAGTGCACTTGAGTATAACAATAGCTGAGTGAGGTCGGGATAAATGTCTATTCTGCAAAAGGTACAGACAAGTCTGCTTGGATCCATGCCTGGTTCATTTTAATAAACGTGAGCTTGTCCACATTGGCTGTGGACAGGCGGCTGTGTTTGTCCGTGATAACGCCCCCTGCCATGCTAAACACACATTCAGACAATACACTGGCTGCTGGGCAAGCCAGCACTCCCAAGGCATAAAGGCCAAGCTCAGGCCCTGTGCCCAATTTGGAGACCCAAAAGTTGAATGGGGCAGACCCATCAGTCAGTACGTGTAGGCGTGTGCACACGTATTGTTCCACCATGTTGCTGAAATGCTACCTCCTGCTAAGACGTTCCAAATCTGATGGTGGTGCTGGTTGTTGTGGCGTGCTGACAAAGCTTTTCCACATTTCAACCATGCTAACCCTGCCTTCCGAGGTGCTGGCAGTGCCCCAGCTGCATTGCTGACCCTCCTTCTCTGCCTCTGTCTTGTGTTTCCACTGAGCCCCCGGTGTCAGTTGGGAATGCCCTCAGCAGTGCGTCTACCAGCGTGCACTTGTAGTTGCGCATCTTCAGATCATGCTCCAGTGAAGGAATTAAGGACGGTACGTTGTCCTTGTAACGGGGATCCAGCATGGTGGCCACCCAGTAATCAGCACAAGTTAGAATGTGGGCAAATCGGCAGTCGTTGCGCAGGCACTGCAGCATGTAGTCGCTCATGTGTGCCAGGCTGCCCAGAGGCAAGGACAAGCTGTACTTTGTGGGAGGTGTATCGTCTGTGTCCTCCGTATCCCCCCAGCCACGCTCCAGTGATGCCCACGAGCTGTGTTGGGTGCCACCCTGCTGTGAACATCCTCCTCCTCATCATCCTCCTCCTCATCCTCCAGAACTGTGCCCTGGCTGGACAATTGTGTACCTGGCCTATGCTGGTGCAGGAACCCAACCTCCAAGCCACTTGTGAATGACTGGCCTGATAACTGTAGAAATGACCCCTCTTCCTTATAATTTTTGAAAGTGCGATGTAACCACACTATTAGACGCTTTGATTTGACACTCAGATATGAAGAGCAGGCCCCAAAATGTACTATTTAGCAGATTACCAGCAAAACAATAAGAAGCGTCAAATAGTGCTTACAGCGCAGTTGTAAACATTCTATTTGACTCTCAGATATGAAGTGCAGTCCGCAAATGTACTATTTAGCAGATTAGCACCCAGAAAATAAGAATTTTTACAACTGCGCATTAACCGCACTATTAGACACTTCGATTTGACTCTCAGATATGACGAGCAGGCCCCAAAATGTACTGTTTAGCAGATTAGCAGCAAAACAATTAAAACGTTTACAACTGCGCAGTAAGCGCACTATTAGACGCTTCTATTTGACTCTCAGATATGAAGAGCATGCCCCAAAATGTACTATTTAGCAGATTAGCACCCAGAAAATAAGAATGTTTACCACTGCGCTGTAAGCACACTATTAGATGCTTCGATTTGAGATATGAAGAGCAGGCCCCAAAATGTACTATTGTTATCGGAGGAATAACAGGAACAAACCGCAGAAGCCACACATAGAGATATGGACACAAGTCTTCAGGAAGTAACAGGTCTTTTATTTACACACCGATCGGCTCTCAGATGAACTCCTGTTCCAAAAATATCTGAGAGAGGGAAAGCATGGTGTAGATTCCTTTTGTTAGCAGCATATCCCCTCCCATGCAGTATAACCCCTCCTATATTCCTGAGACCAATCAGCACACAGGATATTCAGGATCACCTTAAATGGGCAGACCACATGGCATTTACAGACAAAGGAATGTGCTATCCACTTCCACACATGCTCAGTATGCTGATGACTCATCCAACTGTTTGTAATGAGATACTAATTAGCCTTGTGGAGATACTAAATTTGGACCATGCTGGAATCCCATCACACTATTTAGCAGATTAGCAGCAAAACAATTTGAATGTTTACCACTGCGCTGTAAGCACACTATTAGACGCTTCTATTTGACTCTCAGATATGAAGAGCAGGCCCCAAAATGTACTATTTAGCAGATTAGCAGCAAAACAATTAGAATATTTACCACTGCGCTGTAAGCACACTATCAGACACTTCTATTTGACTCTCAGATATGAAGTGCACCCCACTAAAATACTATTTAGCAGTTTAGCACCCAACAAATTTTACGTTTTAAAACTGCAATGTGACAGCAGTATTTGACGATTCTATTTGACTCTCAGATATGAAGTGCACCCCACTAATGTACTATCCCACTAATGTACTATTTAGCACCAAATAAAATTGACTTTTAAAGAACTCTGATGTAACTGCGGTATTTGAAGCTTCTATTTGACTCTCAGATATGAAGTGCACCCCACTAATGTGCTAGTTTGCAGAATTCTTTCCTTAAGCTGTCCCTCACAGCTGCAACATCCTCTCCCTACATTAATAAAAGCTCATATGCGTGTGGCACTACACATCTCCTGCTTATATATAGAGGCTGGGTCACATGCTGTACTGGCCAATCACATCCATTCCATTAGTAGGCATGGCTGTGATGGCTTCTAAGGGCACACAAGTCAAACGCTTGTTGATTGGCTGCCCTGCAGCCTTTCAAAATGCACCATTAAATCGCCGAACACGGAACTCCAACCCGAACATACAGTGATATGTCCGTGTTCGGGTCCGGTGTCCAAAAACCATAATGTTCGGTACGAACCCGAACTTTACAGTCCGGGTTCACTCAACTCTAATTATGTATCCTCAAAAAAGGGAATAAGAAAGCTTTATTTAACTTCTATCGAGAAAAGGATACAATAGTATCAATTGTCCACATCATAGTGCCAATAAGTGCTATATCCCCTAATAGTGCTACAAACAAGTAAAACACTGTCAACTCATTGCTATGTACATCCTGAGTAAATGAGAGCCGTAAGTGTAAGCAAATGAAGATAAAACATTGACAAGTATATAATTCCCTGATAGTGTCTAAGGTGGATAGATAGGCTAGTTGAAGATGCCTTATTGTTAATTAGATCAGGGTCATCATAAGGATTAAAGAATACTGGGAAACCAGTTAGAGATCCTCAGTGATGAGAGCGTGAAAAAGAGGTATCAACTCTATAATGACTATAAATAAGTCCTTGTGAAGTAGTTGTTACACCCCTGAAAAATATAGCGTTTAAACTTTTATTGCATTGTTTCATAGAAGAGACTGCTACTAATTCCGCTGTGCTATTTCACTACAATCTCCTAATAACACCTTCGTGGGTGTTCTAAACTATCTCTGGAACTCGTGATCAAAGTCCCTATATCGATCACACCAATAGACTAGACTCCAAGTAATAAACTACATAATTTAACTAAAAAACAAAACTGAAAGAAAAAAGTGAAGGAAGCAACATCTCCCTATGAGTGCATAAATTCGTGCTCTTAGTGGGATAACAAAGTGCCAAGCTAAACCCTATAATAATATATAGAGATAGAGATAGAGATATAGATATAGAGAAAACATTAAATTGACACTGTAGTTACCAAAATAATGCTAGCTTAACCCCTTAAGGACCAAACTTCTGAAATAAAAGGGAATCATGACGTGTCACACGTCATGTGTCCTTAAGGGGTTAAAGAAGCAGTTTTGTTGTATAAATAATGCCCCAGTGGTCTCGTTGCTCAATTCTCTGCCATTTACGAGTTAAATCACATTGTTAATGCAGTCCTAGTCATACCTCCCTGCATGTGACTTACTAAACACTTCCTGTAAAGAGTTATTTAATGTTTACACTTCCTTTATTTCTAATTTGTTTAATTTAGAATTTCTTATCTCATGCATTGTTAATAGTTTGCTAGAACCAGCAGGAGCCTATTGTGTGTAATGGCACATGATGTGGCATGGTATATGATACAGAATCAAGCAGAGTTTAGGACACACACGGTTCAAAAGAGAGGCAAAAATAAGCAAGCCATGTAGCTGATTTAGAGAATTTTTCCAAGTCCGGCATGGGTTGTCAGGCAGGTCCTGCTAATTGTAATTAATTAAGATACCTAATTATGTAAAAATAATACATAAATATATATGTAGAATTAATATATGTATATATATACGTATGTGTATATATATGTATATATCTATATAATTTAAAAAATATATTTTTATTTATATATAGGTATATATATATAGTGATATATACGTATATATTTATGTATATAGATATATATATTATTTCGTTCTACATGTATTTTGATATATATATATATATATTAATTTCACAAAACAGTTAGAACGAAATAACACACATCTATATATTTTTTAATTATTTATTTTTAATAATTTTTTTAATTTTATTTTTTAACGTATTTACATTTTTATTTTTTTTATATTATATATAAATATATATATAACAATAATTATATATATATTTAATCAGTATCAGTCTACGTGTAATTTGATATTAATATATATATATATATATATAATTATATATATTAATAGTAAAATACACCTAGACGGTGTACATGTGTGTATGTATATGTGTATATATATACTTAGATCATATATATATAATATATATATATGATCTAAGTATATATAATTTTTTTTTTTACACCATTAATTTATTTTAATTTTATTTTCAGCCAGCCCCTATCAGAGCCTGGGCCGGGTGTTGGAGGAGGCAGTGCCGGTTGCCTCAGAGCCTGCATTGCCCGGCTGCAGGCAAGTGCAGCCTTTTGCAGGATGCTCGCTGGTGGCTCTGCCCCCCTGTATCAGAGATGGAGGCCGGGGGGGGCTTGGTACGGGCCATGCCGGTGGGAGCCTCACTTGGTGACGGGGTCACTGGGGTGAGTGGGGTCCCCCAACATAAAGATTAGGACCAGTCTGCTGCCCCTGGTGTGGGGGGTCTGGTTCGGCGGGGCAAGGTCCTCATGACATTTGCCCGGGGGTGGTTGCCAGTGGGGCCCTTGAGGGTGTTCGAGTTTTTCCGGCAGGCAGGTGGGTCCTGCGGACCACGATTCGGGCATAGGGTGGGATGCTAGGAGATTCATGGAGTGGCAGGTGGGCCCCCGGGGTTGCACTTTGGCAGGAGATGGAAAGCCCCTGAGACTGCCTGAGAGGCATGGAGTGCACAGATCCAGGAGAGCACATTCCCCATATGGGAGCATGGGTGGGAGTCCCGGGGTCAGTCCTGGGGATGGTGTAGGCATGCCCTGGGTCCTGCCTCTGCACTCCCCTTGGACTCTCCTTGGATGACGGCGGTTCTTACAGTTCTTGCTCTGGGAGTTCCAGTGGGGAGTCATGCTGCAGGTCCCCTAGGTCAGTTGACAGGAGCCGTAGCCCCAAGGGAAGAGTCAGCGGGGCTTCCAGAGTGGGTGATGGCAGGCGGTCCCGAGGCGGGAGGGATGCTTTGGTGTTACACAGGTGATCCCGGGGACATAGCGGGAGCATATCTGATGAACTGTGCACCCTGCCCAGGACTTCTTCTCCTGTTTTCAGGTTGAGGAGCTGTTCATCGCCGCGGCATTCCCCACAATGGGGGTTTCCTCAGTTGATGATCGACAGATGTACAGCGTTCTGGAGTGGATGGGTACAGCGTTCTGGAGTGTATGGATCTCGTGGAGCAGCCCTGCGGCAATCGCTTGCAGGGGGCTTGGTCGGTGAGTCGGATGATGCACTCACAATTTTTATTAAACTCATTGCAACACCTGATTGACTCCTGGAGTAAAAGGGGCTAACATGGGTCTGACGTGGGTCAGGTGTGGGCTCCGGGGAAGGTGGCTTTGGTGGGAATGGACTCTGTGGTTACTGGCACTTCAGCATGCGAGTCAGGAAAAGACGGGGCTTCAGCGACGGCGTTGTCGGACATAAGGGGCAGAGAGGGTGGAGTTAGTGGGAGGTGTCCCAGATACGGTTAGACAGAATGCGTACGTCTGCTTTGCGGGGCCATTGGGGGTCCATTTAAAGCAGGAGGTAAAAGAGAAGTTATAGAAGGGTGAGTTCTGTGGGGTCTTTTTGCTCCTACCATTGGAAGAATTTATAGATGTGATGGAGAAGGACAAAAAAGGGTGTTTTTTGGGTCTTTAATGAGGGCCAGTACAAGTGGGGATCAGCCTGTAGGTTTAAACATGAGTGCTCTTGCTGTGGGGGCGCCAATGGTCTTAACAGGTGTTTTAAACAAGGTAAGGGTGGAGCTAAAGCAGCACTGTCCAGGGCATAACGCCGGTGAGGCTCGAAGCAATGCTACTGTGGCTAAACCGCTATGGTAAAAAAAGGTGAAGCGGCTCTGTTGCAGTCAAGTTTCAGGGAGGGTTTCTTTATTCCCTTTCGGGAGCGGGGCGTCCGGAATTTGATGTTGGTGTCGGATTGGTGGTGAAGGATAAATTGGGTAAGGAGGTTCAGCTAGGATGGATGGCCGGCCCGTTTAGGATCCGCCTTTCCCCAACCTGTGCATGTCTCCTTTGGGGTGGTCCCCAAGAAGGAGCCGGAGTACATTTCGGCTTATACACCACCTCTCTCGCCCAAAGGGTTCGTCTGTGAACAATGACATTGATGGGGACCTGTGCTCGTTTGCTTACGCATCATTTGACCATGTTGTGGAGTTGGTTAAGCAGGCTGGGTGTGATGCCCTTATGGCGAAGGTGGATAATGATGCAGCTGCTTTTCGGCTGCTGCCCGTTCACCCCAAATGTCATCATTTGTTGGGTTATTTTTTCGATGGGGTGTACTTCGTCGATTTGTGCCTCCCTATGGGCTGTTCGATTTCCTGTGCATATTTCAAAACATTCAGCTCCTTTTTGGAATGGGTTGTTAAGGTGGAGGCTGGGGGTCAAATTGTGGTCCATTACTTGGATGTTTTCTGTGTGTGGCCCTGGTGGATTCCCAGCTTTGTTTTCCTCTCCTGAGGACCACTGAATGGGTGGCTGGGCGATTTGGGGTGCCGCTCATGGTGGGCAAGACCGACGGTCCGACGGTGTGCCTCAGTTTCTTGGGTTTGGAGATCGACACGCAGCATGGGGAATGTCATCTTTCACAGGACAAGCTGATTGTCTTGCAGGCTGTGGTGGCAGATGTGCATTGTGCTCGTAAGGTTACACTCCGACAAATGCAGTCACTTCTAGGTAAACTCTATTTTGCCTGCAGGGTGGTCCTTGTGGGGCGAATCTTTAGCAGGAGCTTGGCGAAGGCAGGGGTGCAGTCGCTCCATCATTTTCTCTGGGTGACATCGTCCATGCAGGCAGACCTGGAGGTCTGGGATGCCTTCTTGCGGGACTTTAATGGGATGGTGATCTTTCGGTAGACATCAATTTCCGCAGTGGACGTGGAACTGTTCACTGATGCTTCAGGCAGCTTGTATTTTGGGGCGTATTTCTCGGGCAGGTGGTGTGCTCATTCGTAACCTGGCATTTTTTGTGCTTTTTCTTCTGGTGGTGGCGCTATCACTCAGGGGTGACCTGAGTGGTGGGACACTCTGGGGGGGGACAGGAAGGTGGTCTTCTATTTGGATAATACATTTGGCTATACAGAGCCTGGTACGGCTCTGGAGAATGTGAGTGAGAATCACATACCTATTTATCACTTATTTATTATCATACAGTTTGCACTATGTTTTTTATGTTTTTTCTATTTTAGTTTATACCCCAATCAAGTTCTACGCTGTTTACATTACAGTCCAGTTCTATATTGGTAATATCACTTATTTTTGTTGTGATCACATTGGGGAGGTGTATATACTGGTATTTGTCTCTTTTTATTGTATTATGTAAATCTGGTGTATAAGGGAAGCACTAGGGTACCGGGTACACCATCTATTGTATACTTTATACTATATACAGAATTGTCAAAATTACAGTGAAGCGCCTACGCACTATCCTTCTTTTTTTTCTGTTATTTTTATACTTTTCCCTGTATTAGTGAGGGCTGCTCATTATAAAAAATGGATCTGTTTGAGAAAAGACAGAATTGGCAAGATAGAATAGCTAACAGGTTTGAATGTGAACCTGATCATATTAAATTTAGAGATGACAATCTAGATCTCATGTGCCAAAACTTACAAAAACTTCTGACAAGAGAAACTAAAATTAAATGGGAGATCTTTACTATGGAAAAGTACTTAGAGAATAAAATCACCCCTAGAGGTTTACGGTTTTTTAAAACTCCCACATTTGATAGAAATGATGAAGAATTTATAGACATTTGGAATTCAGCACTTGAATCCTTCTCCATAAGAATGATGAAAATTTGCATCCAACAGAGAAGAAGAAATTTACAAAAATTAGATACTGAAATATCTGAAATAAAAGAAAAACTACAACCATTAAAAGGTTGTGAGGAAGTAGAAAAATCGCTAGAAACAATAAAGGATTATGTTGAAAAAATTGAACAAGAAACGGTGGTTATAAAAAAGAGGAAGTTCCTGAGAGATAAGAGCGACTATGCTCACAACAAGGTCCGCTCTTTCTCAAAGAAATTTCAACCACAGAGTAGATCACGCTCTAGGGATAGGATGGTACATTTTCAGAGGAAGGAATCCCCACAATCACATGTTCCATTTAATAAATATCCTGTGAGGAGACATAATGTGATAAAACATAAACAATTTCGTGACCAATATACACCAAATAAAAGACCCTACCAAGATAAGAACAGATCATATCAAAGGAGACAGGGTTCCCAATATGGGACTGAGTATAATTATACGAAGTTTACACATCAAAACAGATTTAGAACATTATCTGAAAATTCCCCAGGAGAGGTAAGAAATCCTATATCGTCACCTTTTTTGGGGCAGGGCCCTTTAAGGAGGGAGATGACGGGTTTTCCCCAAAAAAGGAGAAATCAGGAAACAGGAGAGGGAATAGAGCAGGAAGAATCCTGGAGAGAAAGGAAAAGGGGGAGGATACTAAATCAATAGGTATCTTTAACCTAACAGATATGATCCTTACAAAATCTCAAATTGAAGTTGTAAAAAAGGGATTCAAATTTGTTCCATCAGAATTTAATAAGCCATTTGACACATTTATCGATATTAACAAATTTACTCGGAAAATGTGTATTAAATTATTTTTTGACAAGATATCCCCTTTAGAGCCTCTAGAAGGCCCCCAAGAGTTCCATCATACTCAGCTTAAGAAGACATCCACATTCTTTCCTAGACACCTAATAAATGGGGGAATGAAGGTATTTGAGCGTCTAGTGATGGATGACGTGAGAAATTTAAATAATAATAGTAAGAGGAAATATAAAAGGGATAATTTGGATTTCTATCAAAGGAAAGCGTTAAAGGAACTTCAGACAAATAAAGAAATAATTATAAAACCCGCCGACAAAGGGGGTGGGGTGGTCATACAAAGTAGAGATCAATATATGAAGGAAATCTATAGGCAATTGGACGACCAAAGCACATATAAAGAACTAAAAAGTGACCCCATTGGACAGATTAAAAAAGAATATGCATCCCTTTTGGGCAGGGGTAGGGTACTGGGGATCCTAAATAGGGACGAGTTCCAATATTTGGACTCTGTCATAGGTAGGACCCCGGTATTTTACACCCTGCCTAAGATACATAAAAGTGAGGAGAACCCGCCAGGCAGGCCTATAGTGTCAGGGGTGGGGTCGCTTTTGAGTAATTTGTCAGAATATATAGACAAACAACTACAACCCTTGGTGGTTGTACAACCATCCTACCTGCGCGACTCTATGTCACTGTTGGACCCCCTTAAAGAGATCAGATGGGATAATAATATGCTATTGGTGACTTGTGACGTTTCAAGTCTATATACAAGTATACCACACTTATCTGGCTGTGAAGCAATTGAACATTTCCTTAAAAATCAGAGTGAATTGAAAGAATTGCAGGTTAAATTTATCCTAGACGGAATTCGACTTATCCTCTGTAACAACTACTTTTGGTTTGACCACAAATTTTTCTTGCAACTTAAGGGAACTGCGATGGGGACCAGGTTCGCGCCCAGCTACGCTAACTTATTTATGGCGCATTGGGAAAACCCGTTTTTAACGGAGGAAGGTAGCTGGGCGCGTAGCCTGGTCCTTTATCGTCGTTTTATAGACGATATTTTTTTCATCTGGCGCGGAGATGTAGAATCACTGCGGCCATTTTTGGAATTCTTGAACCTTCAGCATCCAGACATTAAATTGACAAGTGAGTATAGTGCATCCAATATTAACTTCCTGGACTTGAATATCTATGTAGACAATGAAGGGATTAAGACCAAGACTTTCTTTAAGAAGGTCGACGTCAATGGTTACATAGAAACGTCCAGTTGCCACTATGAATCCTGGTTACGAAGCATTCCTAAGGGCCAGTTCCTTAGGCTGTTTAGGAACTGTAGTGATGCTGAAGTGTTTGAGGAACAGGCAGTTTGCTTGAAGGACAGGTTTGTAGAGAAGAAATATGACGCCAAGGAATTGGATAGTTGTATTACTTCCATTAAGAAGATGGACCGAAGTAAGGTTCTGAAGAAAAGGATACCTAGGGAGGAGAAGAAGGGTGCAGACCAGGTACCAATTATTTTGAATTATAGTGAAGATGCCAAGCAAATTAAGCATATTATTAATAGACACTGGCGTATCCTTAAACTAGATCCGAATCTGAGAGAAATTATTGGTGATAGGCCACGTATTATTTATAGAGGGGCAAAAAACTTAAAACAACATCTAACTACAAGTTTTATTAGGGATAAAGGGGAAGAGAAAAACTTCTTTGGACTAGAAAAGGGTTTTTATCCCTGCAAATCCTGTCTAGCCTGTAAGAGAACAATATTTGATAAACATAAACAGACAGAATTTACCTCTCACTCTACTAATCGCACATTTAAAATTCATCAGGTTCTAACCTGTAATTCCACTAATGTCATATACCTCCTCTGGTGCCCATGTGGTCTGCAATACATTGGAATGACCACCAGGGCATTTAAAACCAGGGTTGCGGAGCATGTGGGTAATATCCAGAGGGGGTATATGAAACATAGTGTATCGGCACACTTCACTGAGAAACATGGTGGGGATTCCTCCCTACTGTCATATACTGTTATTTTTAAGAAATTTAAGAATTGGAGGGGAGATAATAATGTTAAAGAGCTAGCGAAGATAGAGGGTAAGTGGATTTTTGATGTTAATACCCTATCCCCGAAGGGATTGAATTTAGATTTTGAGTTTATACATTTTTTATAGGATCTATATATTGTTTATAGTATTTACTTTATTTGAACTATTAGATTTAGAAGGTTATACTTGCTTCTTGTCTAATTGGTATTTATGTGGGGAGTTCTATGGCCACATATTGCATTGTATAATTTTTCTAATTTTTCTAAGAATAGATTATCTTATACATCTTTAAATTTTTCTCTAGATATAAAGAGATTGATGATAGCTATCAAATATCTGTATTGTGTATGCTATATATAGATTATATCTTTAATTTGTGTTTTTTCTTATTCTATTATGATATTTTGCAAATATGGAGGCTAAGGTTGCTATGGGGACTTAATCATAACAATCTACATCCTGAACGCCGCGTTTCAGCGTGCGTTCCAGCCGGCCGAAAAACCGGAAGTGACGTCACCCGCGAAACCGGAAGTGACGCGACGCCGGTACGAAATTGGATCCAGGTGAATGGGACAGATAAGGCTTATAAAAGAAGACTCAATAGGACATGAAGACAAGCACTGGAGGAAGGCTGTTGGCCGAAACGCGTCTGCTTCAATCTTCTGCATTTGTATTTGTTATTTTATGTGTATTTCTGTCACTCTGGGCTACTATACAGATAGGGGTAAGTGGAATTCCATTATTGTTTTATATATATCCTTGTCTGTTTTGGGTTCCACCCCCATAGTGCCCAGCAGTGTATACACTTTTTTATATATTTTTATAAATAAATATATTTTATATTTAACCTTTGGAGTCTCATCTATTTGGACCACCTGGATCGTTAGCCAGTTATTGGCACCCCTGAGCCTGCTATACAGAGCCTGGTACGGCTCTGGAGAATGTGAGTGAGAATCACATACCTATTTATCACTTATTTATTATCATACAGTTTGCACTATGTTTTTTATGTTTTTTCTATTTTAGTTTATACCCCAATCAAGTTCTACGCTGTTTACATTACAGTCCAGTTCTATATTGGTAATATCACTTATTTTTGTTGTGATCACATTGGGGAGGTGTATATACTGGTATTTGTCTCTTTTTATTCTATTTGGATAATATGTCCGTGGTGCACGCAGTCACCCGTCTCATTGTGTTTTCAGTGTCTTGTTTTCAGTGGTCCCGGTTTCGGATTGGCGGCACCTGAAGTGCAGGACGAGGGGCAGGCATGCCCGGAAGAGAAGTGGGTGTTCGGAACAGCTTGCTGGGGAGACTTGTGAGAGCTTCCTTGGCTCCTCACACGTGGATGGCCAACTGTAAGGTTTGGGATTTGTGGGAAGAGTCGTGGGTTGGCTTGGAGAGGGAAGTAACTGGGGAATCTAGTTTGGCCGCTTTCCAGTGGTTTACATTTCAACTGTTGGTAAGAGGGGTTACCCCAACCATAATAGACAGGCACATGGCTGCACTTGCTTTCTGGTTTAAACGTCATGGTTGGGAGGACCTAACAAAGCATTTCATAGTGAGGCAGGCACTGAAGGGGTTTCAGAGGGGTCACAAAGCTCTGGATACTCGGCAACCTGTATCCATAGGTGTCCTGGAGGGGCTGCTTTGGGTTTTGCTTGATGTGTGCTTCGATAGTTATGAGTCCATTTTATTTTGCATTGCGTTTTCATTGGCCTTTTTCAGTGCTTTCAGATCTGGGAGCTCATGAAAGATGTCCGCCTGCGGGGGCACTAGCTTGTGGTTCATTTGGCCTGATTGAAGACTGACGTTTGGGGAAAGGGTAAGGATTTGTGCTGTATGCTCTCCCGGGTCGCCATTGTGCCCGGTTACCAATGTGTCACGGTAACTGTCATGACGGCCTCTGGGTGTGGGTTCATTTTTGATGCATGGGGATGGTTCCTCACTCGGGTTGCAACCCGGCCAGTTTGGGACTCATTCTTTCCACATCGGGGCCACCATAGAGGCCAATCTGTTGGGGCTGGGTGAGGAGCTAGTCAAAAAGATAGTGAGGTGGAAATTGGTTCGGTTCCGATCCTACGTACGCCTGGGGCTGCTGGTTTGTTGGGGTTGCAAGGTGATGTTTGCCCTTATCTCCGTAGCACGTGTGGCCAGGATAATGGACCATTCTGTTGTTTTCTGGGCGAAGAGGAGGGCTGCAGCTCATGTTCAGGGTCAGCAGCTGGGCTTTCCTGTGGACAGGATTGTGATATTAAGGCGCCAGTTGGGGACATGTATGTGGAACTTTGTTTCATTTAATAGCTTGGGGAAGGAGTCCAGACTTCGTGGAAGCGCATGCTGGAGGTAATGATCTAGGGCTGATTCCTCAGTGGCAGCTTGAAAAATGGATGAAACAGCATACCAATCGACTTTGGTATGCAGTCCTTGTAGTATGGTCAGAGATAGTTCCCCAGTTAGGGTGGCAGCACGCGAGGCATAAATATGCTCCGACCAAACCAATAGATAAATTTAATGTTTATGTAGACCTTCAAAAATTTAAGAGGAAGTTATGCCTCAAAAATTTTTTTGCAAAAAACACCATCAGCACCCCCGATTGCCCTCAAGATGGGTTCATCCACTCCAATCTTAGGGAAACGTCGACCTTTTATCCTCATTCGTTAGTCTCAGAGGAGATTATCACATTTGAAAAAATGGTAATGAATGAGGTTAGGAATCTGAAAGCACCTAAGAATTGGGAGTATAATTTAAACAACAAAGAAAGAGATACTCTTAGAGACCTCAAGAAAGATGATACACTGGTAATAAAACCAGCAGACAAGGGAGGGGGGATAGTCATAATGGATAAGGAAAGCTATGTGCAAGAGTGCCAAAGATTACTGATGGATACCAATACATATAAAAAATTGGCTAAGGATCCTATCAATGATATTAAAATAACTTACCACCAACTTATAGATCATGGAAAAATGGGAGGTATTTTAAATACTAAGGAACAGAAGTACCTCAATATTAAATACCCTAGAACTCCAGTGTTTTACCAGCTCCCAAAAATACATAAAAATAAAGATCATCCACCAGGGAGACCCATAGTGTCTGGGAGAGGATCTATATCTAGCCGCCTATCCCAGTACAGAGATAGGTGTCTCCAGTCTGCAGTTCCCCGATGCCCTAGTCATCTAAAAGACACAATGAGTATATTGAATCTCTTGAAGAATCAGGTATGGGAAGAAAACTACATTTTGGTAACAGCGGACGTGAGTTCATTGTATACCATTATCTCACATGAGCAGGGATGCCAAGCCACTAGATTTTTTCTAGAGAAGTTTGGAGAATTCCCCGAAGAACAAATTAATTTCATCATTGAAGGAATTAGATGGATTCTCACCAATAACTATTTCTGGTTTGGGGGTGATTTTTATCTCCAGACATGCGGTACGGCGATGGGCACCAGGTTCGCCCCCAGTTATGCCAATTTGTTCATGTCATTTTGGGAACACCAATATGTTTATGCTAGGCAGGACTGGGAGGAGAATCTGGTGCTCTATTGCCGCTACATCGACGACATATTTCTAATCTGGAAGGGGGACGAGGAGTCCTTGCTATCTTTCTTAATAGCCCTCAATGATAACACTTGGGGCATTAAATTGGAGAGTAACTATAGCCATATATCTGTGGAATTTCTGGATCTCCAAATTTACATAGATAAGGGTGAAATAAAAACTAAAACCCATTTTAAAAAAGTAGACGTGAACAGCTATATTGAAGAAACGAGCTGTCATTTCTCCCCCTGGCTCACAAATGCACCTAAAGCACAATTAATGAGGATCAAACGAAATTGCACTGACAATGATGTTTATAAAGTTCAATCATGCAAAATCCTCGACGACTTTAGACAGAAAGGATATGGAGCCCAATTATTAGATAAGGCCCAACAGGAGGTTGCTTCAAAAGATAGGGAATCATTGCTACAATACAAATCACTACAAAATGGGAATGATGAGCGTAATCTGGCATTTATTTGTGATTTTAGCTGTCAGAATTACAAGTTAAAAAAGATATTTCAAAAATATTGGCCCATTTTAAAAACTGACACAATTTTAAGTGAAATGTTACCAAGTAAACCGATTTTTACCTATAGAGGAGTCCCTAGTTTAAAAACCAATTTAGTACGAAACCATATAAAAGAACAAAATAATATTGGAAATGCCTTCAATCAGAAAAATGGATTTTATGGTTGTGGTATATGCGGCGCATGCAAAAATAGCGCTCAGAAAAAAAGGCACATCACAACATTTTTTGCCCGTGAATTACCACTTCAGGATAATCAGTCTAAAAAATATAAAATAAATCAACTTATAACTTGTTACTCTAAACGAGTTATTTATCTCATTACATGTAAATGTGGCCTGAATTATGTAGGTGGAACTACCAGACCCCTTCACGTAAGAATACAGGAACACATCCGCAATATTAGGAAGGGGTTTGATAAACACAGCTTGTCTGCACATTTTAAACACAAACATAACTGTGATCCAACTCAATTAGAATTTATAGGCATACAAATTGTAAATATTAATTGGAGAGGTGAGGATCCAATAAGGAAGATGGGACAACAGGAAATGAGATGGATTTTTGACCTTAACACTATGACTCCTACCGGTCTTAATAGTGATTTTGAAATGTGTCATTTTTTGTAATATCACTTTAAGTAGTACATGTATTTTATGTGTTTATTTTAATTATGTTATTTTAATTATGATATATGGTATTAATATGTTATTTTAATTATGATATATATAGGTTTTAATATGCCAGTATAGTAGTTTTTCTTTTTTCTTTTTTTGAGGCAAAGATGTGATTTAAAGATAATCTGAAGGGCTTTATAATAGTTATAACACTAGTATATGATTGCATATTTAGTAATAATCAGGAACTATATGCTCCAGAGAAGTTCTTTATGTATCTAGATTAATGTTTTTAAACTAACTGATTGATCCATACTGAATGAGGCACATAGGGAGAGAGACGAACACGATCTAGTAGTGTTCTGTCTCTTTTCCCACACTATTGCCCACAAATAAAATGGCGACCGCGAGTACAGGAAATGACGCGGCGATGTGCCTGATGTCACTTCCGGTTACGGCCGTAAATAAGAGGGAAGCCATATACAGAATTTTTCAAGCAATATGATTGGTTAATTACCGGGACTACACACCAATGGGAATACAGACCGGGACATTTAAACCGGGACACGAACCAGAGCAGCACATATCCGATTGAAAAAGCCCTCAGGTAGGGCGAAACGCGTCTCGGAAAGAGGAGGACATTTATGGGACATTTTTTATTCTACTTTTATTCTCTTGTTTACTTTTTTATATTTTACTCTTTCTTGCCAGTGGGCATAATAAATTACTATCTTTTTCACATAAGTTCCTATTTACCTCCATTGAAGCTGCTCCAAGAAGGGTTGGTGTCTCCCTTAGTCTGACACTAATGCTGGAAAAATAGAGCCAATATTGGGGCTCAAAACAAGGTGAGCGTTCATTTGTTTACATTATTAATTCACCTTGATCCGAAGTTACTACACTATATTGTTTTCCCCTATGTAAATTTTATTTCTGAGGGAATTTATCTACGTGTTCGTAAGAAAAGGGACAGTACCACCAGACGGTACCACAAAGCGCAAGTGACCTGAGCCTATCCTTATTTGGGCTCTGTAAAACGTGAGTTGGCACTTCTCAAGATCAGTATATAATTTATATAAGGTTATACAGATTTACACTATTATTTTGTATATGTTTTTCTCTCTACTGTGTATGTACTGAAATTGCAAGTGATCTTTACAACATTAGGACCAGATGACCCTTAAAGTTGGGTAGGTGCCTGCGATTATCACTTTATGCTCCACTCATATAGGTGAATTGCCTTTGGTCTCTTTACCTTTTTCTATAATTCTTTCAATTTGAGGTGGGTGTGGGGGACCCCCACAAGAGTGTTGTAGCATTTTATATATACTGCTTTTCATAATTTGTAAGCGCCTCTAAAGCACAGTTTTTCTTTCTTTCTGTAAACTGGCTGAGTCTCTCTTACACTGTGTGGCTGCTATACCCAACACAATTATGTTTTCCAATCGCATGCAATGCGGTAAAAATATAGACATGCTTTTTGATGAATTATCAATTCCTATGGATAACATAGGTGAAAATATTGACACCCAGAATTGTCAATACAAACTAGAGAAAACACTAGTGAGAGAAATGAAGATAAAGTGGGAAGTGGCAACGATGGAAAAATATATTAGGGAGAAAATTACTCCCAGGGGCCTGAGATTTACTAAAAACCCATCCTTTGATCAGGATGAGGATGAGTTTATAGAGGAATGAATGAATATGCTGGAAAGCTTTTCTTTTGGGCTAATGGGTTTAATAGTGAAAAGAAGAACTAGTACCCTTAAAAAAATTGATAATGAGATCAATACCCTACAAGAGATATTAAATACAAATATGTCATCAAGCGACTATTCCTCTATGGTAGACAATATGCAGACAAATATCAACAAATTAGAGAAAACAGTAATAATAATGAAGAAGAAGAAATACATTAGGGATAAGAATGACTATGTTCATAATCAGGTCCGTTCATATGCGAAAATACAATCTAGACATAGAAATGAGGATCGCAATGAACAAGAAGGTAGATACGGACAATCAGATAAGGAATACCAATCCCATGGGTTTGATGTATTACAACAACCGTATGCTAGGCAAACTAATGCAAACAGAGATTTGAGACCTAGATATTATGCCAAGGTCAGGGATCATTCTAAGGGAAAGTATCCCCATGTACATTCCAACATCAGCAAATTAATTTCATCATTGAAGGAATTAGATGGATTCTCACCAATAACTATTTCTGGTTTGGGGGTGATTTTTATCTCCAGATATGCGGTACGGCAATGGGCACCAGGTTCGCCCCCAGTTATGCCAATTTGTTCATGTCATTTTGGGAACACCAATATGTTTATGCTAGGCAGGACTGGGAGGAGAATCTGGTGCTCTATTGCCGCTACATCGACGACATATTTCTAATCTGGAAGGGGGACGAGGAGTCCTTGCTATCTTTCTTAATAGCCCTCAATGATAACACTTGGGGCATTAAATTGGAGAGTAACTATAGCCATATATCTGTGGAATTTCTGGATCTCCAAATTTACATAGATAAGGGTGAAATAAAAACTAAAACCCATTTTAAAAAAGTAGACGTGAACAGCTATATTGAAGAAACGAGCTGTCATTTCTCCCCCTGGCTCACAAATGCACCTAAAGCACAATTAATGAGGATCAAACGAAATTGCACTGACAATGATGTTTATAAAGTTCAATCATGCAAAATCCTCGACGACTTTAGACAGAAAGGATATGGAGCCCAATTATTAGATAAGGCCCAACAGGAGGTTGCTTCAAAAGATAGGGAATCATTGCTACAATACAAATCACTACAAAATGGGAATGATGAGCGTAATCTGGCATTTATTTGTGATTTTAGCTGTCAGAATTACAAGTTAAAAAAGATATTTCAAAAATATTGGCCCATTTTAAAAACTGACACAATTTTAAGTGAAATGTTACCAAGTAAACCGATTTTTACCTATAGAGGAGTCCCTAGTTTAAAAACCAATTTAGTACGAAACCATATAAAAGAACAAAATAATATTGGAAATGCCTTCAATCAGAAAAATGGATTTTATGGTTGTGGTATATGCGGCGCATGCAAAAATAGCGCTCAGAAAAAAAGGCACATCACGACATTTTTTGCCCGTGAATTACCACTTCAGGATAATCAGTCTAAAAAATATAAAATAAATCAACTTATAACTTGTTACTCTAAACGAGTTATTTATCTCATTACATGTAAATGTGGCCTGAATTATGTAGGTAGGACCACCAGACCCCTTCATGTAAGAATACAGGAACACATCCGCAATATTAGGAAGGGGTTTGATAAACACAGCTTGTCTGCACATTTTAAACACAAACATAACTGTGATCCAACTCAATTAGAATTTATAGGCATACAAATTGTAAATATTAATTGGAGAGGTGAGGATCCAATAAGGAAGATGGGACAACAGGAAATGAGATGGATTTTTGACCTTAACACTATGACTCCTACCGGTCTTAATAGTGATTTTGAAATGTGTCATTTTTTGTAATATCACTTTAAGTAGTACATGTATTTTATGTGTTTATTTTAATTATGTTATTTTAATTATGATATATGGTATTAATATGTTATTTTAATTATGATATATATAGGTTTTAATATGCCAGTATAGTAGTTTTTCTTTTTTCTTTTTTTGAGGCAAAGATGTGATTTAAAGATAATCTGAAGGGCTTTATAATAGTTATAACACTAGTATATGATTGCATATTTAGTAATAATCAGGAACTATATGCTCCAGAGAAGTTCTTTATGTATCTAGATTAATGTTTTTAAACTAACTGATTGATCCATACTGAATGAGGCACATAGGGAGAGAGACGAACACGATCTAGTAGTGTTCTGTCTCTTTTCCCACACTATTGCCCACAAATAAAATGGCGACCGCGAGTACAGGAAATGACGCGGCGATGTGCCTGATGTCACTTCCGGTTACGGCCGTAAATAAGAGGGAAGCCATATACAGAATTTTTCAAGCAATATGATTGGTTAATTACCGGGACTACACACCAATGGGAATACAGACCGGGACATTTAAACCGGGACACGAACCAGAGCAGCACATATCCGATTGAAAAAGCCCTCAGGTAGGGCGAAACGCGTCTCGGAAAGAGGAGGACATTTATGGGACATTTTTTATTCTACTTTTATTCTCTTGTTTACTTTTTTATATTTTACTCTTTCTTGCCAGTGGGCATAATAAATTACTATCTTTTTCACATAAGTTCCTATTTACCTCCATTGAAGCTGCTCCAAGAAGGGTTGGTGTCTCCCTTAGTCTGACACTAATGCTGGAAAAATAGAGCCAATATTGGGGCTCAAAACAAGGTGAGCGTTCATTTGTTTACATTATTAATTCACCTTGATCCGAAGTTACTACACTATATTGTTTTCCCCTATGTAAATTTTATTTCTGAGGGAATTTATCTACGTGTTCGTAAGAAAAGGGACAGTACCACCAGATGGTACCACAAAGCGCAAGTGACCTGAGCCTATCCTTATTTGGGCTCTGTAAAACGTGAGTTGGCACTTCTCAAGATCAGTATATAATTTATATAAGGTTATACAGATTTACACTATTATTTTGTATATGTTTTTCTCTCTACTGTGTATGTACTGAAATTGCAAGTGATCTTTACAACATTAGGACCAGATGACCCTTAAAGTTGGGTAGGTGCCTGCGATTATCACTTTATGCTCCACTCATATAGGTGAATTGCCTTTGGTCTCTTTACCTTTTTCTATAATTCTTTCAATTTGAGGTGGGTGTGGGGGACCCCCACAAGAGTGTTGTAGCATTTTATATATACTGCTTTTCATAATTTGTAAGCGCCTCTAAAGCACAGTTTTTCTTTCTTTCTATAAGAGAAATAAGAGCCTGTGATTAAAACACTGCAACAATGACCCGATGTTGCAAAAAATCAGACTCACAACAATACCTCACACAGTGGATGAATTTGATACAGTAATGATCAGTCACAGGAGAGGAATAAACCAATAACATTACTAGGCAAAGGCAAGAAGAATCATTTACAGATTAGTTGAGGAAAAAAAGAAATATGGGTATGAACCATAGAATTTGTGGCAACTACTAAATTATAAGGAGGCCAACCACGTCAGTACCTACATTTGTAAATAGCACAGATTATGCCAAACAGTATAATCAAATTTATTAGAGACTGTTGTGCAACATAAGTAAGAGATATATAATAGGCAAGATACTGATGGGAAGGTGGTAACCAGAAGCACATAATACATTGTGACAGCAGACACATAATAAGCAGGATAGTAGAAGATATTCAGTTATCCTTATGAGAACAACAACCGCATACTTACTCTGACCTTATCTTCAGATAGTGATGAAGTACTTATGGCAGAGCCTATGGTGATAATAAGCATATAACACAAATAGAAAAAAATATACCACACCAAAAACAGTGATAGTATAAATTAAAGGGGTAGCACACCAAAAATACAAAACATACAACCTGTATGTAATAAAGAGCAATTCTTGAGAAATCTAAAAATATGAAAAAATTGTACAATAGTGAAGTATGTAAAAAACACCAAGCTCAATCCCGGAGGTAGAGAACTTACAGACAGTATAGATGATCTGTGCTTATCTCCCTCTTTATTATAGGGTATCTCAGGGCAGCACTGTGATTCTTGTCGTAGAGGATTTTGATGTCGATCAAAATATATATAGTGAAACTCCCATCCTCAAAGAAAGAATATGTATATAGAGTAGTATTGTAAACAGCAATATATTTATTGATACTGATTGCACTTACATAAAAATTATTTTAAGTCAGCATATCTCCATCCAACAGATGGTACCAAACCATAGAAGGTCCAACTCGAACAATGGAAAAAATATAGCAGCAAAGGTACAAGTAAGACAAAAATAAAAATACAAATAATAAGACCTAGGATAAAAATGTCCCAGATAAAAATCCAACGCGTTTCGTCTTTAAGACTTCCTCAGGGATATAAAGCTGATCTTCAAAAGAGCTTCTTTTTATATGTTCCGGACAATTTGTTGAAAATTGGCGCCAGTAGATTAGTACTTCCGCATTTCGTCTAAACTTCCATCCGCTTGGATGAACGTGATGACGATCACGTTCATATTTGCGGACATTAGGTATTTCCGCGTTCCACCGTGGAACGCATATCATCAAAGGCTCTAAGTGGGTCTATTCCGCGTTCCAACATGGAACGCACTGCAACTGCAGGAAAAAGACAACAACCAAAAAAGAGAAAACGAAGGGAGAACCCTTCTCATACATAAAAACTAGGCTATAATAAAATATATATATATAATGAGTGAATGCAGAAACCATATTAGTTCCATATAAAAATGACCTTGTAATAAGCAGTTGGTTTTATCTGCAAGATATCAACACCAATCCAAGCATATAATCCACAAGTATTAAATCAATGCAATGTTAGGAGTGACCATAACTTATACCGATCTAGGTACAGAGACCATGAAAACATATTAGTCAAATGTTTGTCATCGACATTACATTATATTATGCAGGATTAATCAACTATTTAAAGCCACACATTGGTTGCAAATTCCAGATATGAGGACACCTAGAAGAATCCACATGAATATCAGAAGAGAGGTCCGTAATGGAACTACCTGTTTAGGTATTTCCTCTATTGTTCAGGCAGCAGGTGAATTTTACCTGAAATAGTAAACCTGGTAGAATGGTCTGGGGACTGGAAAGACCTTAACATACTTGCAATACACAGCATCAAAGTTACCTGGAGCATAGGAGCCTAAAAGAATACCTTTTATTGCAGAAAGGAAATTATAATGTTCCCCTTCACAACAGGGGAATCTGTCAGAAGTTTCTGATCATTAACTCCTTAAGAACCAAAAGCATGCCACCCCTGACATATACTAAAGGGATTGCCAAACTTTCAGGTCCCCAAGGGATAAAAGAGAATACTGAATATAAAATTTATGCTTTAAGGAAATGAATTCAGATTTAAAGAATAAAAAGTTATGACCAGGTGAAAGAAAAAAACAATATTAACAGCTTTTAAATCAGGTAATGGCATCAGCGTTACCTACTTATGAGATCAATTAATACCCCAATTTGTGCTCCTGCAACCAGTATGATCTACTAAGCTGTGCATCAGTAATCAGCATATATCTAAAGGTAAAACACTGCCACCAATTAAAAAAAAACATTCCATATCTTGATCAGAGAGGAGAGGATACCTGGCAATATTAAAAACGTTTGTAGAATGGTCTCATGTATAATTACATAGGTGTGCACACAAAAAAAACAAAAAAAAAACATTGATTCTGTTAACCCCTTAAGGACAGAGCTTCAGAAGCTTGTCTTTCACTTAATGACAACAGCATTTATTTTCATTTTTTGCTGTTTGCGTTCAACTGCAATTTACATTTTACTAATTTATTGCACCGACACATATTATATATCGTTTTTTAAAAGACAGAAAGGGCTTTAATTTGATGTAACACACATATATATAAATGCTTATTTATTATAAAAAATACAGAAAAATGCAAACAAATTTTGCAATAATAATGTGTGCATAATTAGTGTAGGTCAAGGAAAGTAATTAAAAATACATTCATTTAGTTGTTCTGATTTACAGAATATATAATGTGTCTGGGATTTTAAGTTTTTTTTGGTAGTTACAGGTCACAAAGCACAAGGAGTAAAATAAACTTTTAATGTGGAGCGATTTTAGAATTTGGTATGTTTGTCTTGTAAGCTTAATAGCCATAAAAGAAGACAAAATTACCACACAAAAGTATATATTTCTATAAAGTAGACATCACAGGCTATTTACCTAAGGTGGTTTTGACACTTTCTATGTAGCCATTTCACCGCCAATCTCTGCTAAATATTGGAGTAAAATTGAGGGGTTTTTTTGTTTTTTGTTTTAAATATGTTTATTGTCATCAATATAAACACGGGTGTTGAACTTGGTATCATTAATGCATATAGTTGCCTACGCAGAGGCGTGCACATTGAAAGTGTACATAATGTGAGGCCGACATATTCCAGTTAGCTCAGAGTAACACAGAGGCGTAGAAGTCAAAATAAACACGCATTGACAAATATTAGATATTTATAAGCCTTGCAGAGCTAGACATGCAGAAGGTGGTGAGCTTGCTTGGTACTGCGTTGTTAGGGCGTTGTTGTCAGGTATGTAGTGGCAATTAGGGGTGGCATTTAGTAACATGCATTCAGCTATCAACTCATTGAATGGTGCTAGTGTGGCTCGTTAATGGGTGTTTTCATTAAGGTGCGTCTCGCACATTTTGCCGTTAGGTATGCGACATGGACTGATGTGTTATAGGCACTCCCCTGCGGGGGTGTGGTCTTAGGTGCTCTGGGTATGGGATCCAGTCTTTGAGTCAGCGGTTTTAATGTCATGTACCCTTGCGTGTGATGTGTCACGGCCCTTGTCCGTGAACTATAGCTCTTAAGGGTACCATGGATTTACATTCCACACTTTATATTTAACTGACGACTTCCTTATTTGGGGAGTGCACTGTGGATGACATATTTTAACAATACACTGTTTTCTTCTGAGATGCCTGTGTTTGCGTATTTATCCCTGTTGCCATAAACTGCAGTGAAGGCCTATCTTGCGAAAATGAGTTAGTGTTTACGCGTTCTGGCCTTTTGTCTGTAGCCCTGAGTTCTAGTGTGTCTCGTGGCTACCAGCTCGTGCATATTGGGGTTGTATTTGTTTTGTACGTTTCGTGTCCTTCCCCTCTGCTAGTAATGGTGAAACCTTCTGCGGTAAGTCTCTGTCTCCTCTATTGCGTGTTTCCATGATTATGTCTATGTTGTGTTGCTTTATTCTGGAGCTCTGTGTGTCTGCCTCTATTGTTGCGTCTTTGTGATTCCGGTTTGTGTGCCCGAGTCACTGTTTGTGTGTCGTGGTGCCGTCGCGTTGAGGTGGGTTCACCTGTGTGCGTGGTTGTGGTGTTGTCCTGTGGATTTCGGGGTGTATCAAAAAGGTCTGTGTTTGGGCTGTGGATGTGTGTGGCGCTCAGATCGTGTGGTTTCGCAACTCTCGTCTGGTGCTATCTGACCGCAGTGGCCGTTTGCTCTATGTCTTGGCCGTCTGTGTGTTTGTAGTGGGTCTTGGTTCAGGCTGCGTAGTTTGAAGTCTTGGCACGCTGCCGCTCGTATGTGTTGTGTGTTCACTTGTGTATGTCCCCGACTGATTTTTTGGTTTTTGGCACACAAACTTATAACAAAGAAATTCTCATGTGTATTTTGTAAAGTTGGTGTGTGCTAATCCTGTACAAAGTTTTATTTTGTGTTCAGTTACATCTGCTGAGTAAAATTATACCTCCATTGTATGTCTTTGGCACTATTTCGTGAAGTTACAGTGCCATATAGGAGGCCTGTTCTTTTCAATACTCACAGTAGAATTTTGAGAGACGGATTTAATGAGCCAATGCTTCCATTTGGGGTATTATACAGTTTGACTGTTCAAAAAAGCCCACAAAGGCCTACCATTTGTAAAAGTAGACACTCCAGGGTAACTCATAAGGTGCATATTGTGCCTTAACATGCCCCCATTTTTTCACCAATATATGCCAAAGTATGTGGTAAAAAATAATGTTGTGTGTTTTTTACACATGGATTGCATTTTTGCTGGGCATTTTGTATATTTCACATGTGCCACTAAGTTTAAACCCCCCAAATTATGCTCAGCTAAGTCTTCTGAGTAAAAAGACACCCCCAATTAATGTCTTTGACACTATTTTGTGAAGCTACAGTGCCATATAGGAGACCAAGCCATATCAGTTTTTACCGAACTTTGAATTTTGACGCTGGGCCTATGTGCAATTTCCAAGCATCTTAGCAGGGTTTAAATTCAAACTACCCCACAAAGGCCTACCATTTCTTAAAGTAGACACCCCAGGGTATTTCAAAAGGTATATTTTGAACCTTAGCGTGGGATCATTTTTCTGCCAGCTTGTACCAAGTGTAGTGGTAATAAGTGTTTTTTCTGCCTTTTTGACACACTAAGTGAGTTTGCACAGTATATTTTGCAAACCTTATGTGCGCTACTAGTGTATAATACTTCATATGTTGCTCAGTTATGTCGGCTGAGTACAGCAATACCCCCGTATGTACCTTTGCCAGGTATATGTGGACATCGGAGGGGCACATTTGGGACACAGCCATTCCAGTTTTGTTCAAACTTTACATTTTTACGCTGTGCCCATGTGCCATTATAGAGTATTTTACCAGGCTATATAATCCAAATACCCCATAAAAGCATACCTATTCTTCAAGAAGACATCCCTGGGCAATTCAAAAGGCATATTTTGAACCTTAGCGTTGGATCATTTTTCTGCTAGCTTGTACCAAGTGTAGTGGTAATAAGTGTTTTTTCAGCCTTTTTGACACACAAAGTGAGTTTGCACAGTATATTTTGCAAACCTTATTTGTGCTACGACTGTATAATACTTCATATGTTGCTCAGCTATGTCGTCTGAGTACAGCAATACCCCCGTATGTACCTTTGCCAGGTATATGTGGATGTTGAAGGGGCGCATTTGAGATGCAGCCATTCAGTTTTTTTCTAACTTTGAAGTTTTACGCTGTGTCCATGTTCCAATTTTGAGTAGTTTAGACGGTTGGTTATTGAACCTTCCCCAAAAACACATACTATTTATTAAGGAATACACCCTGGGGTAATTCAAAAGGCATATTTTTAACCTTAGCGTGGGATCATTTTTTCTCTAGTTTGTTCCAGGTGTAGTGGTAATGAACATTTTTAAATGTATTTTTTTTACTTTTTTTAAACTTTTTTTACTTTAAAAACTAGTTTTTAAACTTTTGTTTTGCTTATTCATTTTTTCTAACTTTCCTAAACTTTCTTAAAACTTTTTTTTTACAGATTTAACATTTTTCTAAGCTTTTTTTTTACCGTTAACCCCTAACTAGCAGTAAACAGCACTAACAGTAAATTCCCATAACTTCTACCCACCCCAGCTAGCAAAATATATAGTTATAAAATATTTGAATTAAATAATTAATTAAATAACAACTAACCCTCAGGGGTTAAAAAAAATTAGATCACAGTATATTTTTTTTTTTACTTAAACATTATTAAAACTTTTTTCAGCTTAATTTTTAACTTTTTCAAGTTTATTTTAAAACTTTTTTTAACGTTAACCCCTAGTTAGCCCAACACCAAATCCCCCAATTCCCCACTAACTTCCACCCACCCCAGCTAGCTAAATATATAATTTTCAAATATTTCAAATAATTCATTAAATAAAGTTAACCCCTGAGGGTTAAAAAAAAGAATTAACCCTCAGAGGTTAAAAAAAAAAAAATCAGATGACAGTAAAATGTAATCCCTGCCAATTGATCACTATAGTCAATGATCAATTGGCAGGGAAGGAGTTAATTTTTTATTAAAATGGGTAAAGGGGGGGTGGGATTTTAAATTAACTTTATTTATTTTTTACACAGGGGGCAGGATCATCACTGTTCTGGCTCCCTGCACTTCACACAGAACCAGGAAGTGCAGGGAGGCGGAAGGTGAGTATATGCAGCACATGTGCTCGCTCTGACAGGCTGTGAGAGCGAGCACATGTGCTGGGCAGTGGCGTACACATGACCCATGGGGCCCCGATGCGAAAATTGATCCATGGGTCCCCCCCCACCCCCGCGCTTACTCGGCGCGGGTTGGGGCCGCAACACATGGCGGTGGGCACCTGGTCGCAGGGGTTGCAGGGCTGCGACCCCACGACCGCGGTATGCACACACACTTAAAGGACCACTACAGACACCCAGATCACATCAGCTCAATGAAGTGGTCTGGGTGCCAGGTCCCTCTAGTTTTAACCCTGCAGCTGAAAACATAGCCGTTTCATAGATCCAGCCTCTGGTGGCTGTCTCATTGACAGCTGCTAGAGGAGCTTCCGCGATTCTCACTGTGAAAATCACAGTGAGAAGACACTGAACGTCCATAGGAAAGCATTGAGTAACACACAAACACACACACTAACACATTTTTTTTTAAATGTAATCCCCCCAGCCTCCTTACCTTTTGGAGTGCTGGGGGGATTCCCTGGGGTCCAGTGGTGCTGCTGGGCTCCTGGGCGGGTGGCCGATCGGCTCCCTCGCGCGCCCTCCTGCCTGCCTGCCCCATCGGCCACCCGCCTGCCCGGTGACAGCAGGGCCAGCCTCTGGGGGCCCTGGGGTGGTCAGCTCCTGGGCCCCCCAGGAGAAGAGGCTGGCCCAGTGGCTACATACCGGGTCGCAGGGGCGGCCGGGCCCCCTGGTGGGCCGGGCCCGGTCGCAGCTGCGACCCCTGCGACCCTGGTATGTACGCCACTGGTGCTGGGGCAGCACTATCGGGTGCTACCGGTCTGCCTCTAATACAGAGGCAGACCAGAGCACCATGAACCCTGCGATCGCCACAAAGCGGCGATCCAGGGTTAATTTTAACGGGTGACGGACAAGGTCCGTCACTCGTCGTTATGGCAATCCCCTGAGGTCCGTCACTCGTTGTTAAGGGGTTAAACATTACCATGCTTAATTTTGGAAAAACAGGTCTCTTCTCCTGAGAGAGGCACCGAGAGAGGTTCAGTAAAAGCTGCAATCTATCTGAAGTGGTAAGATGTGTTAATTGCTTATCCTGAAACACCTGAGGGGGAAGGAATCTAATACAAAGCCAAAAGCAGTATGTTTCTCTTATCTACTTCATTTTAAAAAAACTGAAATAGAAAATCCACAGTAGGCAATAGTTACCCAGTACAACAGTGCATTTGTATTTGCTAGAATTGGGCAGTGCTACATTTCAGCGCACCGTGGACTGTCTCCATCTGGGGCCTTTTCCTGTGGCCCCTGCTTTCCTCTCCCCTGGGGATGGCTGCTGACTTCTCTCCACTGGGGATGGCTGCCTGACTCCTCTCCCCTGGGGATGACTGCAGGGGTGGGTCCCTGTCCCCCCTGCAGCCTGTCTTCATATGGGGCCTCCCCTGTGGCCCCTGCTCCTGGGGGCCAAGTTGGTGCCAGCCGGCATTCCCGCCCGCCGGCTCAGCTCCCCCCCCCCCCAAATACTGCTCCTCGGGCCCGGTTTAGGAGGTGGAGCCCAAGGCAGCCTCAGACACGCGGCTTTCAATTGCCGCAGAGGATGCATGGCCTACTACCGCCACGCGGGATTTGCGGCCTCCCCCTCCTATGGCAGGTTCGCCAGGGGGCTGATAGGAGGCGGGTGGCGCGCACTGTGTGGCCGGCCAGAGGCCTTCCCGATCGCCCCACAGCCGGGTACTAAGGTACTGCCATGGGGGGGGAACCTCTCCTGGGGGGGCCTCCTCTGCCAGTGAGGATGGCGCCCGGGGGGTCTCTCTCCCCTGTCCCCACCCCTTTTCAGTTTTCCTCCCTCCTCTTCTCATGTTCTGGTACTGGGGCCCTCCTTTTTGCTTCCCTGGGGGGGCCCCCATCTCCTCTCCCGGTGTCCCCCTGGGTTTTTCTATTGTCTCTGCTGTGCTTTCCCTCCCTCCCCCTCTCTGTTCTTTCTCCCCCCCTCTCTGTTCTTTCTCCCCCCTTCTCTGTTCTTTCTCCCCCTCTCGCTGTCCTCTCCTTCCCTCTTGCTCTGTTCCTCTCCGGTGTCCTCGCCCTTTCCTCCCCTGCTCTTACCCATGGCCGTCTTTAACGTGGGGCAAACGGGGCAGCTGCCCCGGGCCCAGTTGCTCCTGGGGGGCCCAAATTAGCTGCCCCGTGGTCCCGCTGCCCGCATGAAAACAAAATGATTTCCCTAATGAGCCTGCAGTGCTGGTATTGTGTCTGCACTGGGGCCCGCACACTAAGGGGGCCCACAGGGCGGCCCATACACTTAGGGCCACCCAGTGAGCATGTTCCAGCAGGGGTCCGGTCGGCGCTGTGGCCCTTTAACAGCGCGACCGGGCTCCTTTCTTAATGGCTGCATGGGAGGAAGTGACGCCTGCAAATCACTTCCTCCCACTTCAAAGACATCGGGCCGCGCAGGAGGCTGAGCCAGGATCCAGTGAGGAGGGGGAGCCATACCCCCAACTCCCAACTACCCCAGGCAGCACACTGGACCCCAGGAAAGGAAGCCTCTTGCAAAGGTAGGAAAATGAAGAGTGTCTGTCTGTGTGTGTGTGTCAGTATGTCTATAAAGACATCATTCAAGGCTATTTTAACTACTCAAAATTGTGAGTGACCATTTGTGATTGCACATCAATACCAGTCTCCACACAGGTATACGCTATGTTTTTTTGTTTTATTTGTATTTAGCAGATTGTCCTCTATTTTTCTGTATGTATGTCAGTATGTCTGTGTGTGTCAGTATGTCTGCTGTGTGTGTCAGTATGTATGTCTGTGTGTGTGTGTCAGTATGTCTGTGTGTGTCAGTGTGTGTGTGGGGGGGGTTAGTATGTATATCTGTGTGTCAGTATGTATGTCTGTGTGTGTGTCTGCATGTATGTCTGTGTGTGTGTGTGTCGGTATGTATGTCTGTGTGTGTGTCAGTATGTATGTCTGTGTCCGTATGTCTGTCACAGTGTCAGTATGTCTGTCACAGTGTGTCTGTGTATGTCAGTTTGTGTGTGTGTATCTGTATGCTGTCAGTGTGTGTGTCAGTTTGTGTGTGTGTGTGTGTGTGTGTGTGTCAGTGTGTGTATCTGTATGTTGTCAGTATGCATGTATCTGTATGTAGCCAATGTGTGTATCTGCATGTGTGTCAGTGTTTGTATCTGCATTTGTCAGGTTACGTATCTGTGTGTCTGTATGTTGTCATTGTATGTGTCTGTGTATCTGTATATTGTCAGTGTATCTGCATATGTGTGCATCTGTGTGTCTGCATGTGTGTCAGGTTATGTGTCTGTATGTGTGTGTGTGTTAGTGTATAAATGTGTCTGTATAGCTGCATCTGTATGAATGTGTATATCTGTGTATCTGTAAGTGTTTCTGTGTGTGTATGTGTATCACAGTGTGTGTGTGTGTGTGTTTGTGGCAGTGCATGTGTATATGTGCATACATCTCAGCATTCAAACACCAACACTACACGCAAATACACACCTGCATTCAAACTTCAACACGACATATAAACACACCTCTTTTTTTAAACAACAAAATTATATAGAAACACACCAGGGCATTTATAAACCAACACTACACATAAATGCATGTTTGCATTCAAATGCTATCTCCACATACAAACACACCCGACATTCACACATACTCCATACAAAAACATGCTTGCATTTAAACAGACAAATACTGCTCAGTGCTAAATACAACCCTGTATGCATGGGAAAATGGTAGAGCCCCAGCTGTCAAAGCATTGTTAGAGTTGCACGAAAGATGGGGATCTACCATTTGCCCCCTCTTGCTCATAATAATTCATGCACCAGAGCCCTCGCTACTTTATGTCCGCCTCTGCGTTGTGGTGGGGGGCATGATTGCATGCCAGGGAGGGGACGAAAGGGTCAAGGGGGCCCAAGTAAATGTTTGCCCAGGGTCCAATCAGTATTAAAGACAGCCCTGCTCTTAACTGTTCCTGTTTCTTCTGGGTCTTCTCTGCCTTCTGCTCTTCACTCTCTGCCGGTTACTTACCTCGGCTGCCTTCTGGTCGAGCGTTGGCTCGCCTTCACGTGCTCTCCTCACAGGTCCTGGCTGCAGTTCCTCAGAACGCCTGGAACACCTTAGAAGTGGATGCTGAATTCTTTGTCTTCTGCTTGGACTGTCTACACTTGTTATGCCGTGGGCGGTACGCCGGGCATTGGCTGGTGAGTACGTTGTCCCTTCTTGTATCCGGTTGGGTCCCTTTAGAGCTGAGGGGAGGGGGTCTTAGCGCGCTAAAAAAAAAAAGAAAATTAATGAATGAATACATGAATAGAATGTGAAGTAAAAGATTCACAAAAAAAAGTCCACTCCGGTTATTTAAAATCCCCCCCCCCCTTTATCTGTATTTATCAAATGTTATAGTACAGTTTCCTGCAGCGTCCTGCGCAGCTAATAGCGCTGACGTTGCCTCCCGGGAGGCGGGCACTTAGGGCGGCTCAGGACGCTGCTGCGGGGCTCTAGTATGGCCTGCTTGACTTGCGCATGTCGCGAAATACTGGGGGAGCAGTGGTGAGGGGGTTGTTTATTGGTGATATGTACCCTCATGCCGCGGGGGGACCCGTGCTTTGGAGGGACTCCTGGAGGGGTATGGGGGGTAAATACCATAATTGGTCAATATTGCATGATTTCTTATTTACTCAGTTGTCATTCCCTCGTAGGGGTTAGGTATGGGAGGGCATGACACATCGGTCCGCGTGGTTGGGGCTGCAGGGCTCTGGGGCCTTGCTGACAAAGGCAGCACTAGAATCGTTGGGGCTGTATGGGGTTTCCTTTTGGGCCCCCATTAATGGTGGCTTGTGCAATCAGGCCCCCTAAGTAATTTCCACTGACTTCTACCTGTTGCTGCTGCAGCGGGTTTGGGGGGTTTTGGGGGAAATTTGGGGTTTTCCATGGTGCTGACTCTTGCCCAGTAAGCTGGCAAGCATAGGGGCTCTTGCAGACTCTGGCTGACTTGGAGCTTCCCATTCGGTTTGCATGGTAGGCGTGGGGTACCCAGCTCGCGGACAGGTGGGTAGTTCTTCTGGTGAGACACGTGCGGTGGTGCAGGCTGTCTATATCACTCGGCGGCGTTTGAGCCTGGAAGTGTCTGGTCAGGCGGGGTTTTCCCGGGGGTTCACAAGGTAATGGCAGGTGCTCTATCTGGTTCACTGTAGGACAAACTTCGGGCGGGGTCTCCGCGGCGCCACATTATAAGGCAGTGGAGTCATGGTCGCTTGTTCTAGCGGCTGATGAAGCTGGTCCATGGGTCGCTCTCTGAGTCGGTGTGGGGCCCGCTACAGTAAAGTGGGAGCGATCGGGCTGGATGAGTGCATTTCCTTGGAGGCTTCCCGTTCATGTTTCGGTCATCTGCAGGTGGGCAGGGGTTTCGGTGGATCGAGTAAGCATTGGAATGGACTTCCTTCAGGCTTTCGCCGCTCGACGGCTGTTGTATTTGGGAAAGGTAAGTTGGTAGCGGTTGGATCATTCATCAATGGAATCTGTTCCATTCTTGGACGTTGTAGGGTTGACATAACTGGGCCCTTTCTGCTTTCTCTTGAGGTAGATGGAATGCACAGGGTGATGGTTGAGCTCCTAACTGGATGTACTAGGTTCCCAGGATAGTTGGATTTATACCGTTCCGATTGGGGGGAGCGCCTGGTTCCGACATGTGTCCTGTTTTTCCTTCGGTGATGGCTATTCCGCCCCTGGGTTATTCCTGCGTCCATGTCATTGGGGTGCTCCAATGGGGCTCGTATTTCTGGGTAAGGATGGTGGAGAGTTCAGGGGGCATTCAGTCCAGTTAGGGGTGGCTACAGACGCCGCTAGGCTTGGCGTGCTTGCGCCACTGGTTCAAAGGGCTTGAATGGTGGGGGTCAATAGTAACATATATATATATATATATATATATATGTGCAAACTAATTCTGTGAAAGTGAAATCCCAAATGCACTAGAAAGTGTCAAACTTTTAATTTTTATCCCAAATACATTGTGTGCCCCTTAACCATTGTGCAATTTGTGATAAAACATAAGAGCACTTACTCTATAGAACTTGAGATAAGAGATTAATTCATATACCCTTCCAAATATAGGTAGTGCAGATCAGAACATAAAAAAAGACAAAAAAATATATAGTGTAATTCTGTGATAAAAAGTAAATTAAAATAAATGACCAACTCACAAGGAGGGAGCAGTGAAAGTCTGCTCTAACTTGGACAGCCCAGATATCATATGTGCAGGACCACGATGTAACAGGCAGGACGGCAATTGAATACAAATGAATCCTTTATTGGTAGCAGTAAAAGCGTTCTAAACACAATCCTTTAGGA
Organism: Pelobates cultripes; assembly: GCA_933207985.1. Taxonomy (NCBI): domain Eukaryota; kingdom Metazoa; phylum Chordata; class Amphibia; order Anura; family Pelobatidae; genus Pelobates; species Pelobates cultripes. The sequence goes on along the minus strand of OW240912.1, from coordinate 412,519,050 downwards.
ATACACAAATACATAATAGATCCTTTAGGAATACACAAATACATTCGTAATTTCAATAGTCAGGTAATAAATAACATCTAAATTCATCTTAGAGGGAAAAAGAGAAAATAAATGAAAGGAGAGGGTATTTCGTCTAAATGTATATTATGAATAAAAAGAGAAAGCATCTTAAGTCATGACTATTAAAAAATCAGTTCATCTAATAAAAATACATAAGAATTACCTAAAAAATAGCTTGAACCTACTATGAAGGGAGGAGAAAGGAAAAAAACATTAGTACCATATCAAAATTTCTTACTAACTACAGTATAAAATACCATACAAAAACAAAGTTATAAAACCATAAAAAATCTTATAAATCAAAAGCAATGTTTAACCAGACAGTTTCTCAATTTTTTTACAGTTAAGGACCAGGGCTCTTTTTACATTTCTGTGGTGTTTGTGTTTAGATGTAATTGTCCTCTTACTCATTTATTGTACCTACACATATTATATAATGTTTTTCTCACCATTAAATGGGCTTTCTAAAGATACCCTTTTTTTCATTACATCATATAATTTACTCTAAAACAAATGATAAAATATGATGAAAAGAATGTAAAAAAAACACACTTTTTCGAACTTTGACTCCCAATAAGTACAAGTAGCACTTTGCTATTTCCAAACCATTTTTTATTTTTCAAAATTAAATTAAGTTACATTGTAACACTGATATCTGTCAGAAATCCCTGAATAACCCTTCATATATATATATATTTTAAAAGAAGACAACCTAACTTGGGGTATTTTGACTATTTTCATGCAACACTTTTACCACCAATCTATGACAAATTAAAAAAAAAATAATTGGTGATTTTTTTTGACACACGTAGCAATTTAAGAATACATGTACAAAGAAATTTAAGGATTACTGCCAAAGAACACCCAAATATGTGTTCAGAAACATCTCCTGAGTATAGTGATATCCCCCCATGTATAGGTGTGTTAAAATAGGGGTTAAAATACCTTATCTGGAGGGTGCACATTCCAGTTTTCCAACTTGGAATTTTCACAGATGGTCATCACGCACCCATGTCCTATTTGGGACATTTTTGGAGCCGGCCAATGTTACTTACCCCAATCAAACCATATATTTTTGAAAAGTAGTCACCCTAGGGTATTTCAACACTTTCCATGCACTATTTCTACCACCAGTCTTTGTCAAACCTGTGGGTAGTCGCTTTTTTGTGTTATTTTTCTCTCATATTGTATTTTAGGCATGGATTTTCAGTTCCTGTTATGGGTTACTGACAAAGAACACCCCAATATGTGTTCAGCAACATCTCCCGAGTACAACAGTGCCCCCAACATACAGGTTTTATGGGTTTTTGCAAACTTATAGGGGTCAAATCTAGGGCTTTCCCCTTTTCCAGGTTTGCACATTGAAATTTGCCAGATTGGTTTGCTGGGCCCATGTTGCCTTTGAAACCATATAGCAGCCCAAGAATGAACTAACCCAATCATGGCATACCATTTATAAAAGTAGACAGCCCAGGGTATTCAAATGGGGTATGTTCAGACTTTTTTAGTAGCCACATACGCTTGCCAAAGTTAGCGTTGTTATTAGTTTTTTTGCATTTTTTTACACAAAAACTGCACTTTTACTGGTGAATTCATAGTCGTGATAGGTTTTACTGTTTAAACACTCATATTTGTGTTCAGCGAAGTCTCCTGAGTATAACAATAACCTCCATGTACAGATTTTATGGTGTTTTGGAAAGTTACAGGGTCAATATAAGGCTTTCCCAATTCAGTTTGCCAGATTGGTTTGCTGGGTCTGTGTTGCCCTTTGAGACCATATGGTAGCCCAGGAATGTGAGATAACCCCATCATGGAATACCATTTTATCATGTAGACAACACAGGGTATTTTAAATGGGGTATGTCTAGTCTTTTGTAGTAGCCGCTTAGTCACAAACGCTGGCCAAGTTAGCATTTTTATTCGTTTTTTTATTTAAAAAAATTATTTTTGCAAATTCTGCAGCGCTTTACAGTGGGTGGACTAACAGACATGTAGTTGTAACCAGACAAGTTGGACACACAGTAACAGAGGGGTTGAGGGCCCTGCTCAATGAGCTTACATGCTAGAAGTGGGGTAAAGTGACACAAAAGGTAAGGATAGTATTAGACTGATGACAGTTGCAAGAGAGGAATCAGTAGGTAGCTATTAACAGTTTAATTGATGCGCTTTTATGAAGAAGTGGGTTGAGATTTTTAATGATTTTTTTGAAGGAGTGGAGACTTGGTGAGCATCTAACAGAGGAGGGAAGTGACTTCCACAGGAACGGTGCAGCCCTCGAGAAGTCTTGAAGGCGAGCATCAGAGGTGGGAGTACGGACAGAAGTTATACGTAAGTCTTCAGCAGAGCGTAAGAGCCTAGACTTGTGTATTAGGGAGGATAGATAGGTGGAAGTAGAGATTTGAAAGCAAGAACCAGAATTTTAAATTGAGCCCTATATCCTACACACACACACACAAATATAAATATGTATATAAACTGATGCATTTAAGCTGTGTTACATTTAAGCTGGGTTGTATTTAAAACTTGCATATAAAACTGCAGTGCATTTGAAACTGCGGTGCATTTGAAACTGTGGTGCATTTAGTGTTTTCAAAACTGCAGTGTTTTCAAAGCTGCAGTGCCTTTGAAGCTGCAGTGCATTTGAAACTGCAGTGCATTTTACAGCTGTGCTTTAAGGCTATGATGCCTTTTTATACTATGAGGCCTTTTTCCTACCTTTCAGTCACTTTTACATTATCTTTTTGCTTCCCCTCGGTCCCAGTGATTTTCCTGGTTCCCTGGGTTTTGGGAATCCATCGGTCTGCCGTTGGACGAAATATCCAGCACGCCAGTCAGGCCTGGGTCTCCGGAGGAATCTCTCATCCCTTCTACCCCCAGTTCCCTGAGATACTGGACCATTCCTAAAATTTCAGCTGAGGGGTATCCCCTTTCCAGCCACTGCCAGAAAGGCAGAACTAAACAGGCTCATGACGGCACAGGCCCAGGCCTGGCTCTACTTCCCAAGGACCGCCAGCTTACTCCTCAGATTCCACTCAGGAGACCCTGGTCGCTATCCTGGCCAGCCTCCAAATGATCAACAACAGGCTGGTGAAAGTGGAATTGGCTATAGCCACACCAGGTGTCTTGTTAGGTCACCCTCATACAGTCTGTCCTACCCCTCATTTCCCCACCACCCACTATCACTACTCCATACGTCTCACCGGCCCACTCTGTTCCAGTTTCCATAGAGAAGGAAATTCTCGACGGAAAGGACGTTAATCAAATATCACTACTCATAACTTCCCAAGACATCTGTGCCTCCTGTAGTTCCTCTTCTCACTTCTCCGACTTGTGCCCTTGCGAGGCAGCCACTTCTCACCACTCCTTCACCCCACACAGTAGACAGGCAGAGGGACAAGCTGGGCTGACCCATTGCATTTCTGGGCAAGGCTCGGGTGTGCAATGACTTTAATGTGGGAGTATGCTATTTCACTCTATGCAGGGCATTGCACATCTGCTCCAGAGCCCACACCAAGTCCACAGGTCCAGCCCGACTGTCACCAAGTAACGCCTAACTGAGATAGGAATTCTATCTGCATTCACACCCAGCTAGGCATCTGGTATATTTTCTGGTGACGGGTTTCTCACAGGGGTTTCACACGGGCCTTATTGCCATCCCCACAGGTACACTTGCATGCCCCAAACCTATTATCTGCATCCATTGACCCACTTACGGTGGACCACCTTCTGTCCAAAGCAATCATACGCTGGTTTCACAACTGGCCCTTTCCTGTCTTCACCTTTCTCACCTTGGCGTAGCCATTCACAATACTCCAACAAAAAAATAGACCTCTTCCGCACCACACTCTTCCTCCATTCCCAGCATCAACTCCCTCATTCCCGCTGAGGAGTTCTCACTGCCCTATGCAAAATCGACAATGCCATGCAAGCTATCATTCCAGCAGGTAGTAAGGCGTGGTTGAGCAAGACAGACATATCCAATGCCTTTAAACTGCTACCTATTCAACCTTCACTGTAGCACTTGCATGGTGTTAAATGGAGGTATAAGTATTGTTCCGCTACCCTGTTAACATTTGGCTCCAGGGGCAGCCCTAGGTTATTTGACATCTTTGCAGAAACACTCTGCTGGCTGCTCCTAAATATATTCAGGTGTCCATTAGTCATCCACTATCTGGATGATTTTTTTGTTGATTGAACAGGTTCACAAACACCTTACAGTGTTCACACCCCCACAGCCCCTTTTTCACAACATTTGGGTCCTTCTGTCACCAGGCAAACTCTCGGCCCCTCTACCAGGCTTGTTTTCCTGGGCATAGTATTGGACACCACTACCTTTCAAGCCAGCCTACCACCAGACGAACTGTCCCACATTAGAAACGGAATTGTCCTGTTCCTGCGGAGTGTTGCGTGCACTAGGAGGGGACTTCAGTCCTTATTGGGGTCCCTCAACTTTGCAATGCGTATGATTCCGCAGGGTAGGTCTTTTGTATCTAGGCTACTTAATTTGCTCCACGAGGTGCCCGACTCCTGCCCAATCATTCTGGACGATCTAGCCAGGGCAGATTCACACATGTGGAATAGATTTTTGGCTGATTTGGAATGGGATCTCTTCGTTCATTCCCCCACTTTCAGAGCACTCACCTTCAATTCACACAGACTCAGTAGCACACACAGGGTTCGCAGCCATTTTCGTCAACCACTGGTTTAGGGATGTCTGCCCCACTCAGACGGATACCTTGCCGGCCTTTAGAGAGACTTCTACTTTGTCTGAGATCTACCCCATCGTGGTGGCCACCCACACATGGGGTCATCTTTGGACCGGCAAGGCAGTTAATGCTGCTCTGACAACTCCGCAGCCTGCAACATCATTAACAAAGGGCAGTCATCCTTGCTAACCAGTTTGAGGCTGATTCACAGGCTGACTTGGCTAACAGCAACCTCTCAGTTCTTTCTAGTCTGCATTTACATTCCTGGTGTCCACAACACAGCCGCTGACCGTTTCACCCAACTAATCTATCACTCTATCACTTTCACGCTCTCAATTTAAGGTCTTCTTTTAGGCACTCCCTACGGCCAACTAACTACCATCCAGGATACCACCATTCCATGAGCTAATCTTGGACTAAGCACACAATTACACCATGCACAGGTACTCACACTCCACACCGTTTCACCCAACTACTCTATCACTCACACCAGGGCTTTGAATATTGTAACTATTTCACAAGCAGAGTTTTACTTGAAACAAGTCTTTACAGTAAAACTATGATAATGAATGTTTCACTATTCCAGAAATATCTACCGTTACCAGAGTACTTTACCAGGTCCTCACAACCTGCCCTAATCAGGCACCTTTCTTAAACTTCCCAACCTGACACTCCACTATTATGTCTTCAAGGGCACCCACTCACTATCAGTATAAATTCATTATTTTCACGACAAACCCTACCATTAAGGTTGAGCTACAACATGGCTTCCTTCTCTGGTGACTCTTTTTTGCATAAGCGCAGCATCAGCAGCTTCAAGCTCTTACACCCCAGTCTACATCGCTATGTGACAGGGTCACAGGTAATCCTCAATTCAGTTACGTATATACCTCAACCAGAGAGAAAGCTCTGTTCAAGCTTTCAGTATCCTCATGGTATAAACTTGCAATAAAATGTGTTCTCTTCGAATCCTCTTTTGCCCTCTTTTTATTACAGGCCTACTCGTGCGTTGGTTTCGGCACACCTCAACCAACTTTGCTTCTCCTTCTGCATTCCATTACGTATTAGAAATTCCGAGCACAAGTTGGAAGGCCATTTGGCCTGACTTTGTGGGAGGAGTTATGACCCTATTCAAACTCCTTCCCCCCTACTTACCTTTGTCGTGCAAGCTGTTTGTCCCCACCCACCTACACCCATCTATATTTACAATTCACCTTTGTGGGCCCTCTTTTTATTACAGGTCTACTCGTACGTTGGTTTCGGCACACCTCAACCAACTTTGCTTCTCCCTCTACATGCCATTAGATATTAGAAATTCTGAGCACAAATATATATATATATATATATATATATATATATATATATATACACACAAACACACACACACACACACTGGGGTCCTACAGTGCAGAGGGGGTACTGTCTGGGTTTAGCCGAGTCAGTCCCCCACAGAAGACCAATTGCCAGTGGGGGAAAGGCAGAGGTCGGAAAGTACGTGGCGAGGGAGAGGAGAACAGGGTAGAGGGTTAATTTTTTAATTACATTTAAAAAATATATATATATATTATTTTATTTTTTAACTATTACTAAGTGCCTCGACCCCTCGAGGCACTCACTACAGTCAGACCATCGGAAGCCTCGTACATACAGGGTACATCATCGGTCGTTAACAACAGTTTTTAGACTGACATACCTGGTACATCTGCTGTCACTAAGGGGTTAAAGACATGGTTTGGGGTGGAATTACTTGACTGCTCCACACAGAGCACTGATCTCAATCCCATTGAACACCTTTGGGATGAACTGGAATGGAGATTGTGAATCAGGCCTTCTTGTCCAACTTCACAAATGTTTTACTGGATGAATAGGCAAAAATGTCCACCAAAACACTCCAAAATCTTGTGGAAAGCCTTGACAAAAGAGTGGAAGCAGTTACAGCTGCAAAGGGGGAACAAACTAAGCAGCCTGTCTCCTGCAAGAGTCCCAGACATAAACTGCAGATATAGTACAGTATGCCTCAAGATGTATGCTTAATGGTATACACCGGAAGAGGATGAGCACAAATGGGTAATGTGCATATTCTGTTCACACATCATTTGAAGAATTCTAGAACTTTAATTCTTCCTGTTGAGGTAGAGGTGGCGCTTGGCATGTTGGACACAATTCATATGTTGGAGCAATCTAGAGCACCCAATATGTTGGTCATGTTCCCATAATTGTAAAAGCCACTTTTATCACAAATGCTTGGAATGACTTAAGTGTCCTCAGTATCTGATGCAGGGAAACAAAGATGGAAGACTGTGACATACCTGATGTGATATCTACACTTGCTCTAAAAATGATGTCTTCCAAAGGCTTAGCTATGTCTGGGACAGCAAGGTTTATTATAAATAAATAAAATGATTGACAGGTAGCTAGTTGATACTTCCAGATTTTGGATAAAAAGATTTGGATTTCTACATTTTATTCTATCTTCATGAAACTACAAATACACATTAGTTAAATATAGGAATAAGGAAACATAGTCTTAAAAATCCTGGAAAGTGGCAGTTCTGGGTGACAATGGTGAGTCCAGCTTCCTTGCTTCAGTATCCCTGAATGTACATTGGAACCCAACAGTATGTCCTTCCACTCTATTACTATGTAGCCCCACCTATTGCCTATTAGCGGGGGCTAGGAGAACTAGTGTGGGCAAGTGGAATTGTCATTCTCCCTGCTATTTAATTACAGGCCCTATCCAATTTTTGTTGTTATTATTTGTATTCTTAAATGTTAAAGCAAATTTGGGAGGGTGCTGGCCAACTTTGGCAGGTTCATTCAAAATGTCCAAATTGTGCATAGTTTTGCCTTTTGAATTTCAATATTAACATTTAAAAGTTGAGTGAACGCAGTGAATTTAAAAATACATCCTCTACACTCTCTAGCCTGACTAGGTGCGTGGCTCTATGGAGCCTGAACTCTCACAGTGGGAATGGTGTTTAGAAAGGCCTTGTGTGAAGCACACTATAATGTATGCATGTTCAGGTGTGTGCAGCCTCTTGGATTTTTATTAAATACTTAAAGGACCACTATAGTGCCAGGAAAACATACTCGTTTTCCTGGCACTATAGTGCCCTGAGGGTGCCCCCCGCCCGGCTCTGGGGAGAGGAAAGGGGTAAAAACTTACCTTTTTCCAGCGCAGGGCGGGGAGCTCTCCTCCTCCGATCCTCCTCCGTTCCTCCCATTCGGCTGAATGCCCACGGCAAGAGCTGCGCGCGCATTCAGCCGGTCGCATAGGAAAGCATTTACAATGCTTTCCTATGGACGCTTGCGTGCTCTCACTGTGATTTTCACAGTGAGAATCAAGCAAGCGCCTCTAGCGACTGTCAATGAGACAGCCGCTAGAGGAATTGGAGGAAGGATTAACCCATTTGTAAACATAGCAGTTTCTCTGAAACTGCTATGTTTATAAAAAAAATGGGTTAACCCTAGCTGGACCTGGCACCCAGACCACTTCATTCAGCTGAAGTGGTCTGGGTGCCTAGAGTGGTCCTTTAACAAGACCTCTGTGATTGGTCTAAAAGTCAGCCAATCACAGTGACCGAGCTTTCAAGGTGGAAGGACTTGCCTGTCCTGAGAGCTCAGTCTGAGAGGAGAGTTATTGCTGCTTTCTGTAGTGGCATTGAAAGGGTTAAATGTAGCTCATCTGATAAGTTTGTATGGTTTTCTATAGAGATTGTCCAAGCTACAGGTAGAATCTTTTACCAATTGGCCATGTTATACCATCAGTTAATAGCATATTTGGCACAACATTCCTGCAACGCCAGTTTAAACAATGATGTGATCTAGTGCAGTGTTTCCCAAACAATTCCAACAAGTCCCGCAGCAGTCCAGAATGTATGTATTTCCCAGCTTTATTCCAATGGAGATACTGACAAAACCTGGACTGTTGGTGGGTCTTGAGGACTGATATAGGAAACACTGAGCTGGTGAATCAATGTGAAACATTGGTCAAGATTACAGACATGTTTTAATTATTTTTGTAAAATACAATTGTAATAATATTTTTTTTTATTGTTCTCAAAAGGTACACCCTCATTTTAAATATATGTATAATGCAAAGGGTCCATTTTTTGATGAAAATGGAGAATTAATGAACACTTACATAATTAAGTTTTGCAATATGTCAGAAAAAGCTGGGAACTATCTTTTAACTATCGGCTATTACACACCATGGCTTCCACCGAATGAACAGTTTGGTCTGAATCTTCAAAATATAAACTGGAAAACTGGCAACAAAAAGGTCAGTAATATTTCTTTGCTTTCCTTTTAACTGAGATGTGTTTAAAATGTGTATTTACATATTATAGAGGTCCACAAATGTGTGAGCTCAGATGATACACACTAACCACTACCATGGAAGTGTAGACACTTTTTGTTTACTTTCATAATTTGCTTTGTAAGATAAGATGTAGTTTTATTGCTTGTAAAGGAATTAATTTATTTGCCAATAACCCATTCTACACATGTAATGTCCTCAAGTGGACAACCTGGACCACCAGGGTATTATTATACCCTCCCTGTGTAGGAGGGTGACAATTGCATAAAAAAGGTATTATAATGTCGGGAGGCTGGGCACATGTATGTACGTGGTGGGGAATTTTGATGCAGCATAATACATAACTAACCACATTCAAACCCCTCAATAACGATCGATAACTTAGTATGGATGAAACAGGCCACAGCATTTATTATAACTAGAGTTGAGCGGACACCTGGATGTTCAGAACCAGCGGTGTAACAGACCGTTTCAGCACACAAGGGGTTAAAACCCTTTAGGCGATCGTCCCCTTCCAGAGATGCAGGCACAGCTACTGCAGAACACCAATCCGCCGAACAGGAAACCATACGAATGCTGTAAACAGCCGAATAGGAAAAACCATACGAATAGGTTTACACTCCTAGCAGTCAAACTGGAACAGCATACAGTAAATCCAACCCAAGAACGAGACAAAGCTCCGTGTTGAGGGTCAAGCAGTGAACAGTCAGAGCTGTGGGTTTATTGTGCTTATGTACACATTCTTACACATTAGTACCACCCACAGGGTTTTGGAACACAACCAATAAACACATAGAATACACTCAGACACTCCCACACAAATTCCTCCCCTCTGCTTGTGATTCAATTACCTTACACAATGGGTAATGTAATTTAGCACAAGCAGAGAAATACAATTGTTCCACATTATTCATAACTTGACAAGTATGCATCACATTCACATAAAACTTACATTTTCAGAATCAGCATACTCCAATTACAAACATACGTCAAAATCATACAAATTGGTCCAGTGGTTCAAAAGATAGATCATAGTCCTTTGTGACCACAGGAAGCATGGCTTTTCTGCCCAAAACCAGTTCCACAGAGTCTTCTATCCTGGAGATAATTGTGAAGTAATCCAATTATCTCCAAAAAAAGAGGCAAAACTCCATTGAACACATGGCAGCAAAAAGACAGTAAAATACAATAAAATACATAAGGTTACATTTATGACATAAAATACAGACATGCAACATATGCCCAGATAGCTTAGGTCTGAGCGCACAATATTACTGAATGGCGCTCAGAACACACATACAGTTCAATTGCCATGGAGCCAAAGTATTTCCCATAGTCTTTCATTATACGAATGGGCTCCATGGCATAGCTATCTGGGTCACAAAAACCCCTCTAAAAAACTCCTTGAAAGGGCTAGAGAGCTGCAAAAGCAAGTAAAATGGGGGTAAGAGTATGTCACGTATTCATCCGCTTATAGAAATGTGGTTAATGACATTTACTGTCCACACAGGAAAAGTTGTGCCGAGCAGCAACCTAATCCACAGAAGAGTTAATGCTGAGCAGCAATTATGCAAATGAAACCTGGTAACTGACTTTGGGGTCAAAGGCCGGTTACAGCCTATCAGAACTAAAGGAGGGGTATTTAGGCCCAGTTCTCATCCTGCTCAGTGCCCTGTCGTGGTTTTCCTTGTGGTTGTCCGAGAGCGCGTTCCTGTTATTAGTTTTCAACCTGTTTTTTTACTTTGGCTTTGTTTATTGACTTCTCTATATTCTGGTGTCCTGACTCCTGACTTTCCTCATCGCTGCATCCCTTTCTGTGTTCCCTGACCTCGGCTAGTATTTTTGACTATTCTATGTACGTTAAATCCGGCCATTCTAAGGACCGGTAATACGTTACTTATTTGTCATCCGTGCTATACAGTTCTACGTGCTGGATCAAACAGTAATCCTGACAGAGTAGGACAAGTGCTCTACAAACAAATGTGGATAGGGAAATCACTTAAAATAACATAAAAATTAAAAATACAGCTGAGCCATAAAATAGCACTAGATGGAATCTTTGATTTTAGCTTTGGAAGAACATAAATCAAAATCTAAAGCATGGCTGTCAGGAGGATCAACAGAATTATCCTTTTCAGAGAGGGTTGGAGTCTAGGGTATTCTCTTTCATTGTTCAAACTGAGCTCAACTCCTGATGCATGGAGAAAAGGCCTCTGCTAATGTGTACCTAGTTTATACTAAGTGACCAATAGGTTGAGAAGGCGGTGACCATGGCGGTGGAGGAGGAGGATGAGGTAGCCAACATAGTATTTTAGTTTTTTTCTTTAGTTTTTTTTTTTTAATTGGGGTAGCCCACAAAATATTGGGACATACAACAAAAGAAACATTTGCGGCCTGCGGTGCATTTCTTGTAGTCCTGATGCATGGAGAAATGCTCAACTCCTGATGCATGGAGAAAAGGCCTTCACAAGCCTCTGCTAATGTGTACCTAGTTTAAACTAAGTGACCCATAGGTTGAGGAGGCGGTGACCATGGCGGTGGAGGAGGAGGATGAGGTAGCCAACACTGTATTTTATGTTTTGTTTTTTAATTGTGGTAGCCCACAAAATATTGGGACATACAAATAAAGAAACATTTGCGGCCTGCGGTTCATTTCTTGCAGTCCTGATGCATGGAGAAAAGGCCTTCACAAGCCTCTGCTAATGTGTACCTAGTTTATACTAAGTGACCCATAGGTTGAGGAGGCAGTGACCGTAGCGGTGGAGGAGGAGGATAAGTTAGCCAACACTGTTTATATATATACATATATATATTAATTGGGGTAGCCCACAAAATATTGGGACATATAAAAAAGACAACTCTGTTCCGCAGAGTAGCTGTTGACATTAGAGTTGCGCAGGAACTTTGTTGACTCTAGAGAACCTCGGGCAAATCACACATCCCCATGGCGGCGACTTTGCATGCGGATGTTATCCATATCAACTTTCGATGCCAGTTTCTGCGTCTACCATGGTGATCACTGGTAACGTGGAATCAGGGTTTCATTCCGTACAGGACCCTGAGAAATGGCTACCACATGCAAGGAAGGCAGCAGGTGCGCAAATGACCCACTCACGACGTGGGAAGGTAGTGACGACAAATAACAATACAGGACACTTTAGAGGCCTTGTAATTGTAATGAGTCCACTTGAAATCTTTTAACTCTGATCAATTGGAGGGAAGTCTGGTGCAGAGCCACTGACCCGTGTGTGCTGCAGCTGAAACTCGACTATCGCCTGCTGCTGCTCGCAAAGTCTCATGAGGCGGTGAGCGGGAAGGCCAAAATTACGCTGCAGCGCAGACAGGCGAGCAGCAGCAGGGTGACAACACCAAAAGTGCGCACAGCCGCTACAGTGAATGTCACATCCTGACAGTGTCTGAGTCCTGGTCACCGGACTGCACACCTCACTGTGAAACTACGAATGGATCGTTAATTATGGATCCTTTGATCGCTACATGTATTACTTGGATAACTGGTAATTCTCAAGCTAATACATGCCAACGAGCGCCAGGGGACGGCAGCTCCACTTTTGCACCCTGCTCCCTCTTATGCTGTGCTGGTGCCTGTGTGTGACCAGCGCCTCTTCCTCCAAACTGCACACGTCACTCGCATGACCTTGATTCCATGTGGGGTCTAGGACCTCATCATCCTCCACCCACTCCTCAACCCTGCCCTCCTTGCCAGTATGCACACTGCAGAAAGCCACAGCAGTTGGCACCTGTGTTTTTCCAGAATGTAAAGTCTGCAAAGGACATATGGAAATTGTTTTAGAATTGTATCCAGGCAACAGTTTTCCCTATAAACTGACGTCTCAGTTTGACTTGTAAGGGTATTGCCCCAGAATTACAATATTGTTGAAGTACCTCTTAGCTATTGATCACTGGTTTAAATATAGCAGCTTGTTATCTGGTAGTTTCTAGTGTAGAAAGTATAAATCTGTTATCTATCACTTAGATCTGTGTAACAAGTGTTGTAGGTGTGAAACAATATTACAAGTGACCAATGTAGTAAATTCGAATCAAAGTTACGCTTCAATTTGACTCTCAGATATGAAGTGAACACCCCAAATATACTACTTAGCGCCAAAAAAAATGACTTTTTAAAACTCCAATGTAAGCAGCAGATTAGCAGCAAAACAATTAGAATGTTTACCACTGCGCAGTAAGCACATTATTTGATGCTTCTATTTGACTCTCACATATGAAGTGCACCGCAGGCCCCAAAATGTACTCTTTAGCAGATTAGCAGCAAAACAATTAGAATGTTTGCAAGTGCGCAGTAAGCGCACTATTTGACGCTTCTATTTGACTCTCAGATATGAAGAACAGGCCGCAAAATATACTATTTAGCAGATTAGCAGCAAAACAATTAGAATGTTTACCACTGCGCAGTAAGCACACTATTTGACGCTTCTATTTGACTCTCAGATATAAGTGCACTGCAGGCCCCAAAATGTACTATTTAGCAGATTATCAGCAAAACAATTAGAATGTTTACAAGTGCGCAAAAAGCACACTATTAGACGCTTCGAATTGAATCTCACATATGAAGAGCAGGCCACAAAATGTACTGTTTAGCAGCAAAACAATTAGAATGTTTACAAGTGCGCAGAAAGCACACTATTAGACGCTTCGATTTGATTCTCCGATATGAAGAACAGGCCCCAAAATTTACTATTTAACAATTTAGCAGCAAAACAATTAGAATGTTTACCACTGCGCTGTAAGCACATGACATTATTGCACAGTCGTTATTCGGCATGTGCCAACCATACTTTAATAACACGCAGACACAGAAAATTCTGTTGGAGTATAAAGTCCACAGCTTTATTAATTAATATCAATATATAAATTAACAATTTAGGGTCATTGTCAACAGTACTCCTTCGTTAGGCTCTCTTCCTATATCATACCCCCGACAATGACCCTACCAAAACAAACATTGGCATAACCAATAATACATACACGTAACTCAACGGCCTACCAAGAGGCCCCACCTCCATTTGTCTAACTGCAGGGGTGTACCCAGACACCCCTACACCCCTTGGTTCGTAGCCACCGACGGGCTCGAACCTACCTCCATACTTTTGACTTCCGGCCTACTCCAGCCTAGACCTTGGCCTACCAATTTCTTAACCCACCAAAATTCCAGTTTAACCAAGACCTTTTCCCGCCGCTGTGACCAAGCGGGAACTACTACTAACTCATAGGGTGGGTGGGAGGGACAATTTACAGGTAAGAAAGGCTCAAGTTAGAATGAACTTACCCTAAAATGGCCGCTATTTAAACTTCCCTTCTAACCCACGCCCCCCAGCACAATCACAGGACAGCCTCTTGACCTGAACTTCACCCTGCCTACTCCTGGCTCTGTCAAGGCCCACTCCTCCCTGCGTTGCTCCGTGGTTTCATGACATTATTGCACAGTCGTTATTCGGCATGTGCCAACCATACTTTAATAACACGCAGACACAGAAAATTCTGTTGGAGTATAAAGTCCACAGCTTTATTAATTAATATCAATATATAAATTAACAATTTAGGGTCATTGTCAACAGTACTCCTTCGTTAGGCTCTCTTCCTATATCATACCCCCGACAATGACCCTACCAAAACAAACATTAGCATAACCAATAATACATACACGTAACTCAACGGCCTACCAAGAGGCCCCACCTCCATTTGTCTAACTGCAGGGGTGTACCCAGACACCCCTACACCCCTTGGTTCGTAGCCACCGACGGGCTCGAACCTACCTCCATACTTTTGACTTCCGGCCTACTCCAGCCTAGACCTTGGCCTACCAATTTCTTAACCCACCAAAATTCCAGTTTAACCAAGACCTTTTCCGCCACAGCACTTGCCTTGACCCCTTAAGGACATGTGCGACCCCCACCACACAGAAACAGGGCTTGCGCTATCCCGTCTTGCAAACCTAAATTAAAAAGGTCATAACCAACATCCGATAAGTGCACCCCGTCATCACGAAAGTAACCCGGTAATCTCTCCTCCAACTCCCGATGCCTCACCACCACGCCTCCTAACCTTCGAATGAACACCGCCATGGTCCTGTTCACTTTACCCCGACATCGAGAAACTGCCTTCTCATCCCTGGCGTATCTCCAGCATAAACGAGGTACCATCTCCGACCATACCACTTTCACGCCAGGGACAAGCCCCCTTAGTCTGTCAACGTCCTGCTTCATACACTTAACCAGTTCACGTTGGGGGACCAGACCCAAGTCGTTTCCCCCCCCGTGAATTACCACCACGTTCGGCAAGGGCTCCTCCGCTACCTTCCGAAACAATACCGTAATAATGTGCTGCCAGTCAAACCCCCGATAACCGAACCAGAATAACGCCACCCGATCCTCAGGAAAGCCCAGCTGTGTTCCATGTCTTCTAACTGCGGCCCTCCTCCTTGCCCAATGGATATACGAATGGCCAATTATCCACACCGTCCAACCTAAAATAAAACATAACAGTGAGGAAACATCACCAGCACATCCCAAATACCCACAATCAACCACCCCTTCACACCAGCCTATCTGGCCGTACATAAGAGCGAAACCTGAGAGATTCCCATCTCCCAATTCGTCTAATCCGCTCATCCCCTAAACCCAAGCGAGCCGCTTCGGTCGCCGCGCCTATTCGGAATGAATGTGTTCCAAACTGCATGGGCTCCAGACCCAACTTCTGCAATCCCAAACGGAAAACCCGCACAAATTGGAAGCGCGACAGTGCCGTGCCGTCGGCATGTATGAAGAAACAACCGCTCCCTACCGGGCGTAGTTCCAAAAACCCGGCCCCACTTGCCACCGGACACAACCCCGACCCTGGTAAACCAAACAACGTGACCATGGAACCTTTACCAAATACATCCGTCTTTGATTGAATCAGGTGGATCAACACCCTGTCCCTACTAACCGTCACATCTTCCAACCTAAGCCCACCAACCCCTTTCTTGTTGGCACTAAGCAACTCACCAATCCGAAACGCCCCAAAAAAGGCCCACGAAAAAGCCACTGTAAATAACGCCACTTCAAACACAGAAAAACATATCTCAGGTAGTTTGTTCACTAACCCCTGTAACACTGTGAAGGAGACTGGTCTTCTCGTATCCTTCGTCTTCTTACCTTTCCTGTATCCCCGAACCGCTTGCCTCACTATAAAATGCTTCGTCACATCCTCCCATCCATTAAACTTAAACAAAAACGCCAACGCTGACATGTACCTATCAACCATTGATGGCGACGCTTGCTTTGCGAACAACCGGCATAGGATCCATAACAGTATGTCCAGCCGATTGCTCCCAGGGCCCGTCACCCCTACCTGCTGCATCGTGTCTTCCCACACTTGCCAGACCTTAACATAGGAGAACCAAGTTCCAGGCGCCAGAGACTTCTTTATGTACTCCCCAAGCAAGACGTCCCGAGCTCCCACATCTCCGCCGGACAGGCTTGACCCTCTTCTTCCGCCTCCGGCGCCGCCTCCCGAAAACGCTCCCACTGTAGGCGAGACAGCGCGTCAGCGACAACATTGGTAAGCCCCGGTATATGCCGAGCGCGAAACACAATATTAAAAGACATGCACAAGAGAACCAATTGCCTCAACAACCGTACCACTGGCCATGAAGAAGCCGATAATCCGTTGATAGCCTGCACCACTGCCATGTTATCCGAATTGAACACCACCCTCTTATTGGCTAACTCCGGACCCCATAACGCCACTGCCACAACAACCGGGAAAAACTCCAAAAAGGCCAAGTTCCTAATCAAGGGGCTCGCTTTCCATGCCTCCGGCCACCCCTCCGCGCACCATTTACCCGCTAGGTACGCCCCAAAACCGATGCTGCCTGATGCATCCGTAAACAAACCCACGGCCGTGGAGGTTCCCAACGGCTCCCGAAAAAACACCTTCCCGTTAAACTCCCTCAAAAACCTAGCCCATACCTCCAAGTCCTCTCTCATGTCCACTGACACCCTAATATAATGCGACGGTTTTCTCACCCCGCTTGTCGCCCGCGCCAATCGTCTGCAAAAGACCCTCCCCATAGGGATCACTCGGCACGCAAAATTCAGGCTCCCTATCAACGATTGAAGTTCACGCAAGGTGACCTTCCTCGCCCTACCAACCGTGTCCACTAGCCGCTGAAGGGCATGTAATTTGTCCCCGGGCAACCTGCACTCCCTCCGTACCGAGTCGATCTCCAAACCCAGGAAGCTGAGGCACGTAGTGGGCCCCACCGTTTTGTCCTCTGCTAACGGCACCCCAAATGTGTGCGCCACCCACTGGAAGGTCCTCAACACCTGGCTACAGCGCTCCGTGCGTGGTGGGCCAACGCATAAGAAATCGTCAAGGTAGTGCACCACAGCACCCCCAGCCGATTCCCGTCGTACGACCCACTCCAAAAAGGTGCTAAACCTCTCGAAGTAAGCACACGAGATGGCACAACCCATAGGCAAGCATAAGTCCACAAAATACCCCCCATCGAAATAGCACCCCAATAAGTGATGACAATCCGGGTGTATGGGAAGCAGCCGGAAAGCTGCCTCCACATCCAATTTCGCCATTAGAGCCCCTTGTCCCGCTCTCCTAACCAACTCGACAGCCTTGTCAAATGATGTGTAGGAAACAGAACACAGGGCCTCGTCGATATCATCATTAACCGATGTACCTTGTGGGTACGATAAATGATGGATCATACGAAATTTACCCGCCTCCTTCTTGGGGACTACCCCAAGTGGAGACACCCGCAAACCAACCAACGGCGGGGAAGCGAATGGTCCCGCCATCCTCCCTAATTGCACTTCCTTACATAACTTTTCCCGAGCTATGCTCGGATGTTCCCCCACTGACCGAAGGTTTTTACATAACCCACCCGCAGCCCTTTCTTGAAACGGAATCCTGAAACCCTCTGTAAAACCCAGCCGTAAAAACTTTGCCACCTCCTGATTATCGTATAGTTTTAACCAAGGCAGCATCGCGCTTACCTTCACCGGCGACGCTCCCAGCTGCAGCCGCAGCTGTGATGTGCCGACAACCCCTCCTCCCAAGTTCGGCTTACCTTTTCGGAAGCACCTGGAAACTCCGTGATTACCCCCGCAACCGGAGCACTCGTGCTTAAATCTGCAAGATGCACCCCACTTGCATTGGCCCTCATTGTAGAGCCAGCAGAAACCTTTCTTCTGACCTGCCGACCCAGTACCTGAGCCCGTGCCGGCCGCTCCGAGAAAGGGGGCACTTTTCTCTGCCATCATCAGCCTCATCCACAAAGGCAAGTCCATCTGGTCCCACCGCATGGACGGATTTGCCGCCAATCGCTGACGAAATTGTTCGTCATATTTCCACCATGCTAAACCCCCATAGGTCCGATATGCGTCCCCTATCCCGTCTAAATAACAAAAAAGCTGCGAACATCGATCGGGTATTTTTCCCCGATCACGCTCGCCAAAATACAAAAGGCCCTCAACCAGTTCCCAAAAGACTTGGGTATTTTCCGATACCTCCGCCTCTTTTCCTCCTCTTCCTTTTTCGCATCCTTTTTATCCTCTTCTTTCAAGTCTAAAAATTCCTCCAGGGGAAGCAGGGAAAATATTTCCACGAACTCCCCTTTCCAAATTTTCTCCTTAACCTCCACCTTTAAGTGGCACCCTAGCGGTCCCGCAAAAGACACATGCACATTTTGCCGTGCCGCATCCGTTACTTCCCCGCAGAGAACGACATGCTCACCCACGTCACCCGTCGCTCCTTGACCCGTCCCCGCGGCGCCCTCACCCCCTTTCGGCTCCGCTGACGCTGCGGCCTTCACCCCTGCTGCCCGACCGCCGTCCGCAACCCACACTTTCTCAAACTGTGTCGGAGACCCCCCGTCCCCAGACCATGAATCTAACAGAGATCTTAAACATCCAAGTAAGCTTCCTGTGTGTGATGCAGTTGGAGACTCACCGCTCAAGCCCCCGGCCGCTGCTGGCCGCGGGGGCGCCACTTTTTCCACCACGACAGCCGACCCAGAAGGAACCAGGGGACGCCGACTCCTGCCCGCCTGTTCGTGTGTTGCTCTCGTGGGCGTCCTACTCAACGACCTGCAAGGAGAATACAGCCTGGGTGATCTGTCCGACTGCAGCCTCACCCGCCCTTCATTTCCGTGATCAGACCCGTCCTCACCACTTCCCTGCCTGCATCGTCCCTCCCGCTCGCTACCTCTCCTCCTCCGTGCCGTGTGGTTCCTCTCAGACGACCTTGACTCACTGCGCCGGCGCCGTAGCCACCTGTCCCGAGAAGCTGACCTCCTCCTATTGCTCCGGTTCCCTGCTGGGCTCCCGTTCCCATGTCTCCTACTGCCTGCAGACCCTGACCTGCTGTCCCGCCATTCTGCCCTTCCGCGCTGCCATCCTCCGCCATTCCCTCTGCTGGCGCTCCTCCTATCGAGCCGCTCCTGGGATCGACCCCTAGAGGCCTCCCGCCCACTGCTGTCCTGGGTGCCGCCGTCCTCCTGGCCAGTCACCCGCCTGCTGCCACTCCGCTCCATACTGCCACTCCTCCTGTCTCCTGGGTCCCCAGACTTGCCGATGCTGTGCCCGTCTCCCCTTCTTCCCAAGCTCCTGGCCATGCTCCTCTGATCCCTTGGATCCGCAGCGCTATCCTTCCTGCCTCCAACTCCAGCCGCCTCCTGCCGTGCCCTGCTGACCTGGTCCCTCTCCCCAACCTGTGAGACCGCTGTCCTGCCACTGCCAGCCCCTCTCAATCCCTCCTGCCCCACAGTGCTGCCCCCAGGGGGCGACTCACCGGGACGTCCAGGGCTGCTCCTGGGTCTTGTAGCCGACTCCCCTCCGTCCTGCTCCATTCCGGCACCAGCTGTCAGCTCCGCCTGCCCGCCCGCCGCCATCCGGCAGGGGGCGCCCTTCAAGGGAGGCCTCCTCCTGGCCTGCAACCTCACCGCCCCGGCATTGCGCCTAGCTGGCGGTCCCGGCCGACGACCCGCTCCACGTCCCTGCTTTCCGGCCGCCGCACTGCTTCCCGCCGAGCTCCTCCTCCGTCTGGCTGCAGGACCCGCTCCAGGACTAAGCCGCTGGGGCGGCCTAGCTCTCCTCTCCGGCCTCCGATCCGGCACCGCATGGGGGGGAGCAGACGTGCTCGGAACCCCCAGCTGCTCCTGTAGCCACGCCATTCCCTTCTCCTGCACCACGGACCGCAGACCCGACAGAAGTTCTTCTAATGACACCTGGAAAAGAAGAAAAGAGGAGCCCAACCGACCTGCAACAATTTACAGGTAAGAAAGGCTCAAGTTAGAATGAACTTACCCTAAAATGGCCGCTATTTAAACTTCCCTTCTAACCCACGCCCCCCAGCACAATCACAGGACAGCCTCTTGACCTGAACTTCACCCTGCCTACTCCTGGCTCTGTCAAGGCCCACTCCTCCCTGCGTTGCTCCGTGGTTTCATTATTTGATGCTTCTATTTGACTCTCACATATGAAGAACAGGCCCCAAAATGTACTATTTAGCAGATTAGCAGCAAAACAATTAGAATGTCTACAAGTGCGCAGTAATTGCACTATTTGACGCTTTTATTTGACTCTCAGATATGAAGAACAGGCCCCAAAATATACTATTTAGCAGATTATCAGCAAAACAATTAGAATGTTTACAAGTGCGCAGAAAGCACACTATTAGACGCTTCAAATTGAATCTCACATATGAAGAGCAGGCCACAAAATGTACTGTTTAGCAGCAAAACAAATAGAATGTTTACAAGTGTGCTGTAAGCACACTATTAGACGCTTCGATTTGACTCTCCGATATGAAGAACAGGCCCCAAAATGTACTATTTAACAATTTAGCAGCAAAACAATTAGAATGTTTACCACTGCGCAGTAAGCGCACTATTAGACGCTTCTATTTGACTCTCATATATGAAGTGCACCCCACTAATGTACTTTTTAGCACCCAAAAAAAAATTACTTTTTAAAACTCCGATGTAACCGCAGTATTTGAAGCTTCTATTTGACCCTCAGATATGAAGTGCACCCGACCCCACCAATGTACTAGTTTGCAGAATTCTTTCCTAAGCTGTCCCTATCAGCAGCAGCATCCTCTCCCTACACTAATAAGACTGCATGTGCGTGCGGCGCTACGCGACTTCATATATATAGAGGCTGGGTCTCATGCTGCACTGCCCAATCACAGCCAGGCCAATAGTAGGCATGGCTGTGATGGCTTCTAAGAGCACACGAGTCAAACGCTTGTTGATTGGCTGCCCTGTAGCCTTTGAAAACGTGCCATTAAATTGCCAAACACCGAACTCCAACCCGAACATACAGTGATATGTCCGTGTTCGGGTCAGGGGTCCAAAAAACATAATGTTCCGTACGAACCCGAACTTTTCAGTTCGGGTTCGCTCAACTCTAATTATAACATAAAATAAGTTACTGCATAACACATCCATAACTTTATTAATTCTCTTCTTTTGTGTAACCAAAAACGTTAGACATAAATAAGCATAAATTAACATATATACATATATAACTCAACACATAGTGTTCTGCAGTGACCCAACCATCCTTGCCAATAAACATACATTATTCCTAATTAACTTCCTCTCACCTTCTCCCTCGTCGTGAAATCATCTTTCCAATGCCCGCCATCAGCCGACCTTATCCACGCCTGATAAATATGACACCACAGGTAACCTAATGTTAACCCTTTGAAGCAGGGGAGGTTGAGACCTGCAAACATATTGAACTTACTCCATCCTTAAACGAACCCCTCAAACTTAATTGGCAAGGACATACCCCCGGCTAGCTGTGACTAACTAATACTAAAAGGGGTGGGCGGGCGGGCGGGAAGCTGTTTGCTGGCCTGAATCCCAAGTGGCACTGAGGTAAGAACACCCCCTCCACTAACTCACATAGAACCTAACTCCACCCACACACTCTTCCCAAACCACTCCCATGCATCTATCCCCACACTCCTACATGTGCCCTTGTCCGCTTAGCTGCACTATCTCCCCAGGGGCTTGTATGTACGTAGTGGGGAATTTCGATGCAGCCTAATAGATAACTAACCCCATTTTAACACCCAAATAATGACAGCCAACTTAGTATGGATGAAACAGGCCATATCATTTATTATAACATAAAATAAATGACTGCATAACACATCCATAACTTTATTTATTAAATCTCTTCTTTTCTGTAACCAAAAATGTTAGACATAAATAAGCATAAATTAACATGTATACATATAACTCAACACATAGTATTATACAGTGACCAAACTGTCCTCTCCAATAAACATACATTGTTCCTACCTAACTTCCTCTCACCTCCCCCCTCGTAATAAAATCATATCTTTCCAATGCCCGCCATCAGCCGACCTTATCCACGCTCGATGGGCACGACACCTCAGGCAACCTAATGTTAACCGTTTGAAGCAGGGGAGGTTGAGACCTGCAAACATAATGGACTTACTCCATCCTTAAACATAACCCCTCAAACTTAATTGGCAAGGACATACCCTCGATACCAGACCCACTGTTTTACCCCTAAAATCAGCGGGGAACCCCACCAAAACCACCCATGGCCTGTTCCACCGCTTCCTGTAAGACGAGATTAAAAAGGTCGAGCCCGACCTCCATTAGGTGTACACCATCACCCTGAAATAAATTGTCCGCCTCCAGTTCAAAAACCATATGGCGGACCGGGATCCCGCCTGTTTAACTTGTGTCGGCAATGCTCCATGGCACTCTGGTTCTGAGCGCCACACCAATAGTTATGGGCAATGACCTCCAACCAGACCAAGCGCACGTTGGGGAAAAAAACTAAAATGCGGGCTAAGTCCCAAATGGGCACTGAACCGTGATCATTCCCCCCCAGATGGATCACCAGGACACTCGGCAACCCCAGTAGATGGGACAGCTGCACCACCTCAGGGAGGAGCCGAGCCCACCTCATACCCCTCGTACCGAGCCATTGAACCTCTGCTTCGGAAGGCGTGAAACCCAACCGCTCGCCTCCAGGCCGAACCACCGCGCACTGCCTAACACAGCAAACATATGAGTGTCCGATGATCCAAATCCTGGGGGGAACCGAATCTGCGGAAGAAATTACGTTAGTAAACCAGCCGGGTGAACATAGGAAACATAACGTCTCAATTCCCACCTCCCAATTCTCTGAACCACCTGCGTTGGCATGCCAAGTCTAGAGGCCTCGGTAGCCGCCCGAATACAGAACGAATGGCCCTCGAACTCCCTGCTATCTAATCCCATGGCTTCCAGCCCCAAACAAAACACTCTAATAAACTGGAAATGGGAAAGGAAACTACCATACCCATGCACCAGGAGGGGTAGCGCGGGAGAAGGGCGCAAGGCGCAATATTCCCCAAAGGACCAAACAGGACAAATGCCGGAACCTGGCACGGCCCCCAACCGGACCCATTTTCCTCTCCCTAAGACATCCGTCTTAGAGCAGCGGTTCCTGAACGAGATCCGATCATTAGTGCACGTAACATTCCTGTGGCGAAACCAACCTCGCCACTGGGCATTGGAGAAGCCTGATTGCCAGCCTTCTGCCTCATGACTATGGACCCTCTCATTAGCCCATGCTAGACTTAAACCTCATGGCGATTTGACTGTGTTTGTGGGATCTGAGCGCTGCTTGGATATATTGAGTGCTCAGATCCAAACCATCTGGGGATAGGTTGAATGTGGGGGTTCTGTTCCGTATGATAGGAATTATGTATTTTTGTGTATTTTTGCTGTTATTGTGAATAGAGACATTTTCTGTACCAGGAGATAGTTGGCTTACCACAGCCAGTTAAGCCAATTATCTCCAGGATAGAGGACTCTGTGGAACTGGTTTTGGCTGGAAAGCCATGCTTCAGTTGGTCACAAAGGACTTCGACCTAACTTTCAAACCACTGGAGGGAATTGTCTGATTTTTTTGTATTTTTGTATTTGGAGTATGCTGATTCTGAAAATGTATGTGAATGTGATGTATACTTTTGGAGTTATGAATATTGTGCAAAACTGTGTTTTTTCCTGATAATTATGTTAGCCCATTGTGTTCAGTAATTATATCACAGGCAGAGGGGAGGATTTTGTGTGGGAGTGTCTGAGTGTATTGTATGTATTGATTGGTTGTACTTCAAAACCCTGTGGGCGGTACTATGTTTATAGAATGGGCATAAAAGCAGAGTGTTGGATTAAAGCTAGAGTTCTACTTCACCCTCAATTTGTAGTGCCGTCTCTTATTGGGGGAATCTGCTACAAGGGATTGCTATGCTCCGCATATTCCCTTGCTATAATCACTACTAAGTTCTTTTAAGAACTTGTTCCTGTTATGCTCGCTGAAGGAGTCTACGGTGGTTATGGTGTCTGCTGGAGTGCTTGGAGCCTACAGAAAGCGCTAGGAGCATCCTTCAACGGAAGTACCCAGTTTGGGTGCCCGTTGATCCGTTACAGTTCCCAAATAGTACCTCTCCCACCTGCTGCTGGCTAGGGCACACCAGCTCCCCAATCCGCATGACACCAAAGAATGCCAGGGAAAAGGCAAGGCGAAAGAGCCGAACCTCGAATTCCGAATGGCAAGCCCTGTGCAACGCCTCACACAAATTAGTTAGGAGAGTGCCCGAGACAGGACTCCTCGAGACTTGTGAAGACACTCTCCCCCGCTTCAAACCCTTTAGTGCTTGGCGTACTATAAACGCCTTGGTATTGTCTTCTCAACCCCGCAACTTAAAAGGATGCTGAGCCCCGCCAAGCGAGCTGAAATGGCCGAGGGAGACAACCCCGCGGCCTCCCAGTCCCCCAAGAGAAGAACCAGACCCTGCAGGCGAGTGGTCGAGTCGCGGGAGCTGCCTCCAAACCTTGTTATGGCAGTCCCATGTGGCAGCAGCGACTGACCCACAGACCAATTCCATTAGTCTGTCAGACCCAATGACCACATCTCTGTCGGACACGGGACACCCACCAATTCGGATTGTGGAGCCACTGCCCGAAACACGTCCCACTGTGAACGAGAGAGAGCATCGGCCATCACATTACGAACACCCAGGATGTGTACCACCTAAAAATACACATTCAGCTCCAGACAGCGCAGAACTAGGCGCCGCAGCAAGCGTACCACGGGGAGGGAAGAAGCAGACAGTTGGTTAATAGCCTGTACCACCCCCAAATTGTCGCAATGGAAAACCACCCGTCGGTCCTCAAGCAGGGAACCCCATACCTCCAACATTACTTGAATAGGGAAGAGCTCCAGAAATGCCAAGTTCCGAGTGAGCCCTGCCGTATGCCAGGCCTCCGGCCATGAGTCAGCGCACCATTTTGAGCCCAGAATAGCCCCAAAACCGGCCGAGACAGCCGCATCGGTAAACAAATGGAGGTCCACATTCTCAACCTCTGGGGCCTGCCGGTACGACCTACCATTATATGAGGCCAAAAAGGAATCCCAGACAGCCAAGTCAGCCTGCAAGGGCTGCGTAAGCTGGATAAAGTGCTGTGGACGAACGACCCGAAACGTCGCTGCGGCCAAGCGTCTGTTAAAGATACGCCCCATGGTCAATATCCGACAGGCAAAATTGAATTTCCCCAGCAGAGATTGCAGGCAGCGTAGCTGGATCTTACGCTGCCCCATGGCCCGGGACACTGCTAAACGCAGGTCCAGAGTCTTGGGGCAGCCGACATTCCCCATCCACTGAATCGATTTTGATGCCCAGAAAGCTCAGGCACGTGACCAGACCCACTGGCTTGTCATGAGCCAATGGAACACCGAATCGCTGAAACACCTCCCCAAGAACCCACAGCAGAAGGGCACGGATGTGCAACTCCGCCGGCCCTACACACAGGAAATCATCCAGGTAGTGCAGGAGAGAAGCGACCCCTGCTTCCCTCTGCACCACCCATTCCAGAAAAGGGCTAAAGCACTCAAAATAAAATCAGGACAGCGAGCAACCCATAGGGAGCACATGTCCACAAAGAACTGTCCCTCAAAGGCACAGCCCAGGAGATCATGGCACTCCGGATGCACCTGGAGCAACTGGAAAGCAGATTCAACATCCACCTTAGCCAGCAATGCCCCAGGGCCTGCCGCCCACACCATGCGAACCGACGCATCAAAGGATGCGTAGGAAACCCTGCAAAGCTTAGCTGAGATGTCTCATTCACTGAATCCCCTTGAGGGTACGACAAATGGTGAATCAAGCGATACTTCCCGGGTTCCTTCTTAGGCACCACACCCAAAGGAGAAACCCGCAAATTAGACATTGGTGGGGCGGAAAACGGGCCGGCCATCCGGCCCAAGGAGACCTCCTTATCTAATTTTTCCCGTACCACCTGAGGAAATTCCTGCACGGACTTGAGGTTCCGTACGGAGAGCAGTGGAGGGCGTTCAGAGAAGGGGATCCAAAAACCCTGCTCAAACCCATCTACCAGGATCCACGTGCAGTAGCCTGATTCCTATAAAGGTCGAGCCATGGGCGCATCACGTTTACGAGGACCGGTGTTGTCACCCTTAGCCCCCATGTCCCCTTTGTCGCCCATTTTGCCCCACTTGAAACAGCGGGAGGCAGGATGGGCCCCACCGCAGCCGGAGCACTCATGTTTAAACCGTCACGAGGACCCCCACTTACAGTGACTGTCGTTAAATTTCCAGCAACAGCCAGGCCTCTGACTGGGGGTCGATGGGGAGGAGGATGTGACCCCACCGGCCCCCCAAGAAAGAACAAAAACACGCCCTGCTGGCGGGCTGGATGGGTCATGATGGAAAGCCAGAGGCCAATATCCATCTGATCCCATGACAGAGAGGGACGCACCACCAGCCGCTGTCGAAACTGCTCGTCGTACCTCCACCAACCCAGCCCCCCATAGGTGCGACAAGCGTTCCAGATCGTGTCCTGATAACAGAACAGCAGGGAGGACTTCTGGGGAGACTTCTCCCCCACCACGCTGGCCAAAATAGAGAACACCCGAATCCAATTCCCAAAGGTTTTGGGAATTTTTCGATATCGGTACTTTTCCCTATCCTTTTTCGACTCCTTACTGTCCTTGTCCGCCACTGGAGGAGCTTCCTCCAGCGGCAGGAGGAAAAATATCTCCACAAATTCCCCTTTCCAAATCTTTTCCTTCGTCTCCTGCTTCAAGTGCCAGCCCAGAGGACCAGACCAGCAAATGTAACCAACACTGGCCACCGCGGGCGCTACCTGCCCCAAGCAGGGGCCCAGGAGGGAGTGAACACTGATCATTAGGAGGGAGCTGGGCGGGGGACCAAACCGACCGAAGTCGACCATGAATAGAATTGACCCCACAAACCACCACCCACCGCTCCCACTGATCTAAAAACCCCCGAAGACCTGACAGGAAGCCCCCAGCCTGGGACCCGAAGCGCTAAAAGTGGAGGGAACAATGTACTCACCGGTTGCAGCCAGGCGATCCAAGCCACCAACGGCAGTACAGAGGTACCCTGCGTAGCCCGCGAGGGCCTACTCACCACCCCACGGGTGGATCTGGACTGTTGCCGGGCGGAAGCCCACCACCCGAATAGCAGAATCCACCGCCCCCAGCCCGTGATCCAGTGCTGGCGGCCGGGGCAGATGGTGTGGAGGGAGACCGTGGCAGTGGAAGTAGCAGGCCACGCAGCAGTAGTAGGCCGCATTCCCGGCCTGGTAGCAACAGGCCGCGCGGCAGTGGCAGGCCTCGTGGCAAAAGGCCATGCCACGTGCGCGGCCACGGAAGGCCGCAAATCCCGGCCTTTGGTTGCAGACACGCGGTCCTGGCGGTGCCTCGGGCCCGGGCTCCTATTCCTCAACCAGGCCAGAAGAGAATTGTCTGAGGAAAGTCTGGCGGGAACGCCGGCCTGTGCCAGTGCGGCCGCCAGGGGCAGGGACCGCATGGGAGGCAGCAGGGGAAACCACAGGGGGAGCTCCAGGGGGGAGGCCGCAGCCCACACCGGCAGCCTTAACTCCAGTAATGTGCCCAAATTGCTCCCTCAGTTCCCGGCCACCATCCAGCGTTGCAGCAGCCCTGAGGGACGCCAGGATCGCCTCAATATCCATCCCTCAAGCTGTGAAGACTACAGGCCCAGGCAAACAGTAGCAGGAGGACAGGAAGCTGTTTGCTGGCCCAAATCCCAAGTGGCACTGAGGTAAGACCACCGCCTCCACTAACTCACATAGAACCTAACCCCACTCACACGCTCTTCCCAAACCACTCCCACGCATCTATCCCCTTGTCCGCTTAGCTGCGCTATATCCCCAGGGCCTGAAACAGTCACCCCTTCTTGCCCCCTCCTACCCCCTGTCACATTAACCCCATAACCCTGCCACATTTACCCCAAACCTGTAACACTCAACCTGCCAGTTAACCCCTCTACTCACTCTGACACAGTCACCCACTGAGGACAGTCATCATATGCACCAGTGGCGTACATACCGTAGTCGCAAGGGTCATGGCTGCGACAGGGCACGGCCCACCAGGGGGCCCGGCCCACCAGGGGGCCCGGCCGCCCTGCAACCTGGTATGCACGTCAGTGGCAGTGTGGCCACATTTTGCCAGCCGAGGCTGGCAGTGGCTTCAGTTTGCCGGCGGGCGGCCGAACTGGCTGCTGTTCGTGCGCGCGATGATGATGTCATATTCCGGCTCCGGCATCAGCATGCAGCACGAGGGAGCTGGACAGAGAGCACTCAGGGGAGAGTGCTCCCTCGCACGCCCAGCAGCCCGACCGGCAGCCCAGCAGGACCCCATTGGACCCCAGGGACAGCAGGACCCCATTGGACCCCAGAGACAGCAGGAGTCCCCACAGCACTCCCAAAGGTAGGGAGGCTGGGGGATTAAATAAAATAAAAAAAAATGTGAGTGTGTGTGTTACTGTGTGTGTGTGTGTGTCTGTTAATGAATGTGTTAGCTTGTGTGTGTCAGTGAGTGTGTTACTGTGTGTGTTAGTTTGTGTGTGTCTGCTAGTGAGCGTCAGTAAGTGTGTTAGTGAGTGTTATTGTGTGTGTGTCACTGAGTGTGTTTGTGTGTCTGTTATTGAGTGTGTGTGTGTGTCAGTGAGTGTGTGTGCTACTGTGTGTGTCTGTTAGTGTGTGTCTGTTAGTGTGTGTGTGTTTGTCAGTGAGAGTGTATGTTTTGTAAGTGAGTGTGTATGTGTGTCTGTCACTGAGTGTGTGTCTGTCAATAAATGTGTGTCTGTTAGCTAGTGTGTATGCGTCTGTTCGTGAGAGTGTGTGTGTGTGTGTGTGTGTGTGTAGTTAAAACCCCTTCAGCACTTACCTTTTTCCAGTGCCAGGCTCAAACCGCCCATAGGAAAGCATTACTCAATGCTTTCCTATGGACGTCAAGCGGAAGCGCCTCTAGCGGCTGTCAGTGAGACAGCTACTAGAGGCTGGATTAACCCTCAGTGAAACATATAATTTATGACTGTGTGTGTGTTTGAGTCTGACTGTGTGTGTGTATCTGACTGTGTGTGTGTGTCTGTGTGTGTGTGTTTGTCTGACTGTGTGTGTGTCTGACTTTGTGTTTGTGTCTGACTGTGTGTGTCTGTGTGTGTGTGTGTGTCTGTGTCTGACTATGTGTGTCTGACTGTGTGTGTGTGTGTTTGTGTCTGACTGTGTGTGTGCTTGTATCTGACTGTGTGTGTTTGTGTCTGACTGTGTGTGTGTGTTTGACTGTGTGTGTCTGACTGTGTGTGTCTGGCTGTGTGTGTGTGTGTGTGTGTGTCTGAGTGTGTCTGACTGTGTGTGTGTGTTTGTGTCAGACTGTGTGTGTGTTTGTGTCTGACTGTGTGTGTGTGTCTGACTGTGTGCGTGTATGTGTGTGTGTGTTTGTGTCTGACTGTGTGTGTGTGTATGTGACTGTGTGTGTTTGTGTGTGACTGTGTGTGTGACTGTGTGTGTGTCTGACTGTGTGTGTGTGTCTGTGTGTGTGTGTGTGTGTGTGTGTTTGTCTGACTGTGTGTGTGTCTGACTGTGTGTGTGTATGTGTCTATGTGTGTGTTTGTGCCTGTGTGTGTGTTTGTGATTAAAGCTCAGGGGAGTATGCAGAGCATAGCAATCCCCAGTGTGAATATAGCTATCCCCTCCAATCACGAGACAAGACTATATGTTGAGGGTCAAGAAGAACTGTTTTAATTGGCACCAAAGGGCCTTCTTTTATGTAGGTTTTCCCTACATAGGACCACCCACAGGGTTTTTCAGCACAACCAATAAAAACATTAAAACACATACAATAACGTAAACCACTACCATTCATCCCAGCAGAAATCCTCCCCTCTGCCTGTGATAAAATTATCTCAACACAATCGACTAACTTAATTATCACAGGCAGAAAATATACAGTTTTTACACAATTCCTATAACTTTAAAAGTATGCATGCAATATTAATAAAAGTTACATATTTGAAATCAGCGTCCTTTAAATATAAACATACTCAAAAATCATAAAAATCCGTCCAGTAGTTCAAAAGTTAGTCGGACGTCCTTTATGACCGACTGCAAGAACATTTTCATGCCCAAAACAGTTCCATGGATTTGGCTACACATACCGCTGACCTCGTTCGAATGAACAATGATGGCCACCGCCACGTGTTCATTTGCATGAACGGCGGCCCTCCAGCGGTCGGCAATTTACCTACAGCAGGCTTCCAGCCTGGGAGGTAAATTGCCTGCACACTTCCACTTCAGGGTGGTCCGCCTGTGTGGTACTTGGTTCAGTAAGCCCTATTTACTGAATCAAGTGGGAAACAGCCATGCACAAGTAATTTTCCCAGTCTGGGGACACTGGGGACACAGTCTTAAAGGGGCATTGTCCCAAACAAGTCTGGGGACATTGGGGACACTGTCTTAAAGGGGTATTGTCCCGATTTTCACCATGCCCCAAAAATATGCTTAAAGAGCCAGCACCAGTCCCATAAAAGTCCATATGCCCCAATACAGTTCTTAAAGGGCCATACACAGTCCAATACAAGTCCATAGGCCTAAATAGCATTTTTAAAGGGTCATACACTCCAGGGCCATAGTCACAGGGGAGGAGGCAGGCAAGCAGGCCTCTCCAGGACCAAGTGGCGAAGGGCACTTCATCACAGAGGGTGATGGGGTTTATGAATACAGTTTATAATACAATTATGTTTCACGCGTCTTAATATTTTCTTTTAAATAATTTATCTAGATTTGTTACCCATAGACTTAATGATAACTAAAATGTCAACCTAGGCTAACAAAAAGGGTACGTTCATCATGAACTAAATGTAGTGTCAGCTGCATTTCTCAGTACTCCTCCAATTAAAGGGGATTGGACCGCCCCTTAATGGCGTCATCTGGCCAATTAAAAGCTAAAGTCTCAAATATCATAGCGCTGCCTGCCAATAGGAGATCAATCACTTTCAACTTCCTCTGTTCCAGCCTAAATAGGATAATTAATATAATCCTCATATCAGACCCGATCGCATGAACAATTGGATCACTGTATTTAGAAACATTTGAGTACTGAAAATTGTATACAATAAGTTGTTTATACTTTACTTATTCAGACATATAATATGTACTTTATTTTCCTCTCTTACTTTTTGTGTCACTATTCACATATCACTTTACTTTTTGTATACGTATATTATTAACATATTTCTTATTTTATTTCATTTTTTTTCTCATCTTTTGATTGATGCTATTCTAATAAAGGTAATGTTTCATAATGAAGGCTGTCTTGAAGTTTCGATCCCTTCAGCGACTTTACTTTTTTTTGTTAATAATTGTTCAAAACTGTTGGGCCTTTTCCATTTGCCTGTTATCACTCAGTCTATTGGTGACAATTCTACATTATATTATTTAGTCTTTATTCAATGTTGTACTACATACATTGAATAGCCACCAGTGTCAAGAAAAGACAGTGATATGAATTCAGCAGAAGATTCTTTATTTATGACATTTATTTAAAGTGTTCTATTAATGTTGTATTTAAATGCTGTAATAAATAGGGTTCAGCTTTATATGCAAAATTGTTTACAAAAAAAATGTACTCAGTATTTTATTATTTTTAGATTCCAAGATCTCGGTGTTCAGAACGTTGTTCGCCTGGAAAAAGAAAAGTCCAAAAATCTCAAATTCATACCTGCTGTTATCTCTGTGTCCCGTGTTCAGAAGGGGAAATATCCAATAAATCTGGTATTATCAAATCTTACCGCAGTAAATTAACGTTTCACAAGCTGATCGTTTCTAGCTCTGAACAAGATATATTAGATAAAAAGAATAAAATATAAATTGAATATCATGCTCTAAATACCAGTACTTACTAATAACACACAGGGTCACTGCACCAAATTATACATTTCAATTATACATTTCATAATGCAGCTATGTTTGCATGTTGAGGGCCTTGACAACATTCAATGATTCAGGAAAAAGTGAGTGTGCAATTGATGACCAGTCATACATTCCAACATGAGAAGAACAAAGCTTCCCCACTCATCAAGTGTGAAGTGTGAGTTACTGTCCTTTAGTGCGGGAAAAAAAACAGTGCCCTATCAACTAATGCCAACAGCATTTATGGAGGAAGCATGCATAGTCACACTACAAAGGGGGAGTCACTACAATAAAATGCATTTTAAAAAAAAACAGGGAGCTTTAGAAGCAGGAGTAATTTAACCCCTTCCTGCTGTCACTGCGTTCTATTCCGTCCCGCATTTAATGGGCTTTAAAGCCGTTGAGGAAGAATAGAATGCCGTAGCGGCTTAAGCCCCTTGCAGGATACCAGGGTACTCACCTCTGCCAAAATCTGACAGGCCATGCAGCCCTCCCCTGTCAAATTAGGCCCCCTCAGACCATGTGATCACTCTCAAACAGAAGAAAAAAATTATATGTATATATATATAACACGAATAATTAGGCACACTCCTGGGTTTAAATAGTGTTCAGTTTACTGTGTCCATAAGTTCAAAGTTCAGTAGATCAACGTTTCGACCGATTCAGGTCTTTATCACTTTGTTCTGATCTTGATAAAGACCTGAATAGGTCGAAACGTTGATCTACTGAACTTTGAACTTATGGACACAGTCAACTGAACACTATTTAAACCCAGGAGTGTGCCTAATTATTCGTTATATATATGTTTTCGCTGGTTCTGCTGCACCCTGGTATGTATCTATAATTATTATTCTTAAGGAAGAGTGCCAAACCATCTCTATTTTTTATATATATGTATAGGATGGCTGCTCACCGGTCTTAAAAATGTAAATACTTTATTAGATAAAGTTAAAAATGGCCAACGGTACAAGTACATACATGAACCATATATATCTACAAGTATAATCAAGATAACTCACCCAGGTGTTGTGCACCCGCCTCCAAAGCCGCCGAGTGAACTTCTGTGTGTGCGCGCGCATCCAATTGCATGCTCCATCCATCGTCATACACATAATGCGTACCGACGTAACCGGTTTCAGCACCCGGTTGTCTAGGGAACAATAAACAAAGCACTGCTCTGTGTTTGAAAGGGACCGCACCAGAATAGTGGACAATTAGGGAGTTCAAAGGTTATTAATTTAATCAGTAAGTAAACAGTGTATAGTGCCCACAAAGACCTTAAGCAATAAGGAGCCTATGGTGGAGTGTTTAGGAGATCCCTATATAGGGTGAAAAGATAAAAATGTCAAGAGAGCTTGGCTCGGTGTCAGATTAGAGATCTGAATAACCAGATCTTAGAGTGAAAATAATGTGAAGAAATAAGTTAGTGTATCATATCAATATAAAAGGGTCTTCTCATACCTCAATAAGCATAGTTTAGTACAAAGTGCTTAAGTGAAACAAAATGAAATATTATCCACATATAGTACAAAAATATTCACTAATGATCATATTATTCTAATATAAAAATCTATACCCATCTCTCTTAGGGAAATCTCCATATATTAACATAAAAACAATATAAACAAGCTGGCTATACTAAATAAATGAATGGAAAGTTAGGGTCTCATTAAGCCTTCTAGGAGACACCGTATTTAACTGGTGTATACAAAGCACCACCTGTTGAAGCAACATTCTGCCCCTTTTCCCACCTCTTCTGGGGGGTAAGGGTGGATGTGGTCTATACCCCAAAATTTAAGGGATACCAGCGGATGTCTTTTTTCCAAAAAGTGTTTGGCTACTGGCTTGTAGGCCAATCTAATGCTAGAGCGGTGACCCCTAATCCGCTCTCACAAGGGTGTCTCCGTTTTCCCAACATAGTAGAGGCCACAAGGGCACATCAATTTATAGACCACGTATGGGGTTCTACACGTAATTGTATGCCTTATCTCATACGTCTTATTCGTGTGTGGGTGATTGAATTGTTTGGAAGGGATCATGTCACACAACCTAAACACCGTATGCATCCTTGTTCGTTGCTCTTGACTCTCTTTGAGTAACTGTCCACAGGGTCTGTATGTGCCAACATGTCCCTGAGAAAGAATGCCCAGATAAAGAAGCACACATATGTATTATTAGATATAATTATAATTTGATTTTATATATATATATATATATATATATATATATATCTAGGACATTATTCCTGTTAGGTTTCTTTTATTGATACTATATATATCAATGTGTTTTATCTAACAAGCTATGCGTGTAGTATTTAATCTTATATTAAACAAATACATATATGCAGTATACTGTTATAGAACCAAAACATGAAACACCTGCAGTGTACTAAGGCACTTCAGGAGGGGAAAGCAGTGAATATAAAAGCAACCTTTATTGTATAACATGAGTTACAGGTAACTTAAACCCAAAAAAGTACAATAATACCCAAGGGGTACAGGGTAGCCACGGGCTGCCAAACAAGGATGGGTAAATTAGGCTCAGAGAGATCAGTGGGGAATATGTATGGTGATTGCTATATGTGCTATGTCTGCCAAAAGTCCCCCCTTTACATTAGCTGTCTATTTACCAAATTAGAAAAAAATGAGGAGGCATAAACCCCGCAATCCTAGCACCAGACTGCCAGACAAGAAAGAGCAAATTTGGCTCAGAGATCAGTGGTACCTGGGAAATACGTATGGTGATTGATATATGTGCTATATCTGCCAAGGGCTGGTCTAAAACCCCAGATAAAACTCTTTTAAATATTATAGAGTCACCAGATAGCTTTTAGCATCAAGGTAATGTTTGTTGAGAAAAAAACGCAATAATGTAGATATGCCCCCAAATAGGGCTAAAAAAATCCTAATAGCAGCTAAGGTTCTTGCTGCTTGACAGAAAGAAGAGAATGGTGGTGAAGAAAGAAAGAAGAAGAAAGAAAGAAGAAGAAGAAATTTAAATGGGGTTCAGCTTTATATGCAAAATTGTTTGCAAAAAAAATGTACTCCGTATTTTATTATTTTTAGATTCCAAGATCTCGGTGTTCAGAACGTTGTTCGCCTGGAAAAAGAAAAGTCCAAAAATCTCAAATTCTCTCCCCCTTTTTACTATAGCTGTCCAATAACAAAAATAGAAAAAAGGGGGGAAGCATAAGCCTCACAATCTTAGCCAAACAAACTGACCCTAGGTACCTCGGCACCATGGGATTCCCACTAGTGCCTACCTGAACCAACTGATTGAATCTAAACCAAGTGCATTTAAAGTAACAAAAAAGTGCTACCCATCGTGAGTGGTCTACACACACATATTGTTTTCCATCCTGTTTCTCTTTTTTGATGCCAAGGATGTCATGTTCATTAACAACAGTAGTGTGCAGCGCTAATCAATAATATCACCAAGTACAATATAATGCATGCACTATAATAGTGTAAACCCAAACAGAGAAAACACACAAATACCCCAGAATATACAGGATCAGCTGGTATAAAATTCAATAATACATCCCATTTCTGAAAGTCTGTATTGGGTGATGGTGTTTCTTGATGGTTTTCAAAGATATTTCTCTGTATGAAGCTTGTTCCTCGAAGCAAAATAGTGTAGAACAGGCATACAAATTAAAGATCAAGTATAACCATTTATTGGTATAAAATATAAAAATCTTACATGAAAGCAATGATGATGCCGTTCACAGGTAAGTACCATACACAAAGCACTGTGTATGGTACTTACCTGTGAACGGCATCATCATTGCTTTCATGTAAGATTTTTATATTTTATACCAATAAATGGTTATACTTGATCTTTAATTTGTATGCCTGTTCTACATTATTTTGCTTCGAGGAACAAGCTTCATACAGAGAAATATCTTTGAAAACCATCAAGAAACACCATCACCCAATACAGACTTTCAGAAATGGGATGTATTATTGAATTTTATACCAGCTGATCCTGTATATTCTGGGGTATTTGTGTGTTTTCTCTGTTTGGGTTTACACTATTATAGTGCATGCATTATATTGTACTTGGTGATATTATTGATTAGCGCTGCACACTACTGTTGTTTGTGTTCACTTTGTGCTGTGGGATTTAGTGATTTTTCCCACTAAGTGTGTTTCAGCTGCTTATTGTAGCGCCACGGATTAGACTATTGTTTTTCTTTGTGTCATGTTCATTGTCTGTCTTGTTTGGTTTGTGATTCATCCACATGAAGTTTCTGATTTGCTGATAAACCGAAATTTAGATTAAT
Source organism: Pelobates cultripes (assembly GCA_933207985.1). Taxonomy (NCBI): domain Eukaryota; kingdom Metazoa; phylum Chordata; class Amphibia; order Anura; family Pelobatidae; genus Pelobates; species Pelobates cultripes. The sequence goes on along the minus strand of OW240912.1, from coordinate 412,482,356 downwards.
CCTGATTCATCCAAAACTGAATGCACAAATCTATAGGATATGAAGCAACGTGACATATAAAATTGTGACTGGCTGATAACGTTATTATCTGACCAACACTATCGGAAATCTAGAGCATGGGTATTTATTCCAAATGCAGAAAAATGTGACTATTTTTATTAACTCATTGTTCATTTTTGCTTTGTTTTCAAATGCATTCCATGCATCGTTTGTGCAATGCACTAGAATTGATAACTGAAATCCAGCATGGAATATCCCATTAACTTTGAAATGTTTTTTTCTTCTGTTTCAGATAGTGAAAACTGCATACAATGCGCAAGGTATGAATGGCCCAATGAGAATAAGGATCAATGTATTTCAAAACTGATGGAGTTTCTTTCCTACACTGATGACATATTGGCTGCAGTTTTCGCATTTAGTTCTATTTTCTTTTTCTTGATAACTGTTCTCATATTATTTATTTTTATTTTATTTTGGGAAACACCTATTGTCAAAGCCAATAACAGGAACCTCAGCGTTATTCTTCTTGTTTCCATCATGCTGTGTTTTCTATGTGTGTTTTTATTCCTTGGTCAACCTGCGGATATAACCTGCATGTTCCGTCACACGGTTTTTGGATTCATCTTCTCAACAGCTGTGTCTTCTGTGTTGGCAAAGACTATCATGGTTTATATTGCTTTCAAAGCCACCACACCTGGCAGCACGTGGAAAAAATGGATCAGCGTTAAAATATCCAATTACATAGTCCTATTCTTCTCATCAATTCAAGTACTAATAAATATCAGTTGGTTGGCTACGTGCCCTCCTTTCCAAGAGCTGGACACACACTCCTCTCTAGGAAAGATCATCATTCAGTGTAACGAAGGCTCAGTTATTGCATTTTACTCTGTCCTGGGTTACCTGGGGATTCTGGCAGCTGTTAGCTTTATTATGGCTTATTTAGCCAGGACATTACCGGACAGCTTTAATGAAGCCAAGTACATCACTTTCAGCATGCTGGTGTTCTGCAGTGTTTGGATTGCGATGATCCCAGCTTATCTGAGCACCAAAGGGAAATACATGGTGGCTGTAGAGGTTTTTGCCATATTGGCTTCAAGTGCTGGACTTCTAGGCTGTATATTTTTCCCAAAATGTTTTATAATCATTTTTAGACCAGAAATAAACACAAAAACATATTTGCTTGAAAGTCAAAACAGATAAATTTCAATTTTAATTAAAATGCATACAGTAATTCCCAGTTTTCCATGTATTAGTTTAATCTCTTTACTGGGGAACTCCTCTTTCCTAACCATCCCTCTGTGTTTTTATTTTCACTCCCGTGCTTGATTAACATGTCCTTAGTACTATGGCACTTAAAATGCTCAGTTCACAATTTGGGTGTAGTGTTATACACCCCCATATTAAAATAAAGTTTGTGGAGTTCAGGTTTCAATTTAAGTTGTTATGTGCCAGGATGTATGTTTGTGTGTGTACTAGCATAGAGGTACTCATGACATGAGCTTTTTAATTTGGCAGAGTGCTATAAATGTGGAATAGTTGGCAAAGTACATGGTGTATGTTTGTGTAGCTGAGTGCAATAAAAATTTTACATTCCAATGAAAGTGACATTATACATGGGCAATACACGCTAACCCCTGGGTGACATGACTCACAGGTTCCTCTGTCTCACATAATACACATGAAGTGTCTGTGTGATGAACAGATATTCTCTTGGCAGGTACAACATCTGTGTCTGTCTACTTTAACAGTCTACACTAGGAAACATATAAATAGCACTAATAGAAACTGGTAGAGGGATATTTCCAAGAGAAAGACAAATACTTATCTTCAAAAACAGGTGAAAGCACAAGTGAACTATAAGAAAATAAGGAAACACTAATAGTGTAGTAGAACTTACATGGTATAGAGCCACCACCAACAGTGACTCTACTAATGGCATAGGTTGTTCCTAACATTCTTGCTTGGTGTTGTGAAAGTGTATTAAGACCACGGCCGTCTTTAACGTGGGGCAAACGGGGCAGCTGCCCTGGGCCCAGTTACTCCTGGGGGGCCCAAAGAAGCTGACCCGTGGTCACGCCGCCCGCATGAAAAAAAATTATTTCCCTAATGGGCCCACGGTGCTGGTATTGCGGCTGCACCAGGGCCAGCACACTAAGGAGGCCCAGAGGGTGGCCCATACACTTAGGGCCACCCGGTGAGCATGTTCCAGCAGGGGTCCGGTTGGCGCTGTGGCCCTTTAACAGCGCGACCGGGCTCCTTGCTTAACAGCTGCATGGGAGGAAGTGACGTCTGGAAATCACTTCCTCCCACTTCAAAGACATCGGGCCGTGTGGCATGCGGAGCCAGGATCCAGTGAGGAGGGGGAGCCAGACCCCCAACTCCCAACTACCCCAGCCAGCACACTGGACGCCAGGGAAGGAAGCCTCTTGCAAAGGTAGGAAACTGAAGAGTGTCTGTCTGTGTGTGTGTGTGTGTGTGTCAGTATGTCTGTGTGTGCCAGTATGTCTATGTGTGTGTGTGTGTGTGTCAGTATGTCTGTGTGTGTGTGTCAGTATGTATGTCAGTGTGTGTGTGCGTGTCAGTATGTCTGCTTTGTGTGTGTCAGTGTGTGTGTGTGTCAGTATGTATGTCTGTGTGTCAGTATGTCTGTTTGTGTGTGTCAGTGTGTGTGTGTGTGGGGGTCAGTATGTATGTCTGTGTGTGAGTGTCAGTATGTATGCCTGTGTGTGTCTGTATGTATGTATATCTGTGTGAGTGTCTGCATGTATGTCTGTGTCTGTATCAGTATGTTTCTGTGTGTGTGTGTCGGTATGTATGTGTGTGTGTGTCAGTATGTATGTCTGTGTCTGTATGTCTGTCACATTGTCAGTATGTCTGTCACAGTGTGTCTGTGTATGTCAGTTTGTGTGTGTATCTGTATGCTGTCAGTGTGTGTGTCAGTTTGTGTGTGTGTGTAAGTGTGTGTATCTGTATGTTGTCAGTATGCATGTATCTGTATGTTGCCAATGTGTGTATCTGCATGTGTGTCAGTGTTTGTATCTGCATTTGTCAGGTTATGTATCTGTGTGTCTGTATGTTGTCAATGTATGTGTCTGTGTATCTGTATATTGTCAGTGTATCTGCATGTGTGTGCATCTGTGTGTTTGTATGTGTGTCAGGTTGTGTGTCTGTATAGCTGCATCTGTATGATTGTGTATATCTGTGTATCTGCAAGTGTTTCTGTGTGTGCATGTGTGTGCTTGTGGCAGTGCATGTGTATATGTGCATACATCTCAGCATTCAAACACCAACACTACACGCAAATACACACCTGCTTTCAAACTTCACCACTACATATAAACACACCTCCTTTTTTAAACAACGAAATTATATATAAACACACCAGTGCATTTATAAACCAACACTACACATAAATGCATGCTTGCATTCAAATGCCATCTCCACATACAAACACACCCGACATTCACACATAATCCATACAAAAACATGCTTGCACTCAAACAGACAAATACTACTCAGTGCTAAATACAACCCTGCATGCATGGGAAAATGGTAGAGCCCCAGCTGTCAAAGCATTGTTAGAGTTGCACGACAGATGGGGATCTACCTTTTGCCCCCTCTTGCCCATAATAATTCATGCACCAGAGCCCTCGCTACTTTATGTCCGCCTCTGCGTTGGGACGGGGGGCATGATTGCATGCCAGGGAGGGGATGAAAGGGTCCAGGGGGCCCAAGCAAATGTTTGCCCAGGGTCCAATCAGTATTAAAGACAGCCCCGATTAACACCTATAACAGCATGTAAAAGAGAAATTCATTGTGCAGTCTGATCAAGATATAAAGGATAGAACTCACATGTCATTGAGCCCCATATGGTCGGCTTAGGACTATACAAACATAGATGCCAGACAATATTCAGACAATAAGCCTCTGTAAAAAATGCAGGATCACATTTTTCCAGTGAACAAAACAATTTTTTTTCAAATAAAGTAATAACATAATAAATTACAAACAAATGAAATAATAATAATAATAATAATAATAATAATACAAGCAAATCCAAAATGTGCTTCACATTCAAGCTTACTTAAGATGCTTATTTATAGTATTGTGTGTTTGCCCATATTTTGCCCTATTTAAAAATGTTGATAGCTCACCAAACATCTATTCTATAGACATATTTTTTTATTACAGAATAAAACATTATAGATGTTACTATAATGTAAAGATTCTTAACCCCTTCAGGATGGAGTCAATAGTACACATTCTGATCAAAACAAAATGTAAACAAAAACTGGAATTTGCGCTATATGTCTGTTCAACCGTAATTCACCTCTTTCATAATAAGTGCCCCCACACGTATTATATATCATTTTGTTCAGGAGAAACAGGGCTTTTATTTCTCATGAACTATTCATATATGAAACATAATTTATTATGAATAAAATAAAAAGAAACTGTGAGAAATGTAATTTAAAAAAAATAAATTGTAGTTCCGCCTTACATATTAGCTGTAAATGTCATAATACTGTTAGCTTTTACTGCAAAAAAAACACCTACTTGGATTCAGCAAAGTCTCATGAGTAGAGTTGAGCGGACACCTGGATGTTCGGGTCTGGTGGGTTTGAAACTTTGAGAAAAAGTCCGGGTTCGGGATCGAACTTGACCCTGAAACTGAAGCCCATTGAAGTCAATGGAGACCCGAACTTTTGGCCACAAAAATGCCTCTAAAAAAGTCCTGGAGAGGGCTAGAGGGCTGCAAGAGGAAGTAAAATGTGGGTAAGAGTAGGACAAATGCCCTGCAAACAAATGTGGATAGAGAAATCACTTAAAATCACATAGAAATAAAAAATACAGCTGAGCCATAAAATAGCACTAGATGGAATCTTTGATTTTAGCTTTGGAAGAACATAAATCAAAATCTGAAGCATGGCTGTCTGGAGGATCACCAGAATTATCCATTTGAGAGAGGATTGGAGTGCAGGGTATTCTCATTGTTCAAACTGCGCTCAATTCCTGATGCATGGAGAAAGGGCCTTCACAAGCCTCTGCTATTGTGTACATAGTTTATACTAAGAGACCCATAGGTTGAGGAGGCGGTAACCGTGGCGGTGTAGGTGGAAGCGGAGGTGGAGGGGGTAGCCAACACTGTTTTTTATTTGTTTTGGTTTTTTTTGTTTTGTTTTTTTCAATTGGGATAGCCTCCAAAATATTGGGACATATTAAAAATAAACATTTGTGGCCTGCTGTGCATTTCTTGCAGTCCTGATGCATGGAGAAATGCTCAACTCCTGATGCATTGAGAAAAGGCCTTCACAAGCCTCTGCTACTGTGTACATAGTTTATACTAAGTGACCCATAGGTTGAGGAGTCGGTGACCGTGGCGGTGTAGGTGGAAGCAGCGGTGGAGGAGGAGGTAGCCAACACTGTTTATATATATCTATTTTTTATTTTAATTGGGGTAGCCCCCAAAATATTGGGACATAGAAAAAAAGAAAACTGTTCTGCAGAGCGACTGACCCGTATAAGATTAGGCAGAAAGAGGCTAAGCAAGTTATAAGAGCTTCCAAATCACACACAGAAGAGAAAATAGCACAGTCAGTAAAAAAGGGGGATAAAACATTTTTTTAGATACATAAATGAGAAAAGAAAAGTAAAACAAGGATTAGTTAGATTAAAAACAAAAGAAGGAAGGTATGTAGAAGAGGATAAAGGTCAGGCTGACTGCCTCAATGAATATTTTTGTTCTGTATTTACAGAAGAAAATGAAGGAAAGGGACCTCAGTTGAGAAAAAGGATAAATGAGTCATTTATTACACGTGAGTTTACAGAGGAAGAGGTTCTATTTCAACTGTCAAAAGTAAAGACAAATAAGTCAATGGGACCTGATGGAATACACCCAAAGCTATTAAAAGAGCTTAGTGGTGTACTAGCAAAACCATTAACAGATTTATTTAACCAATCATTGTTAACAGGAGTAGTCCCAGAAGATTGGAAGTTAGCGAATGTTGTGCCCATTTACAAGAAAGGTAATAGGGAGGAGTCGGGCAACTATAGGCCAGTAAGCCTTACTTCAGTAGTGGGGAAAGTGATGGAAACCATGTTAAAGGATAGGATTGATGAACATCTAAAAACACATGGATTTCAAGATCAGAGACAACATGGGTTTACTTCAGGGAGATCATGCCAAACTAATCTTATTGATTTTTTTGATTGGGTAACTAAAATTATAGATCAGGGTGGTGCAGTAGACATTGCTTACCTAGATTTCAGTAAGGCTTTTGACACTGTTGCACATAGAAGGCTTATCAATAAACTGCAATCTTTAAGTTTGGATTCCAATATTGTTGAATGGGTAAGGCAGTGGCTGAGTGATAGACAACAGAGGGTTGTAGTTAATGGAATATATTCGAAGCTTGGACTTGTCACCAGTGGGGTACCTCAAGGATCTGTACTTGGACCCATTCTCTTTAATATTTTTATTAGTGATATTGCAGAAGGTCTTGATGGTAAGGTATGTCTTTTTGATGATGATACTAAGATATGTAACAGGGTTGATGTTCCAGGAGGGATAAGCCAAATGGCAAATGATTTAGGTAAACTAGAAAAATGGTCAGAATTGTGGAAACTGACATTTAATGTGGATAAGTGCAAGATAATGCATCTTGGACGTAAAAACCCAAGGGCAGAGTACAAAATATTTGATAGAGTCCTAACCTCAACATATGAGGAAAGGGATTTAGGGGTGATTATTTCTGATGACTTAAAGGTAGGCAAACAATGTAATAGAGCAGCAGGAAATGCTAGCAGAATGCTTGGTTGTATAGGGAGAGGTATTAGCAGTAGAAAGAAGGAAGTGCTCATGCCATTGTACAGAACACTGGTAAGACCTCACTTGGAGTATTGTACACAGTACTGGAAACTGTATCTTTAGAAGGATATTGATACCTTAGAGAGGGTTCAGAGAAGGGCTACTAAACTGGTTCATGGATTGCGGGATAAAACTTACCAGGAAAGGTTAAAGGATCTTAACATGTATAGCTTGGAGGAAAGACGAGACAGGGGGGATATGATAGAAACATTTAAATATATAAAGGGAATCAACACAGTAAAGGAGGAGACTATATTTAAAAGAAGAAAAACTACCACAACAAGAGGACATAGTCTTAAATTAGAGGGACAAAGGTTTAAAAATAATATCAGGAAGTATTACTTTACTGAGAGGGTAGTGGATGCATGGAATAGCCTTCCAGCTGAAGTGGTAAAGGTTAACACAGTAAAGGAGTTTAAGCATGCGTGGGATAGGTATAAGGCTATCCAAACTATAAGATAAGGCTAGGGACTAATGAAAGTATTTAGAAAAATGGGCAGACTAGATGGGCCGAATGGTTCTTATCTGCCCTCACATTCTATGTTTCTATGTTTCTATGTGCATGCTGCATCTGAAACTCCACTGTCGCCTGCTGCTGCTCGCACAGTCTCATGAGGTGGTGAGCGGGAAGGCCGAAGTTATGCTGCAGTGCAGACAGGCGAGCTGTAGCAGGGTGAGAACGCCAAAAGCGCGCACAGACGGCCCGCACTTTCTGCAGCAGCTCTGATATATCTGGGTATACACCGTGGCATCACAAGGGCCACCCAGAACTGGCTCAACTCCCATCAAGCCAAGTTCCTGGAGGAGATCACCCAGCTCGTCATGCTAGAGCACTTTTTCAATGTGCTGCCCAATGAGAAGGTGACGACGCATTCGTATGTCAATCCATATCAACTTTCGATGCCATTGACTGCACCTACCATGGTGACTACGGGTAACGGGGAATCAGAGTTTGATTCCGTACAGGGACCCTGAGAAACGACTACCACATGCAATGAAGGCAGTAGGCGCGCAAATGACCCACTCCCGACGCTGGAAGGTAGTGACGACAAATAACAATACAGGACTCTTTAGAGTCCACTTGAAATCCTTTAACTCTGATCAATTGGAGGGAAGTCAGGTGCAGAGTCACTGACCCATGCATGCTGCAGCATACAGTCTCTCCATCATGTGCAAGATGGAGTTCCACCTTGTGGGCACGTCGCAAATGAGGCAGTGAGCGGGAAGGCCAAAGTTATGCTGTAGCGCAGACAGACGAGCAGCAGCGAGGTGAGAATGCCGAAAGTGTGCACAGCCGCTACAGTGAATGTCACATTATGTTTCAAGTTGCGGATCAGTCTAGTGATGGCTTCTGGTATCCAGTACTCTTTTTACTGAAGCTGCATCAGGGTATGTGTGTATGTGGCCGCGCAAACACTGGTGCTCAACATCAGGGGGCGTGCGGTTACCCTGCACCAGACCCTGCTAATCCATTCCACACTGTGACTCCTTACTTCTACATCAGACATACTGGGTCCTGGTCGTCTGTTTGCTGCCCAGACAGTGTCTGGGTCCCGGTCACCGGACTGCGAAACTGCGAATGGCTCGTTAAATCTGTTATGGTTCTCTTTATCGCTTCAACTGTTACTTCGATAACTGTGGGAATTCTAAAGATAATACGTGCCGACGAGCGCTAGGGAACGGCAGCTCCGCTTTTGCACCCTGCTCCCTCTTATGCTGTGCTGGTGCCTCTGTGCGACCAGTGCCTCTTCCTCCAAACTACAGACGTCACTCGCATGACCTTGATTCCATGTGGGGTGTAGGACCTCATCATCCTCCACATCATCTTCTACCCACTCCTCAACACTGCCCTTCTTGCCGTTATGCACACTGCAGAAAGCCACAGCAGTTGGCACCTGTGTTTTTCCAGCATGTAAAGTCTGCAAAGGACATATGGAAACTGTTTTAGAAATATTTGTATCCATGCAACAGTTTTACCTATAAACTGACCTCTCAGTTTGACTTGTGAGGGTACTGACCCAGAATTAAAATATTGTTTAAGTACCTCTTAGCTTTTGATAACTGGTTTAAATATAGCAGCTTGTTACCTGGTAGTTTCTAGTGTAGAAAATATCAATCTGTTTTCTATCACTTAGACCTGTGTACCAAGTGTTGTGGGTGTGAAACAATATTACAAGTATGTAGTAAATTCGAATCAAAGTTACGCTTCGATTTGACTCTCACATATGAAGAGCAGGCCCCAAAATGTACAATTTAGCAGATTAGCAGCAAAACAATTAGAATGTTTACAATTTCGCTGTAACCGCAGTATTTGACGCTTCTATTTGACTCTCAGATATTAAGTGCACGCCCCAAAATGTACAATTTAGCAGATTAGCACCCAGAAAATTAGAATTTTTACAAGTGCGCTATAAGCCCACTATTAGACGCTTCGATTTGACTCTAAGATATGAAGAGCAGGCCCCAAAATGCACTATTTAGCAGATTAGCAGCAAAACAATTAGAATGTTTACAAGTGCGCTGTAAGTGCACTATTAGATGCTTTGATTTGACTCTCAGATATGAAGTGCACACCCCAAAATGTACTATTTAGCAGATTTGCACCCAGAAAATTAGAATTTTTACAAGTGCGCTGTAAGCACACTATTAGACGCTTCTATTTGACTCTCAGATATGAAGAGCAGGCCACAAAATGTACTATATAGCAGATTAGAACCTAGAAAATAAGAATGTTTACCACTGCGCTGAAAGCCCACTATTAGACGCTTCTCTTTGACTCTCAGATATGAAGTGCAGGCCCCAAAATGTACTATTTAGCAGATTAGCAGCAAAACAATTAGAATGTTTACAATTTCGCTGTAACCGCATTATTTGACGCTTCGATTTGACTCTCAGATATGAAGTGCACGCCCCAAAATTTACTATTTAGCAGATTAGCAGCAAAACAATTAGAATGTTTACAAGTGCGCTGTAGGTGCACTATTAGACGCTTCGATTTGACTCTAAGATATGAAGTGCAGGCCCCAAAATGTACTATTTGGCAGATTAGCAGCAAAACAATTAGAATGTTTACAAGTGCGCTGTAGGTGCACTATTAGATGCTTCGATTTGACTCTCAGATATGAAGTGCACGCCCCAAAATGTACTCTTTAGCAGATTAACACCCAGAAAATTTGAATATTTACAAGTGCGCTGTAAGCGCACTATTAGACGCTTCGATTTGACTCTCAGATATGAAGAGCAGGCCCCAAAATGTACTGTTTAGCAGATTAGCAGCAAAACAATAGGAATGTATACAAGTGCGCTGTAAGCGTACTATTAGACGCTTCGATTTGACTCTCAGATATGAAGAGCAGGCCCCAAAATGTACTATTTAGCAGATTAGCAGCAAAACAATTAGAATGTTTACAACTGCGCTGTAAGCGCACTATTAGACGCTTCTATTTGACTCTCAGATATGAAGTGCACACCCCAAAATGTACTATTTAGCAGATTAGCACCCAGAAAATTAGAATATTTACAAGTGCGCTGTAAGCGCACTATTAGACGCTTCGATTTGACTCTCAGATATGAAGAGCAGGCCCCAAAATGTACTGTTTAGCAGATTAGCAGCAAAACAATAGGAATGTATACAAGTGCGCTGTAAGCGTACTATTAGACGCTTCGATTTGAATCTCAGATATGAAGAGCAGGCCCCAAAATGTACTATTTATCAGATTAGCAGCAAAACAATTAGAATGTTTACAACTGCGCTGTAAGCGCACTATTAGACGCTTCTATTTGACTCTCAGATATGAAGTGCACACCCCAAAATGTACTATTTAGCAGATTAGCACCCAGAAAATTAGAATATTTACAAGTGCACTGTAAGCGCACTATTAGACGCTTCGATTTGACTCTCAGATATGAAGAGCAGGCCCCAAAATGTACTGTTTAGCAGATTAGCAGCAAAACAATAGGAATGTATACAAGTGCGCTGTAAGCGTACTATTAGACGCTTCGATTTGACTCTCAGATATGAAGAGCAGGCCCCAAAATGCACTATTTAGCAGATTAGCAGCAAAACAATTAGAATGTTTACAAGTGCGCTGTAAGTGCACTATTAGATGCTTTGATTTGACTCTAAGATATGAAGAGCAGGCCCCAAAATGTACTATTTAGCAGATTAGCAGCAAAACAATTAGAATGTTTACAAGTGCGCTGTAAGTGCACTATTAGACGCTTCTATTTGACTCTCAGATATGAAGTGCACGCCCCAAAATGTACTCTTTAGCAGATTAACACCCAGAAAATTTGAATATTTACAAGTGCGCTGTAAGCGCACTATTAGACGCTTCGATTTGACTCTCAGATATGAAGAGCAGGCCCCAAAATGTACTGTTTAGCAGATTAGCAGCAAAACAATAGGAATGTATACAAGTGCGCTGTAAGCTTACTATTAGACGCTTCGATTTGACTCTCAGATATGAAGAGCAGGCCCCAAAATGTACTATTTAGCAGATTAGCAGCAAAACAATTAGAATGTTTACAACTGCGCTGTAAGAGCACTATTAGACGCTTCTATTTGACTCTCAGATATGAAGTGCACACCCCAAAATGTACTATTTAGCAGATTAGCACCCAGAAAATTAGAATATTTACAAGTACACTGTAAGCGCACTATTAGACGCTTCGATTTGACTCTCAGATATGAAGAGCAGGCCCCAAAATGTACTGTTTAGCAGATTAGCAGCAAAACAATAGGAATGTATACAAGTGCGCTGTAAGCGTACTATTAGACGCTTCGATTTGACTCTCAGATATGAAGAGCAGGCCCCAAAATGTACTATTTAGCAGATTAGCAGCAAAACAATTAGAATGTTTACAAGTGCACTGTAAGCGCACTATTAGACGCTAAGATTTGACTCTAAGATATGAAGTGCACCCCACTAAAATACTATTTAGCAATTTAGCACCCAGAAAATGTTAAGTTTTAAAACTGCAATGTGACAGCAGTATATGACGCTTCTATTTGACTCTCAGATATGAAGTGCACCCCACTAATGTACTATTTAGCACCAAAAAAATTGACTTCTTAAAATTCAGATGTAACCGCGATATTTGACGCTTCTATTTGACTCTCAGCTTAATTATAGAGGCTGGGTCACATGCTGCACTGGCCAATTACAGCCATGCCATTAGTAGGCATGGCTGTGATGGCTTCTAAGGGCTTGTTGATTGGCTGCCCTGCAGCCTTTGAAAACGCGTCTTTAAATCGCCGAACAACGAACTCCAACCCGAACATACATACATATGTCCGTGTTCAGGTCCGGGGTCCAAAAAACATAATGTTCGATACGAACCCGAAATTTACAGTCCAGGTTCGCTCAACTCTAACCACAGTGTTCCAATCACCACCTATAGGAATATACCTTTTTTTATTTTATCCAGCTTACTAAATATCTTTTTGTAAAATTCGTTGGTGGCATATACATTTGCCAAAGTGTAGATCTTGTCATTTAATTTACAAATTACTATCAAATATCTAAAATTCATCTCTCTCTCTACAAATGATAGCCATCCCCCTTTTTTTCCCTCTTAGATTTGCACATAAAACAATTGGATATCTAGAAAACTTCCACTGATCCTGACTGTTGTTTTTCCAATGTGACTCTTGTATAAAACATAGATTTATATTGTCATCTAATAGTTTTTTATAAAGTATACCACTCTTAATAGGATTATTCAAACCGTGGGCATTTATAGATGTTATTTTAATTGACAATTCACATCCTGCAAACTCTCCGACCAGCATCCTCAGTGCTACAAGTAACCCCTATAATGACAATAATAAACACACAAAAAACACAAAACATATTTACAAAAACGAAATACGAAACTCTGCTTTTGATAGCACCTTATCTGGCGGTTAACCTGAAAGTCAAACATACTCCTACTTAAATCAGGGGTAAATAAACGCTGGTGGTTATAAGAACTTGGTTTTCATGTTTAGTATATTACGGTGGATCCAGTATACTTAAAAGTTAATCTAGACCGGACTTAGTTTTAAAGAAAAAATATTTACAGTACAAAATATCTACTACACCCGTACATTTTTCTTTATTATAAAGTTTATCTGAGGATAAAGTTTATAGTGAGAATTTACAGTTCAGCTATTTCAGCCTTAAACCTGAAATTCGCTTTGAATTCTCACTTTTGTGAATTACCCTTTTTTTCAGATTATGTCTTTCAATGATTTTACTATGTGACCACTAGGTGGCAGTCAAGGTCAGCACAAAAGTCAGTATCACACTGAAAGCACAAATCTTACAACACCCACATCACACACTATGAGCTATGATTCACACAGAGCTCAGGCAACAGGCGAGATATAGATATATTAAACTACCTACACTGCAGCTAAGTAGGACAGGGGATGTGATGTTTTGGGGTTTTGAATTGCACATCCCATTCTGGTTTAGTTTTAAGGGAAATGTGGTAAGCAATATACTGTTTGTTTGTATATATATATATATATATAAATAAAATAAAAATGCTGATCTATGAAAATAACTAAATCACATAAAGAAAATTGGTAAAGTCATGTAAAATGTCATCCCATAAATGTTTGAAAGATATTGTCTGTGGAACAACAAATGTTCTAATGGTTTATTCACTAAACAGTCAGTTGTGGTAAGTTGAAGACTAAAGCATTAAAGACTGAATGTGATGGAACTTTTCAATGTCAATTAGTGGAACTGTTAAGTACTCAGTTTCAGTTTTGTGGGTGGTTTAAAATATTCTAAATATGGTTTGCTGGGTGTAACCTAGCTCTCTGTACCTCTGGCTGGGTACTTCCGCCAAGGACCGATTCCTAGCAGGAACAGGGGACAAACCGCAGCACTTCTGCCCACAGTCGTCATAGCTTGACTGGGGCCCTGGAACCGCTTCTTCCTGGAGCTGAATGGGTAATTCGCTCTAGACACCCCCAGGCACAGGACGACGCCCAGTCCTGGGAGCTCTAGTCCTTACAAGGACTTTCCCCGTTGATCACTGGAACAGTGATTAAAGAGTAGCCCTTCTCCCTCCCAGTAACAAGACAACACATAGTTCTGGGAGTACAAGCTGGAATGCTTTTATTGGCAGCCACAACTGGCCTTATATGCAGGTCCCCATGCCAGGGACACTTCCCCCTGGACCTGAGAGTAAACCACAGTAAAAGCAAATACACAATTACATTGGCTCTCAGATCTGGGACACTCCCATACATAGTAAGATAATCCCTCCTCTGTGCCTGGGAGATAATTGAGTCAAACTCAATTATCTCCAGGTACAAAAAAACACACATTTCCCAAACATCCCAAAAGTAACTTAAAAATACATAAAAACCCAAAAAAGTTACCCTTAATAGCCCAGATCCGGGTGACCAACATATCCAAAAATCACCCAGATCGGTTCAGGGGTTCAGGAATTTCTTGGAAGTCATAATTTGGCCTAGCGCACGCATAGTCCCATGCCCAAAACAGTTCCAGAGAATCAGGGCTTTCGGTTGATCTAGTTCGGTAATTTAAAAATCAAACAAACTACCGAACATAGTCAATGTTCTTACCCTGGAGTTTGTTCCCCTTGTTTGTGGGAACACTTATAACAGCACCTTTCTAAGTGTTATAGAACCGAACCCAGTCGATCATGGAAGCCCAGCAGTGTTCGGGAGTATCAGTGTCTGAAAATAGTTCCATGAACTCGACAGGTTTCATGCAAACAAGATGGCCGCCACCTCGTGGTCATCCATAGGAATTGCGGCCACCCAGACGAACACTTAGAACACTGCGGTGGAAATTGCTACAAAGTATTAATTAGGCTTAACAAGCTCCAGAGTGGTCTCCAGTTCGTGTGGCTGTTTGGTTACTGAACCATATAGTCCAAATACACGAACGGAGACTTTTACATCACATTTTACAGGGTCCATAGTCTGTGGGCAAGAGACTGGCAAGCAGGCTCCTCCAGGAACTTGTGACAAACTCATTTGGAAAGGGGAGTTTGTTACACATGTTCCCCCTCCCGTGAAGACTACCCAGGCACCAGACCTCCAATCGGTCTGGATCTGTGATAGTCTGGTGGCCTTTACCAAAAGGCATAGTTGTCCAGATGGCCTCCTGCCCCAAGTGCCCATTTGTACAGCCTGGATACACTCCCCCCTGGTTGGACCAAGTTGTGGCTGGGGACGGAGGGTCCAGTTTCCCTCATCCGTGCCTGGTAGCCAGCAGTTCAGCTAGGTTGGTTGGTGGGTCGTCAGACCCCAGAACAAAGGGGTAGGTAGGGCAGAGGCTGCGCACACCTATGCCTATAAATACTCTAATATTATGCAATCAGGAATGCAGGATATTTGAGAACTTGGGAAAAATGTGCTACCCATAGTGAGTGAGAATATAAAAGCGCCCATCGCAAGTTTTGATATATAATTACACCTTCATCAGTGATATCAAATGTTGAGTCTCCTGTGTACCGCATATATAAATGGCATGTTAATTAGCCATGTGTGTACTGACCAATCAACGTCCTAACAGACATTTGAGAGTTGTAGTTCAATTATCCAATCGGAAGCCGACACGTTTTAAAAAGGCAGAAGCATTGGCGGCATAAATGCAGAAGGATGCCTCTACAGGCGGATATGCCAGTCATCCAATCAGAGACCAATACATTTTAGAGAGGTAGAGCAAGGATGCCTCCAAAAGGCAGATAATCAAGCCAATACCTAGTAATTAAGGTACCCTAGGCACATGTACAGGGAGAGAAATATCAAGGACACTCATGGGTAGGTCAATCCTCTGGGTTATTTGAAGAATCGCCTCTGAAGGCAGATCCGCCAAGTCTATTTTAAATTATGCCAGGCACCGCTCCATAAGGCCCACTGCGTGGAGAAGTGACTTGAGCACTCCTGCAGATAGCCCATGCCATGGTGCAAGGTTCCGAACCAGCTCACCCTATTAAACTCACTTCTATGGAGCTTGTTTTTTTTCTTTACTTTTGCAATCCCCATCTCATATTCTCCCTAATTCCCATTCAGTGAATACAACTCAACTGCCTTATACATAATCTACTAAGCAAAATGTTTTATTTTTATTTTTTATTTTAATTCATTGTGGTTTCTTTAAATTCCATCTGGTGCATTCTCACCACTCAGCACATCCCAAAATCTCAGCCTGTGAACTTTTGTCACCACAAATCCATCAGCTCTATTCTTTTTATAGCTATCCAATGAGAAATGTCCCTCTGAAGCTGGTGAGGTAAGTGGTGGCAGTGACCTCAGCCTCTTAAATCAAATATGTACACTACGGCAAATATTGCATGGTGCTCAATGACTCCACAAGTATGCACCCAATGCACTAGTTGTGGACACAAACGAACAGAACAGTGATTCAGTTCTGTAATGATCCATAATGGTTGTTTGCTGATGTTACAGAATGTATGGATGAAAATTCAGAGTAGGACATGAGCATAATCGTGCTAAGCTGCTTAATGTTATCAGCTTATGAGATATAGGTCAGGTGGGTGTTTTTAATCATGAGAGACACTTTCGCACGAGGAAAGAAAGAGATAGTTTCAATGCGTTTATATGTATACCAGTGGAATTACACTGCAAGACAAATTCCTCCCTAAAAACAATCATAGCCTGGCAAATAAGCTTCCGTCATCACACTGTAAAATGTATTATTTGCAACAATAGCAAATATTATGTATATTATGTATATGCACTGGCCAAGTTGGACAGTTTTTCATGTCACTTATTTTGGCTTTGGTTTAACCTATTCAAATTTCTGTTCACCAAAATAAACCATTAACCATACGTAAATAAAACCAATATGTATGTGCATTGAACCGTTTTGTTAATTTAGTCTAAAACAGACTGTGTTGAGTATCCAATAGGCAGGTGCCTGCCGAGAAAATTTGGCACCGAACCATTTTTACCAAAAACTGAACATTTTTTGGGACACCACAGTCAATTTTTCTCAGCCGAATTTTAGCAACAATGTGCTGATTCAGAAACTGAGATAAAAAGTGCAAAATGGGCCAAGCAGTGTACTGTAAAATAGATAGATAATGTAATATTATGCATTTATTTTGCAGTGCACTGACTTTCTCACTTTTTAGTTCAAAGATCAACTTAGAAAAACGAATTAATAGAGGGGAAAACAGGTGGAATAATAAAGAACATCTATATTTATTACATATATAATATATAAATATAGATTGGGTTACTGCTGCTTGTTTTTTTTTCTTTGTATAGCTCAATCGATCTGTGAATAAAATCAACATATAGTGACTGTTTTTCTAGCCATCAATCATATTTTTTTTCCCCTACCTATCATCTCTCGTCTTGACACCGTGGGTGGAATTCAGAATTAAGAACCCAAACGAATATGTACGAACATGTTCGGCATTGCATGTCTCGGATGGTTTGTGATTGGGGTCTTTCGGCTCTGAGTTCGTAAATTTGTGATTTGGCCCAAAATTCATTTTAAAGTATGTCCTGTTTTTTTGTTTCCAAATGCTCTTAGGGCCACCCAATGGCAATTTATATTCAGGGACTGAGTCAGTGCTGCAGTGCTTTAACCCCTTAAGGACACATGACATGTTTGACACGTCATGATTCCCTTTTATTCCAGAAGTTTGGTCCTTAAGGGGTTAAGAGCACGACCAGGCCCCTGTGATGATGTCAGAATGCTGTGGGAAGTGACAGTCGTTCATTTTCTCCCAGCATTTACCAAGAGCTGCGCAGAGAAGGAGGGCACAGTGGGAGCTCTGACTCCCATCAGCCTGAGCCAGCCACTGGACCCCAGGAATGTCACCCTCCTGCACTCAAAAGGTCTAAAACAGGAGAGTGACTAAAAATTGTACATTTTGCATTTATGTATGTGTGTATCTGTTTGTATGTGTGTGTGTCTGTATGTGTATCTGTTAGTATATGTGTCTTTATGTGTATCTGCATGTGTGTCTGTGTATCTGTATGTGATCCAGTGTATCTGTATGTGTTTCTGTGTGTCCGTATGTGTATCTGTGTCCATTCATCCGTATACCTATCTATGTGTATGTGTGAATCTATGAGTCTGTGTTTGTATGGGTATCTGTATGTGTATCTGTGTAACTGTATGCCTATCTGTAGGTCCAGGGGGCCCGCGCAAAGGCTTGCCCAGGGTCCAATCAGTATTTAAGATGGTCTTGACTTGACTTGGTCATACTATGCATAAGCTTAATACTAATAACAAAGTACATTATTTTTGAAAGGTTCTTCTCTATGTCATCCTAATGCCTACTCCTGTGACATTAATTTAACTAGGTCACTCTGCAGTGCAGTAGGCTAGCACAGGGGGGACTTATCAGGTGTCCTATGCTCTCAGGGCCACCGGATGGGCATTGCCGAGCAGGGGCACGGTCTGGTGCTCTGACACTTTATCAGTGCGTCCGTGCACTGTGTGTGTATCTATGTGTGTGTCAGTGTGTGTGTATCTGTACCAGTGCACACATCTATGTGTGTGTCAGTGTGTATATATGTTTTCATCTGTGTGTTAGTTTGTGTGTATGTTTTGGTGTGTGTATGTGTCAGTGTGTATCAGTGTGTGTGTGTCAATGTGTATATGTATCTGTGTAAGTATGTATGTATGTGGCAGTGTATGTGTAAATGTGCATACATCCCAGAAATCAAACGCCAACACTGCATGCAAACATATTCCTGTAATAAAATGCAAACATTACATACAAACACAGCTGAGGGGGGGGAGGGGCTACTTTTTAGATATCCTTGTGGTAGAGGGGCACCCAAAAATATTCATTGCACCAGGGGACCCGCTCTACATTAGTTCTATCACTGCTGCAGGGCAAGCTTGTATTAGACATAAATAAATAAACCCAATGCACACTAGAATATATTGCATAAAAATACTTTATTCATATGATAGAATATCAAAAATACATTAGAATTAAAGTGCAAGCACCCTATAAATAACCCATAAACCTAGGCACAAAATGCTCACTACATTAACCCTGAGAATACAACGCACTGATGTTTCTTAATAAATTAAGGGCATTTAGCATATATCAAGAAACCCCCCACTTTCCACCCCCATGAATAATATTTCTGAGTAGGAGCCCGGTCGGTTGCTGGCCCTTTAAGAGCATGACCAGGCCCCTGCAGTATCTGTATGTATCTGCAGTATCAGTATCCCGGGAGGAAGTGATACACAGCCTGTCACTTCCTCCCAGCTAAGAAGACAGCGGGGAGAGAGGACAGCGGGGAGAGAGCACACAGGCAGCATGGAGGCAAGTAGAGGCTGGAGTAAGCAGCTACATGCTCACTCCCATCAGCCTCAGCCAAGAAACAAAGTAAGCTAAGGGTGGCTGCAGATCAAATTGTTATGCCTTGTGTGTGTATGTGCTAGTGTGTGTGTCATTGTATATCTGAGTGTGTGTATCTAAATGTGTGTGTTTGTGTGTATGTGCAAGTGTGTGTATCTGTGTGTATCTAAGTGCATGTATATGCCAGTGTGTGTGTATGGATCTAAGTGTGTATGTACCAGTGAGTGTATGTACCAGTGTGTGTATCTCTGATTACATGAGTGTGTGTAAGTGTGTATCTAAGTGTGTGTGTATATGTTCAAGTGTGTGTATCTGAAAGAGTGTGTAAGTACCAGTGTGTGTATCTGTATGTATCTAAGTGTGTGTATGTGCCTGTGAGTGTATCTAAGTGTGTATATATCAGTCTGTGTACCTGTGTGTATTTGAGTGTGTGTGTGTATGTATCTGAATGTCAGTGTGTATCTTAGTGTGTGTGTAGCAGTGTCTGTATGTGTCAGTGTCCGTATCTGTGTGTCAGTGTCCGTACCTCTGTGTGTCAAGGTGTGTGCATGAGTCCGTTTGTTAATAGTGTGTGTAAATAGTTGCAATATGTAAATAGTTGTGTTCTGTCATAATAAAATGTCATGTCATTGTTTATACATATTTGGTGGCTGTGTGCGTTTTGGGACACGTTTGTGTCTGTGTGTACGTGTGTGTGCGTGGCAGTGCGCGCATGGAGTGTGTAGTTGCTGGTGAAGCCACTTCCCTGAAATTAGCTTTTTCATGTTGGGATGTCTGAATAGGGCACTGAACAAATGCGTTATTTCTTTAGCCACCTCCCCCCCTAAAAAAATGTCAGGAGCCATTGAATATTTAGAATTTTCGAGGCATTGCCGCTATGATGTCAGTGCACATGCGCTGCATAATAAAAGGGGGCATCATGGAGAGTCCGACATGCTGTGCCGACACCGAGAGGAGTCAGCAATCTGAGTTCCACCACGGGGGAGCAAGGTGACAGATTCAAGTTCTCATTTTTCTAACCGTTCTAAAGTGCACTTAAGTGATCTATAATTAAAAACTGTTGTGGGAAAGAAAAAACAAATCATTGGGCTAACCCTTTTTGGCTCCTTCTGTTTCTACAGCCAATTTGCGCATTCCGCTTATGACGTCATCACGTATTCAAACTACTTTAAACAGTGTTTGTACTGTGATAGAATTTATCTTGATTCCAAGGCTCACGCTTATAGGTGTCATATAATGATATCCTATATTAAAATTGGCTAACTTGGACTCAGGAAATGCTTGATGCTTAAACAACACTTAAGACCATATATGTCTAAGTTCCGGGATCAGAGAGCCCCCACCTAAGATGTCTCTTCTCTAATCTTTTTGTTCTCTCTTACCTTGAAACTTATTTGTTATGTGTACATGACGCTCATCCCTATGTCTTATCTTTACTCTCTTCCTATTACTGTTCTAAGAGTATTTGCACGGAAGCACTTACTTTTTAATGTATAAAACCCAGCTGATGAATAAAACGTCAGAGGCTTATTTCGAATACCAACAGGTCTCTGGTGTCTAATAGTGTTGTCGCGAACACAAAATTTTCGGTTCGCGAACAGCGGACGCGAACTTCCGCAAATGTTTGCGAACCGGCGAACCGGGCGAACCGCCATAGACTTCAATGGGAAGGCGAATTTTAAAACACACAGGGACTCTTTATGGCCACAATAGTGATGGAAAAGTTGTTTCAAGGGGACTAACACCTGGACTGTGGCATGCCGGAGGGGGATCCATGGCAAAACTCCCATGGAAAATTACACAGTTGATACAGAGTCTGGTTTTAATCCATAAAGGGCAGAAATCACCTAACATTCCTAAATCACAATCAATATGGATTGACACATGACATATGACATATTGACACCTTGACATATGGATTGACACCTGTCCTCAGAGCCCCTGATACACACTGACACAGAGCAGAATAGAGACTGTTCCTCCTACATAGGGTCACTTGGCAGATATGGATTGACACCTGTCCTCAGAGCCCCTGATACACACTGACACAGAGCAGAATAGAGACTGTTCCTCCTACATAGGGTCACTTGGCAGATATGGATTGACACCTGTCCTCAGAGACCATGATACACACTGACACAGAGCAGAATAGAGACTGTTCTCCTACATAGGGTCACTTGGCAGATATGGATTGACACCTGTCCTTAGGATCCCTGATACACACTGACACAGAGCAGAATAGGGACTGTTCTCCTACATAGGGTCACTTGGCAGATATGGATTGACACCTGTCCTCAGAGACCATGATACACACTGACACAGAGCAGAATAGAGACTGTTCCCCCTACATAGGGTCACTTGGCAGATATGGATTAACACCTGTCCTCAGAGACCATGATACACACTGACACAGAGCAGAATAGAGACTGTTCTCCTACATAGGGTCAATTGGCAGATATGGATTGACACCTGTCCTCGGAGCCCCTGATACACACTGACAAAGGGAAGAATAGAGACTGTTCCTCCTACATAGGGTCACTTGGCAGATATGGATTGACACCTGTCCTCAGAGACCATGATACACACTGATACAGAGCAGAATAGAGACTGTTCTCCTACATAGGGTCACTTGGCAGATATGGATTAACACCTGTCCTCAGAGCCCCTGATACACACTGACACAGAGCAGAATAGAGACTGTTCTCCTACATAGGGTCACTTGGCAGATATGGATTGACACCTGTCCTCAGAGCCCCTGATACACACTGACACAGAGCAGAATAGGGACTGTTACCCCTACATAGGGTCACTTGGCAGATATGGCGTGGTCGTGGGAGGAGGATGATGACTTTCACCTCTCCCCCTGTTAGATTCCCGTTGTGCTGTGACATCACCCTTATACGCTGTGTAAAGCATGCTTTTTAATTTATTTTGCAAATGCTGCATCCTTTCCGACTTGTAATTCGGTAACATTTCTGCCACTGTCTGCTTATACCGGGGGTCTAGTAGCGTGGACACCCAGCACAGGTCGTTCTCCTTCAGCCTTTTTATACGAGGGTCCCTCAACAGGCACGACAGCATGAAAGACCCCATTTGCACAAGGTTGGATGCCAAGCAACTCATTTCCCGTTCCTCCTCCTCACACAGAGCAGAATAGGGACTGTTCCCCCTACACTTGGCAGATATGGATTGACACCTGTCCTAAGGGTCCCTGATACACACTGACACAGAGCAGAATAGGGACTGTTACCCCTACATAGGGTCACTTGGCAGATATGGATTGACACCTGTCCTCAGAGACCATGATACACACTGACATAGAGCAGAATAGAGACTGTTCCCCCTACATAGGGTCACTTGGCAGATATGGATTGACACTGTCCACAAGGACAAGCTGCAGGCTTCCTGGCAGGGCCCATACAAGGTGGTAGAGCCGGTTTGTGATACCACCTTTGTGATCGGTGCGGTCACAGGCACGGGAGGCAAGCGCATGCTCCATGTGAACATGCTCAAGCCATACCACGAGCGCACGGAAGAGGTAACCGTGATCTGTGCACCTGCCACTGAAGATTATGATAATTTGCCACTCCCAGATCTCCTAGACCTAGAGGGCCAGAGCGGAGACCTCGGAGAAGTACAGTTAGGAGAACGGTTAGACCCCCAGGAACGAACCCAGGTCCAAAGACTAATCCAGGACAAAGGGGCCACGTTTTCCAACCTACCTGGGTACAGTCCGTTAACCACTCACAAAGTTGAAACCCTAGACCAGACCCCCCTTAGCCAAACCGCCTATCGCATACCCGAAGCAGTTAAAGAAAATATTCAGAAAGAAATTGAGGAAATGATGCAGTTAGGGGTGATAGAACACTCTGACAGCCCCTGGGACTCCCCGGTAGTACTAGTACCGAAACGGGATGGCACGACCCGTTTCTGTGTAGACTACCGGAGGCTAAACGATAAAACAACCTCAGACGCCTACCCTATGCCCCGGATAGACAAGCTCCTAGACAAAATGGCCAGAGGCCAGTACCTCACCACAATAGATCTGTGCAAGGGGTACTGGCAAATTCCATTAGCCGAGGGCGCCATCCACAAGTCGGCATTTGTCACCTCGTTTGGCCTGTATCAGTTTAAGGCCATGCCATTCGGGATGAAGAATGCCCCGGCTAACTTTCAGAGGATGGTAGATCGGCTACTGGATGGGTTTCAGGAGTATGCCTGCGCCTACTTGGATGATATAGCCATTTTTAGCTGCTCCTGGCCCGAACACATGACCCACATAGGAGCCGTACTAGACCGGATTAGGGAGGCCGGACTTTTTTGGTTTTTAAATGCACGCTATTGTGACACCAGATATGAGTGGCACTGTAAACTGGCAGAGTACACACCGTAGGGCTGACACACCCGCTTTGAGACAACTAACTGCTATTCAATCTACAACAGTGAAAAAAGTTTTTTGTTTTTAAATGCAAGCTATTGTGACAACAGATATGAGTGGCACTGTGAACTGGCAGAGTACACGTTGTAGGCCTGACACACCCGCTTGAAGACAACTAACTGCTATTCAATCTATAACAGTGAAAAAAAATTTTTGGTTTTTAAATGCACGCTATTGTGACACCAGTGAGTGAGTGGTGGCACTGGGCACAGTATTCACTGTGAGCCTGACACACCAGCTTTGAGACAACTAACTGCTATTCAATCTATAACAGTGAAAAAAGTTTTTTGTTTTTAAATGCAAGCTATTGTGACACCAGTGAGTGAGTGGTGGCACTGGGCACAGTATCCACTGTGAGCCTGACACACCCGCTTTGAGACAACTAACTGCTATTCAATCTATAACAGTGAAAAAAGTTTTTTGGTTTTAAATGCACGCTATTGTGACACCAGATATGAGTGGCAAAGTACACTGGCAGAGGTCTGCCAAGCACACGCTGAAGGCCTGACACCCGCTTTAAGGACACTGACTGCTATTGGCTTACACTGAAAAACTTTTTTTCTTTGTAAAAGCACGCTATAGAGACACCAGATATGAGTGGCAAAGTACACGGGCAAAGGTCTGCAGAGCACACGCTGAAGGAGGCCTGACACCCGCTTTAAGGACACTGACTGCTATTAGCTTACACTGAAAAACTTGACACCAGATATGAGACACCAGATATGAGTGCAAGCTAATGCAAGCTATTGTGACACCAGTGAGTGAGTGGTGGCACTGGGCACAGTATCCACTGTGAGCCTGACACACCCGCTTTAAGGACACTGACTGCTATTCAATCTATAACAGTGAAAAAAGTTTTTTGCTTTTAAATGCAAGCTATTGTGACACCAGATATGAGTGGTGGCACTGACTGGGCAAATGGGCACAGTTTCCACTGTGAGCCTGACACAGAAGCTGGCAGCAGTGGCAGACAACTAACTGCAATTACATTACACAGAAAAAAAAAATCAGACTGATGTTCTAGCCCTAAAAAGGGCTTTTTGGGGTGCTGTCCTTACAGAGATCAGATGAGTCCTTCAGGACTGTAGTGGACACTGTATACCCTAACCTAGCTATGCATTTCCCTATCTAATCAACAGCAGCTACACTTTCCCTCCTCTCATTAAGCATGCAGCTTGAGAATGAATCTAAAATGGATGCCTTCCAGTAGGTGGGAGGGTCTGCTAGGGAGGGTGTGCTGCTAATTGGCTGGAATGTGTCTGCTGACTGTGAGGTACAGGGTCAAAGTTTACTCAATGATGACGAATAGGGGGCGGATCGAACCGCGCATGTGTTCGCCATCCGCGGCGGATGCGAACACGCTATGTTCGCCAGGAACTGTTCGCCAGCGAACCGTTCGGTGCATCACTAGTGTCTAATTCTCGCTTCTCCAAGTGCACTTGTAACAACAATTTGGGCTTCCTCTGAATATGACAAAGATCAACTTTTCTGATCTACAACAGTACCAAACGTGAATTGGGAAACAATCTGTATAAAGCTCTGCTTATCTTCACATCTGTTTCAATGTCTGTTTACAACTAGCAGAGAAGCGTCTGCTCATTTCCTCTATATCTGACAGACAAAAAATTTAAACAACTTTTCTTCTAACTCCTGCTCTGTACATAGCTTGCGCTCATTGGGAAGATGTTTCCTATGTAAAACAGATGCCTGATATTAGCAAATGAAATTGGATATTTACTCCAAATTATTAATTTTTTTTATTCTAAAGTCGTTTTGACATTTTACATTTCCCAATATGTTAGCAGGCTTCTATTTAATATTTTCGATACACTTTTCAAATTATTTAATATTTTTGGATACACTTTTAAAAAGATTTCTTGAAAATATTAAAGTATAAAAAAATATATATAAACAAAAATATTGATATATCGAAGAATATTAAAATCATAAAATTAAATTGTTTCAAAAGGTTTATCCAAACTATTAAATTATTTGAAAACCTTTTTCCAACAACATGTACTGCATGTGACAAAAATTGTATTTCTGTATTTTTACTAATATAGTCTGATTTATAAGGATTAGTGATGTCCCGAACTGTTCGCCAAACTGTTCGCGAATGGTTCGCCGAGAACGGTTAGCCACGGACTCATCATTAAGTAAACTTTGACCCTGTACCTCACAGTCAGCAGACACATTCCAGCCAATCAGCAGCAGACCCTCCCTCCCAGACCCTCCCACCTCCTGGACAGCTCACTAAGAATGCAGCTTCACAATGAATGTAAAATGGATGCTGTCCAGGAAGTGGGAGGGTCTGGGAGAGAGGGTGTAACGGACCGTTTTGCTCACAAGGGGTAAAAACCGTTTAGGCGATCGTCCCCCTTTCCAGAGATGCAGGCACAGCTACTGCAGAACACCAAACTCCCGAACAGGATACCAAGTAGCATTCCAAATTCCCGAACTGGACCCTCACGAATAGCTGCTAGCAGCTGAACAGGAAAAGCACCCAAGCAGCTTACACTCCTGGCAATCAGTCTCTAACAGCATACAGTAAATCCCCCCAAGAATGAGACATAGCTCCATGTTGAGGGTCAAGCAGTGAACTGAGGTGCTGGCACACCCAGCCTGGTTTTTATTACAGTCTTTTCAAATACAGGACCGCCCACAGGGAGGTATAAAACAACCAATCACATATCAGTTACATCCCACATATTCCCTCCCCTTATCCTGAGAGGAAACTCAATTACACATACAGTTAAAACATACTTTCTACCCAACTTTCATAACTCTAAAACCATACATCACATTCACATAAAATTACATATTCACAATCAATCCATTCAGGGGAACAACATATTAAAAAATGGCATGAATCAGACCAGGGGTTCAAAAGTTAGTAACAGTATCTTTTGGGCCCTGGCTGGCACATGGATATCTGGCTCAAACAGGTTTTACAGAGCCCTCTATTCTGGAGACAATGGGGAAAGTAATCCAATTATCCAGGGATAGAGGCAGACTCCATTGAGCACATGGTTGCAAAAAGACATAAAACACTTTAAAATACATAAAGTCACCTTTTACACATAACACACAGACATTTCACATATCCCCAGATAGCTGGGATCTGAGCGCACAAAACTACCGAATAGCGCTCAGATCCTATTCACACAGTTCAATTGCCATGGAGCCGAAGTCTTTAACTACACGAATGGGCTCCATGGCATAGCTATCTGGGTTAACACATTCACATAAAGTCTGGTCCATAGTCCAAAGGCAGCAGGCGGGCAGCCAGGCTTCTCCAATGCAATGTGGCGAGATTGCTCTCGTCACAGAGGGTCTGCTGCTGATTGGCTGGAATGTGTCTGCTGACTGTGAGGTACAGGGTCAAAGTTTACTCAATGATAAGTCCGTGGTGAACCGTTCTCGGCGAACCATTCGGCGAACAGTTCGGGACATCACTAATAAGGATACTTTAAAACCAACAAACTGATAATCACAAAAGTAGTCAGCAACTTGGAGTTGCGTCAATGGTCACCACAAGGACTATTCAAGCTGGGAGTAACACAAAACATATAGACACCGAGAAAAAAAGAGTACCACAGAAAGAATAGTACCTATAATCATTATTATTATTATTATCAGCATTTATATAGTGCCAACTTTAGCTCTTTACAATAATATAAGAGGGGGAGATTTAACAATAAATGAGACAATTACAAAAACAATAGGTTGAAGAGGACCCTGCTCAAACAAGCTTACAGGCAGAAAGTCTCAGTATAAAACCGAACCTTTAATAATAATTATAATGAATAAATATATAACTGATCACTTACACTAACCACTTCATAACAACAAAAACAACCAAACAAAAAATATAACCTTATGCTAGGCCCTTACGATCTGCTGAAGACTTACGTCTATCTTCTGTCCGTACTTTCACCTTTTTTTCTCAAGGGCTGCACCGTTCCTGTGGAACTCGCTTCCCTCCTCCGTTAGATGCTCACCCAGTCTCCATTCCTTCAAAAAATCGTTAAAAACCCACTTCTTCATACAAGCGTTTCACTCAAACTGTTAATAGCTCCTGACTGATTCCTCTTCTGCAACTGTCATTAGTCTAATACTATCCTTACCTTTTTGTGTAATTTTACCCCACTCCCTCTAGCATGTAAGCTCATTGAGCAGGGCCCTCAACCCCTCTGTTCCTGTGTGTCCAACTTGTCTGGTTACAACTACATGTCTGTTCGTCCACCCATTGTAAAGCGCTGCAGAATTTGACGGCGCTCTATAAATATCATAATAATAATAATAATAATAATAATGCAGTGATACATGTTGGCCAGCATAGCCATTGAAAGTCCCCATCGTAAGATTATAAGATGTGGTTGGATAGTCGAGGGAGGTTATGTATTAGTAGGTAGCCTCAACTACAGAAATGCTCTAAGTATCAAGAATATATATCCAAAACAAAATTCCTAAAAGAAAGAAACTACCAAAAATACATCCTACTCTAGTCAAAGATATAGAAAAAAGAAAGGATGAAATATCACACCGTACCCTTAGATGGCGTCTATCCTAAATATACACAATACAAAACAGCTTGGAGAAAAAGTTACACGTATCCTCGAAAAGAAGACGTAACTGAGTTGTATGACTAAGTGTATGAATAGTGTATGAATGCCTATAGATCAAGTGTGCCCGTAAAGTAAATCCTCAGATGTTTTAACCTTTGAGGTCCAATTCATTTTCATCAGTTCTTATTTAAGGCATGACGTCTGCAGTAGTGGTTTGCTCTGTCCACATCACCCATGTATTTGGCGTATTTTGAAATTACAGCTGGCTTTGAAATTGTTAATTTGCCTCTGGCAACTATACATTGAATTTCTTCTGTGTCCGCGATGTACACCGTTGAACAAATGGATACAATTATTTTATCTTTCCATTGGGGGGCATTATTTTATTATCCTACTGGAAGGCAATGACCTTGCGCAATTTTATTGTTTTGCTCTTCATTTCTTGTGGCAAACCTGTGCGGTTGGTGATAACAGTGGCGGTGGTGTGACTCCCAAAGTTCTTGGCAAAGTTGAGGTCCTGTGTAAAATCGTTCTGTATACAGATATTACCGAAACAGATACCACACTCTCCTGGATCCCAGGGGGCAACCAGTCCTGAGGTTGGACAATCCTCACAATGCAATTTGCAGAAAAGTAATGATGGTCCAGGCACTCAAGGTAAATCCAGTGAGTAGATTTACTGAAGCAGATGAGAAGCAATGTTTTCTGGCCCACAACTTGACCAAGGTCCTGTTGTGGGCCGAAACATTGCTTTCTATCTGCTTCAATAATTCTGCTCACTGGATTTACCTTGAGTACCTGGACCATCATTACTTTTCTGTATACAGATGATAACCTGTCCCTTCAGGCACTGAAAGTATCTTACACAAATTAAGTACAATTAAAGGTCAGGGAGAACTAAACTCTCAATAGTTTTGCCAAAAGAAGGAACAAATTTACTTTCACCTAAGCAGTAAACACAAAGTCCCCATTTGGTGGGCTTCTGTGGATTATAACATTTCCACTTTACTCCAACCGTGCTTTCATCTACTGCTATATTTGCCCCAGGTATAAATAGCTCACTGCACTTTTTGTTTATTTAGTCTGACACTGTCACTTTATTTACTCCCCCTAGGTCTAGCCATCATTGGCTGCAGTGTTGGTGGTGGGCACAAATGGAGCATCCAGAAACTATGCAAGAATCTATTAATAGAAAACACATCGGTAAAGAAGGGCATGCGATTCATTCATTATATACTACCCAAAAAGGCTCTAAGTTCAATCAAATTCACCTCCTTCCAAGTATTACAAATTGAATATTAAGGAAGAGGAATACATTTTTGTATTTTCTCTATCGCATATTGTTCATTTCAGTGACAATTTGATTCAGTAGCTTCTCTGAATAAAACTTTCGGTGCGCCATTTCTCTGAATTTTGAATACACATTCAAGTTCGCATTGCACTTGTGTGCCTGTTCGCCCCACTCACATTTGCTCACATGCAAATGAGGCAAACAGGCATATTCGGCACCCAGCACAGAGGATCGGCGGCACTCTTCAGGGAAAGCCCGACATTGGACCGCAACAGGTGAAGTATGTAAAACTACAGATTCCTTAAAGTTTTGTCATTCTAAAGGCATGCAAAGCATTATAGGAGTTGTAGCCCTACAACGTCTGGGGATCTACCTTTTGGGAACCTCTGCTATAGATGAGTTGTCTATATCATTCTAGTATAAAGAAATGCTAGAGATGAGTACACCTCGGCACGCAGAAATAGACTGCATGTGTACCAAATACCGCTATACCTACTAATTACTAAGGAACAGAATACTGCCAAGTGCTTACTAAGGAAGGAGAGGAGGCTTAATGGATACAATACAGCATAAAATCTATCAATGGCCCTCCCAGAAGACAGCCCAGAATAATCCCAGTACCTCGCTACTGCAGAGATAAAACCAGCAAGGAACTAAACTAAAGAAGACCTAAATCATAATAAATGAAAACGTACTCCCCATAATAAAATAAATATAATATTAAAGGAGTAAAATGGCCTTTTTACTAATATTTTATGAACAGTCTGATTTATGACAGCAATGCAATATAAATTACTGGATTGATATGTCTGTGAAGAATGAGCACATTTGTTAAAAATGACATTTAAAAAGCATTAATGTTTATATATTGCTTTACAGCAATTTCTACACAAAGCCACTAGGTTTTCTTGAGGTTACTTGATAACTAATCATGCCAGGATTCAATGATTGAAGGGGCTACAAATAATCTTTCAAATCAGTAAATAGAACTCAGGATTTAGGATGGATATGAACAAATGAAACTGATCACATTTGTAACAACCCCCAAGTCTAAGTAAAATCAACTGCATTGCACTAGTCTTTATGTTATACAGCGCTGTGGAATGTGTTGGTGCTATATAAATAATAGTAATAACTCATTTAAAGGAACACTTCAGACCCCTTATGTGTGTTCTCTTTCTTTCATTTTATAAAACAATCAGGTTTCAATAGATATTGCCACTTCTGTTGTGGACATGTTTTAAAACATGTTTATTAATGTATAATTCCTTCTTAATAATTGAAGATTATGCTAGCTTTAGTGTACTAATAATCTTAATTTTAATAATGACAAAAGGCTTCATATTTTGCATTTTTAACGCTAAGGTAATAGAGAGAAAGCGACAATGGAGGAGGGGCAAGAGTAAAATGTCTGAAAGGTGGGTTCTCATCACCAGTCTACCGAGAGCAATATATTTAATAAGGAAGCCCCCGCTGCGAAGGCAGAAGAGGCCGCTGCACCCCAAACCGAGTGCGCGTTGAAGGAAGGGTCAATTCCAGCAAGAGATAAAACCCATCGTACCCAGTGGGTCAAGGTTGTAACTGAGATTTGCCCATGTTGGTTAACGTTGGACACCAATAATGTGTGGTAATCATAGCGTGGCCATAGCCGTATGTAGGCTTGTAGTGTCTGGAACATGTAAAGTTGGGTTTTGATGGAAAAAATGGGTAAAGAAAATCGATGTTGAGTCCGTCTTGTACATCGAGACACCCGAAAAGTGACACCTTCTGGAGAAAAGGAGAAGGCGTCTATGTGGAATGCTCGACTCACCGAAATCTGACCAATTGACCCGTGAATTCCAAGCTGAGCGGTAACACTTCCTCGTTTCAGGGGTCCATGAGTCCCAGAGTATATCTCTACAATTAATCATCGGTGCATCCAACACTGAAAGACTCAAGGCCACTAAAGAGAGATGTCCTTCTTGGAGCATGGGATGAGGATTCCCCAGGGAATCCATGAGTATCATCTGATCGTCTGTTAATAGCGGAGGGTCCTGGTATGACAGTGCGAGGAGATCTGGGAATCAAGGTTGACTCTGCCACCAGGACGTCACCGGGGGCTTGCCACTTCCAGCGATCTGATGTGGTGAATCACTCTTGTGATCATTGCAACAAGTGGATATGCGTAAGCCCCTTCGGTCTGCCATGCCTGCAGGAATGTGTTTATCGCTGCACCCTCCGGGTATGGTAATCAGCTGTAGAAAATCGCTAGTTGGCGGATGTTGTTAGATGCGAAAAGTCAATTTCTGAGTGGACCTCTCAGACAGCTAGGTGCCAATCATTGTTGTCCCTCCAGGTTTCCCCTGGAAGATGTTCCGCCATCAATGTGGTATTGCGTGGTAGGCTATAGTCGAAGATTTCCTTTGTGCGGTGCGTCACTTTCTGAGAACAAATGCCACCTAAGTGGTTGATGTGAAGAACTACGTAGAAATCGACCATGTGTAGCAGGATACAGCAATCGGATCTCCCTTTCGTTAGATTTCAGCTAGCAGAGGCACCTGCCAACAATTCCAGGCATTCATACCGTCGAGCCACCATCGAAGTTCTTGTCAGATTTCTTACGTCATGGGTACCGGTGAAAGAAGGTGGCTGCGATTCTGGTCAGAGAGTATAATGTCATCCAGGAAAGCCAGGCATCATATGCCTTGACCCCATAAGTGAGCCATCGCTGGTTTCACAAACTTCTAAAAAGCACTGAGGTGCCGTAGGGAGGTATGGTGGCACAGACAGGCCAATCATAGGAGCTGTAAGTGTGACAGACAGATCAAATATCCAATATTTCCTGGCAAGGTAAGGTACCAGGTTATGTAACAATATGATGGGGGTTTCACCCCCAGTAATATAAGTATATAAGTATTCTGGTAAAAGCAGCAGCTAGCATAAGCTAGGGTACATTTATAAATCATGGGCCCACGCCTGTTTCATTGCTAGCAGCCGGCAATGGTTAAATGGCGAGGTGAGATCCAAAGTGGCCGTGGAAAAAAAACACAAAATATGTTCACGGGAAATCTGTTGAACAGTAACTTCAAAAAAAGTGAACAGAGACAGAACAGTAATACAATCAAAAAATTTAACGGAGGAAAAAAACGAACATAGAAACCTTGCGAACGAGTACATTCTCGAAAAAAAACAACCCAAAGGGAATCTACCAAACGCTGAGGATGTGCGTTTGGGAGTAGAACTGTCCAAAGGGTCAACCAGGAAGGAATACAAACCACCGAATGTACATTGGCTTGAATACTTGTTTGGTAGATTGAAAAACGAAAAACCAGATGTACGCGAATGCACGAACCAGTGCGAACGCGTATATCTATGTGCACTCGGCGGCCTGTATTTTCTATCAGGCGTTCGCACTGGTTTGTGCATTTGGGTACATCCAGTTTTTTATTTTTCAATCTACCAAACATGTATTCAAACCAATGTGCATTCAGTGGTTTGTATTCCTTCCTGGTTGACCCTTTGGACCAAACGCACATCCTCAGCGTTCGGTAGTTTCCCTTTGGGTTGTTCGTTGCGAGAATGTACTCGTTTGCAAGTTTTCTGTGTTCGTTTTTTTCCTCCGTAAAATTTTTTGATTGTATTACTGTTCTGTCTCTGTTCACTTTTTTTGTAATGGAGAGAATAGGCAAACACGTGCACATGTTTAAATGCGTGAACGGTAGATTGAAATGGAGAGAATAGACAAACACGTGCACATGTTTAAAGCGCGTGAACGCAGAAGCCTGACAGGTGGGAAATCTCCACTGCACCACACACTCTCCCTGAGGAGAGCTTGTGGCGGTGGGAGAGTGCCTGTGGGAGGGGCTAGAAGAGGGGCTAATTTATGAGAGGGGCTAACCCTCTAATAATGAAATCAGTATCATGCACTGATGTAAGCTGTAAGATAAGCAAAAACTGAAAGGAAGCAGTATAAATGTCAGTATTGGGCTGAGTTTAGGAGAGGGGCTCACCCTCTAATAATGAAATCAGTATCATGTACTCACATTAACTGTAAGATAAACAATAAAACTGACAGGAAGCAGTATAAATATCAGTATTGGGCTGAGTTTATGATAGGGGTGAACCCTCCAATAATGAAATCAGTATCATGTACTGACATAAACTGTAATACAAACAAAACACTGACAGGGAATAAAAGGGGATAAAGTAGTTACACAGACATCCTAAGTCTATACCCTACAAAATAAAACCAGCGTCCCCACTATCAGATAAAACCCTACATACATACATATACAGTAAGAAAACAAAGAAATCAATCAAGTAAATAAGTAAAATTAAGTAAATATAACAAGACAAGCCAACAAAGTGTAGACACAAAATATTCTGACCTGACTTGTGATGGAGCAGCAAAGAAAGAGGAAGTGGCTCAGTGTAAGGTGTTTCTTATACTCTCTGCCTGTCTCTGATTGGTTCCTTTTTTTCTCTATATGTCTTTGCTACTATGGAGTAGTAAAGGAAGAATATGCAAACTATGAAGCCTCCTATCATGTGATAAAATTTGTATTCCTGCACCATCTTTGGCTGTTTCTGTGAGGATAGGTGGGGAAAATAACATCCCAAGCTCTGTATCTCTGAATATGGTATATTGCTCTATATATTGTGAGAATATTGATTGATATCATATATATAAAGTTCCCTTTGTCCTTTTTTTTTTCTTCATGTTTTGGAATGTTGACCACAGTGGACTATCCTTTGTATATTACAAAAATTTTTTATTTAAGGCACACTTAAACCTTGTATAATTTAGTTATGGTGCTACTAAGGCTGGCAAAGTTTAAAGATGTGATCCACACACACACACAGCACTTTACCACTTTCATCCAACCACCAACCTAATCACATTCACCAATCAATCATACCCCAAACTAGTTGGATAAACGCATGCAATCGAATACCTCAAAATGTGTGTGTGTGTGTATGTGTGTGTGTATGTGTGTGTGTGTGTGTCTGTGTGTGTGTCTATGTGTCTGTGTGTATGTGTGTGTGTGTTTGTGTGTGTGTGTGTCTGTGTGTGTGTGTGTGTGTGTGTGTGTGTGTGTGTGTGTGTATATGTGTGTTTGTGTGTGTGTGTGTGTGTGTGTGTGTGTTTATATAAACATATATTGTTACCTTACCAGATTTACACTATATGCATGATTCGTTTAATTTATTTGTTTAATTGTCTATGTTAAATCTGGGAAAACTGTTGGGTTGTTTGCTTTTGGCTATTGCTGCCACCTCTTGCATTAAATGCTGTATTTCTGTACTTTTCATGTATCTAGTTGGTAGCTGTAAACTGAATACTGGTGTCCTGAGATTGTTTTTATTGCTGACTGCTTTCATTTAGCTAATTGAATGAAATTCATTTGAACAGTTTTTCCCATGATGCTCATTACTGCTTTAGTCGACATGTTGTTTTGTAAAATTAAAATAAATCAGCATTTCTAACCAGTACACGCAGATATTACCTTTAACAGTCTATAACTATCGGTGGCACTGTAACTGGAATCATTTCTCCTACCTAGTACAAAACATATAACACATTTTGCACAAAATGTACGAAAACATATTATCATGGAGCCAAATATTTAGTGCAATATGTAACATAGATTTTAAAATATTAAGTAAGAATGCAATTTTCAATAGTGTGTATACATAATGTTTGTAATATAATATTATGTATATCTATATTATGTATATACTTATATTACTGAACTTGATAAATCGACTTCGTCTAATATATATAACAGCAATGTACAAAAAAATATGGGGAGGAGGATACCAAACAGGTGCCTCGTCATAGAGTCAGAAGTTTTACTAAACACATTGTTGTTGATTTTATAAGCTATATTAAGTGTTGTTCTTTTTTATGATGCAAGAGAATGCAGCAATATGGTCTCTAACGAAGTGTCGCTAAAACACAAAATATGTTAGCACCATCTGTCTGTGTTACTCTGCTTGCTGTGCCCCAGCGGAATGTACTGATAAAGCAATTAAGGTACTTTTGGAAATGTATTTTAATTTTTATTAGTAGTAAAAGTGATTCACTAAGACTCTTAAATAACACAGTATAACAAATAACAATAGAAAAGAGATACAATGCATCATAGGATTAAACACAAATAGCATCTCGTAAACTGAATAGGCATTATAACAACATAACAATAAACATCTTTAAAATGAAGTGGTCTGGGTGCCAGGTCCAGCTAGGGTTAACCCATTTTTTCATAAACATAGCAGTTTCAGAGAAACTGCTATGTTTATGAATGGGTTAAGCCTTCCCCTATTTCCTCTAGCGGCTGTCTCATTGACAGCCGCTAGAGGCGCTTGCTTGAAAATCACAGTGAGAGCACGCCAGCGTCCATAGGAAAGCATTATGAATGCTTTCCTATGTGACCGGCTGAATGCGCGCGCAGCTCTTGCCGCGCATGCGCATTCAGCCGACGGGGAGGAGAAGGAGGAGGAGAGCTCTCCGCCCAGCGCTGGAAAAAGGTAAGTTTTATTCCCTTTCCCCTTTCCAGAGCCGGGCGGGAGGGGGACCCTGAGGGTGGGGGCACCATCAGGGCACTATAGTGCCAGGAAAACGAGTATGTTTTCCTAGCACTATAGTGGTCCTTTAAGCTCCTTTAAATGTATTTTTATTTTATTTTTTAGTTTCACTTTAGTTCCACTTGTGTGGTCAAAGAAAAAATATAAGGAAGTTTGAGGAAGAAAGGGAAAAAAAATCTAAACTAATTAGTTGATTAGTTAAGCAAAAATGGACCCAACCTTTTTGGAAAGAAAGAAGAAAAAGTATTTATTATGTAACGCTAAGGTACCCTGAATCCAGGCAGTTGTTTCTTTCATATCGCATATTGTATTAATCTCAATTATTCAAAAGATCCAGATTAATTCACTCGGAAGTTCAACTTTTCTCAGAAAGCAGAAGTATGTTTCTATGTTTAAGTAAAAGGGGAAGTCCACCACATTTGGGAGAAGCGGCCTCTCTTACCATAGCCTCTAAAACATATCAGAGACTAGCTTGAGTAGAAGTGAATATGTTTGATGCTGTCTAGGATCCACCTAATGAAACATTTTCTTTTAAAGGTGTAAAGATGGATACCCAAAATTCTGTGTTAAATTTTTTAAATTTTAAAGCAGGTTTAAGTTGGAAGCTTTATTTCTTAATTTGTTCATACTGAATACTGCACTATACGTCATCTTTAGAGTTGAGCGAAACCGAACTTTAAAGTTCGGTTTCGTACCGAACATTACAGTTTTTGGACCTTGGACCCGAACACGAACATTTCACTGTATGTTCGGGTTGGAGTTCGGTGTTCGGCGATTTAATGGCGCGGTATGAAAGGCTGCAGGGCAGCCAATCAACAAGCGTTTGACTTGTGTGCCCTTAAAAGCCATCACAGCCATGCCTACTAATAGCATGGCTGTGATTGTCCAGTGCAGCATGTGAGCTATAAACCAAAAGGCTGAAAGACCTAAATTGGTCTTTCAGCCACATTTACTAATAATAAGTAAAGATTACTGAGTATTAGTAAATTCAGCCCCTACTCGCTATACCACGAGAAGGGGCATGTCTAGTAAACAGTTAAAAAAATAAAAATAAAAAATAACCTATTGGCTCCCACCCCTGAATGGCAGGTGGGGGCCCTAAAGTAAAATAAGGGAGGGGACCTATTGTCCTCCCCCCCAGCCCCCACCCCTGAGCGGTGGGTGGGGGCCCTAAAGTAAAATAAGGGGTGGGACCTATTGTCCTTCCCCCCAGCCCGCACCCCTGCGCAGTGGGTGGGGGCCCTAAATAAGATTGAGGGGGTCCTACTTTCCTCCCCCTCTGGCCCCCACCCCTATGCAGCGGGTGGGGGCCCTAAATAAGAATGTGGGGGGGACCTACTGTCCTCTGGCCCCGGCCCCCACCCTTGCGCGGCGGGTGGGGGCCCTAAATAACAATGGGGGGACCTACTGTCCTCCCTCCCCAGCCCACACCCCTGCACGGCGGGTGGGGGGCCTAAATAAGAACAGTGGCGTACATACTGGGGTCGCAGGCTGCTGGGTGTGCGCGAGGGAGGGAGCACTCTCCCCTGAGAGCTCTCTGCCTAGCTCCCTCGCTATGCTTAATGATGCCGGAGCCGGAATATGACATCATATTCCTGCTCCGACATCAGTAAGCAGTGTTAGAGAGCTGGGCAGAGAGCACTCATGGAAGACTGCTCACTCCCTAGCGTACGTGCCCAGCAGCCTGGCCGGCAGCCCAGCAGGACCCCACTGGACCCCAGGGACAGAAGGATCCTTAAAAGGTGGCCTTGCATGAATTTTGATTTGAGATCAACCAAAGGAATCCATTCAATATTTTTGGAAAACTTATAAAATGTTTTTTTTCTCAAATGTGGCTTGGAAAAGTATTTGAAAAGTTATTAAGGGATACTATTCAAGAACTTGAGAATTCCTTGATGTTATCAGCAAAAATCAGCATGGCTTTATGAAGCACAGGTCATGTCAAACTAACTTGATTGCATTCTACGAAGAAGTAAGTAGAAGTATAGATCAGGGTGTTGCAGTGGATGTGATCTATTTGGATTTTGCCAAGGCATTTGATACAGTTCCACACAATAGATTAGTGTTCAAACTCAAAGAAATCGGTCTAGATGAAAATGCTTGTCATTAATGGTAAATTTTCAAGTATTGAAAAAAATCCACAAATCTGAAGAAAAATACTCCAGAAAAGTAGATAATGACTGGAAATTAAATAGAAATGAATAATATCAAAATATAAAGATAAAAAACAAAACAAAAAATGTTTGTAAATATACCAAAAGAGAAACCAAAAAGTATATATATATATATATAATCAATATATAGATCTCCACAGCTATCAATAGCTGTACCTCCCTAATGTCTACGTTATTTAGTGTCTAATCAGACTTCTGACTTTAATATGATAATCAGTGTCAATGTCTGAATAATATAGAGAAAAATATATACGAATATCATGGACATCTATTCTAATGTTAACACAGCATTTGTATCAAAATGTCAAATAAATAGCAAGCTTACAACAAAGATTAAATGTAGTGCTGCTGCCTCATTCTCAGATAGTGCTGTGTTAAACCTGTGACTAAAGGGGGGGGTGAGAATAACCTGTTATATACTATGCAACAGGCTAGCCATTGATGTAACTGTATCTGGGATTATATTCATTGCGTGGATCCCCAACAGAAACAAAATATCCAGTCCTTATAAATGAACAGTAGAGATAGCAACATTGCCATCCAGACAGATATATTCAACGGACTGATCGTGGCTGCCTCTGGTACTAGATATAGAAACAGGTATATTAGGTTCTCTCCCCCAATAGTACTAGGAAAGAATATACAGGAGGAAAGGGAAAAAAAAAGGGGGAGAACATTTAGTGCATCCTAATGTGCAGGACCATACTTAGAGTGTTGGTCTCTGCACATGTGACAGTGTGCCCTGTGAAGTGAAGAAAAAGTGAAGAGAAAAACCCGACGCGCGTTTCGGTGCCGCTAAAGTGCACCTTCGTCAGGGGCTAAAGGTTTGGTAACGGCTGGGTCACTGCTTTATATGTATCAGAGCTACTGACGTGGACCAATCACCGGTCGGAAAAAACGGCGCCAAAAGGAAATAAGCGGAATAACACATTATGCAAATGGACCTTTTAGAAAAAGGACCAATCAGGAACCAAGTTTCCGCTGATAGCTTTTTTTTTAAAAAGTATATACATGGTGACGTGAAATTCAGTAGTTTAACCCTTGTAGTGCTGGTACGAATGAACTTCTCCGGTTAAGAGAAGAATATATTTGTAGCCCGACGGCTATTCTCTATAGTATTGTTAATTCATGTGGAATCAGTTGTCATTTAAATTCTTCCGATATTTAACCATTGTGTAATAAGCCTTTATGGTATTCATTAGCCATCTATGGTACAAAGAAGTTAAATATGCCAAGTCCATACATATATTAACCTAAAAACTACCAAAGGCTTGAAAAACAAAAGAGTACCAATATACCATATTAGGTAAAGATGGCAATGCTGTAAAATATATGTGTACAAATGGAGATATTAGGGATGCAACAATGAAATTAAATAGAATATCTCGGAAAGGCATTACATGAGCTGCTTATTAACATGCTATAAAGATGCCCATTTGGGTTTAAGCAAGTAAATGAATGCCTTTTAATTATAAACCCAATAGGGACTCCATTATAAAATTCACGTCTGCAGATATTATCCCTTGATCTATAACAATATTGGTCCATTACAAAGGTGACTCGGAAGGAGCAGAATTCATTGTGCTTATTCCCATATTACTTACAGGGACAATTCCTCTTGAATAAATTACATTTGTACATATATGAATGTGCCAAACACCAACCTTGCAAGGGTAACTTATTATTGGTATAAATCTTCTTAGATAGCTCAATATAGGGTGCCATTATACATAATTCGGACAAGGATTAGAGTTGTATTGGAATTGTATTAAGGTGATATAAGGCATCATTTGTTTAGTATCCTATATCTTCGCTATCAATATAGATCTTGAATCCTTTCAAGCGCTTTCATAATATGGTTAAAAAAGGATCAAAAGAACATTAGTGAGATTCGTCTAGTAGCGCTTAAAGATACAGTGCCCAATCTTAACTAGGTGATATTAAACAAACATTAGTAGTGTTAATATTTACAATATATACAAAAATTAAATAAAACTGCATGCTCGTTAGGTTTCAAAGGTCAGATTCTAGTCAGAAATAAAGGGAGTAAAAGAAAAACCCTCATTCAAGCCTGAAGGGGATAAGGTCTTCAATTTGAAGATCCAATAGCTCTCTCGCTGTAAGAGTTTTTTATCAACATCGCCTTTCCTTGGACCCATTATCACTCTTTCTATACCATTAAAACGTAAACCCTGAGCCGATCCACCATGTTGGATTTTGAGA
Source organism: Pelobates cultripes (assembly GCA_933207985.1). Taxonomy (NCBI): domain Eukaryota; kingdom Metazoa; phylum Chordata; class Amphibia; order Anura; family Pelobatidae; genus Pelobates; species Pelobates cultripes. The sequence goes on along the minus strand of OW240912.1, from coordinate 412,441,894 downwards.
TGACGTGATATCGGTGTATCAATTTGTCTAGATGGATTTACAGAATTAATATGTTCCAAAATTCGATTCTTGAAGGGTCTAATAGTCTTGCCTACATATTTCATATTGCAGCTGCATGTTATGAGGTATACCAGGCCAGATGTTTGACAATTAAAGAAGGTTTTAGTAATGTGACTTTCTGTGTTGGATGAGTTGGAGAAGGTCTTTGAATGTTTTCTGATAAACTTACAGGCTTTGCAGCGGCCACATTTAAAAGTACCCACTACGGGTGATTTCAGCCAGGTCGTCCTAGGAGCAGGTAAGTGCAGGTGACTTGGTACTAAAATGTCCTTCAAATTACGGCCTCTTCTAGCCGTAATAGATACGAAGGGAGTCAAAACCTCTTTAAGGTGTGGATCCTGATATAGAAGAGGCCAAAATCTCTCTAGTGCCCTTTTTGCCATATCCCAACCTGAGTCAAAGGTGCCGATGCATCTAATAGATTTCTGATCAGTTCTCTGTATAGAATTATCTGTCAGAAGGTCCATCCTTTCAGTCAGGAGGGCCCTCTGGTATGCCTTTTACAGGCATTTATTTGGGTAGCCCTTAGTCTTGAAATAAGACCTGAGGGTATTGGCTTTTAATTTAAAATCCTCGAGAGAGGAACAATTCCTTCTTAGCCTTAAATATTGGCCAATCGGAATCCCTCTTTTTAGAGCAGGGGGATGGTAACTCTCCCAATTCAAAAAGTTGTTAGTTGCTGTATGTTTTCGGTAAAGTGTAGTAGAAAGATGATTGTCATGGGTAATACCCAGGGTGACATCAAGAAAATTCAGTTTCTGTCCTCCAAGCTCATACGTAAATCTAAGATTAATGTCATACATGTTAAGTTCATCCACAAACTTATTAAACAGATCATCAGGACCTGTCCATACTATCAGGACATCATCTATATACCGTTTCCAGAGGATAACGTATTCTGTATATTCAGCAAGTTGAGAGTTAAATACAGTGTTTTGTTCCCACCATCCCAGGTGAAGGTTAGCATATGAGGGCGCACAAGTCGTCCCCATAGCCGTACCCCTCACCTGGTGGTAGTGTTTGCCCTCAAAAAGGAAATAATTATGTGTCAAGATGAAATGGAGAAGTTTAAGAACAAATGTATTATGTTCCTTTAGAGTGGGATCTCTCATCTGAAGGAATTCTTTTACATGTTTCAACCCTACTACATGAGGGATAGAACTATATAGACCTTCTACATCTAAGCTGCATAGCTTCGCGTTGGTAGGTATGATCATATCTTTAAGGATGTTCAGAGTTTGCTTAGTATCTCTCAAGTAGGAAGGGAGAGATTTAACTAGATCCCGCAAAATAAACTCTACATAGACACTACAATTTTGTGTGAGGTTATTGTTACCTGACACAATAGGTCTACCTGATAGTATGGCTTGTTGTTTGTGGATCTTTGGTAACGCGTAAAAAGTTGCTATTGTCGGTTTACTGTTAAACAGAAACTTAAATTCATCATTTGTTATTAGATTGTGTTGGAGTGCTTCATCCAAGATGTTCTTCAGTTCCCTAAGGTACTTAGTTGTGGGGTCAGTGCTTAGAATGACATATGTATTTCTATCGTCAAGAATACGATGTACCATTTTGATATAATCACATCTATTCAAGACGACCGTATTACCCCCTTTATCAGAGGGTTTGATAACGATAGAGTCATTTTGTTTCAAAGCATCTAAAGCTTTCCTCTCCGCGGGACTCAAGTTATTATTGTGATGAGTCTGAAGGAGCAAACTTTCATCCATATTATCAATCTCTTTGCAGGTAAGTTCCACAAAGAGATCGATATACTTGAATTCCGGGATATGGGGAGTAAATTTACTTTTTGGTCTCAGAGTCGTAAATGGTGCACCTAGTTTGATGGAGGAATCATTGCTGTTCAGAAGATCAACTAAATTATCCAGAAGATCCATATCTTGAGTTTCTAGGCCCAACCTAGTAGCTCGTTTTGTTTTTTGTATGCAATGGAACTTATGAAGGGCTAATTTTCGTGCAAAGAGATGGATGTCCTTTGTCCAACCAAACTTATCAAATTTTGGTGTAGGGACAAAGGACATCCCTCTTCTGAGAACTTGAGTCTCTAAAGAGGTTAGACGATGGGTAGATAAATTTATGATCTGACTCTCCTGGATTAATAAGCTTTCCTGCGTTTTTGACCCTGTGTATTGGCTCGGTTTCTTGTGTTGCGCTGTGGTCTTTCTTCTAAGTTGGTTCTGGCTAAAAAATTAATCCCTTTCTTAAGGATACTTTTGGGATTTAAATCACTTGAGGTAGATGGACCTTCTACACTCGGCTCTGATTCAGATCCACTAGTCTCGTATTCAGAAGTGGAATACTTGTCAAACTCCACTCTTTTGCTTCTATTGAATTTACGATAGATGTTACCAGTCTGAAAATCTTTGGAGTCCCTCATAAATTTAGAGTGTTTTCTTGTTTTTATCGTAGTCTGAAATCTATCTATCTGATTCTTAAGTTTTACTTCAAGTTGTTCAAAATTTGTTTCCTTTTTATAGACTTGGATCTTTTCTATCTCCTCATCTACCTCTTTATTAACTTTTTCTAGCTTCTTTTTTTCGAAACAAATTTTGAACAACTTGAAGTAAAACTTAAGAATCAGATAGATAGATTTCAGACTACGATAAAAACAAGAAAACACTCTAAATTTATGAGGGACTCCAAAGATTTTCAGACTGGTAACATCTATCGTAAATTCAATAGAAGCAAAAGAGTGGAGTTTGACAAGTATTCCACTTCTGAATACGAGACTAGTGGATCTGAATCAGAGCCGAGTGTAGAAGGTCCATCTACCTCAAGTGATTTAAATCCCAAAAGTATCCTTAAGAAAGGGATTAATTTTTTAGCCAGAACCAACTTAGAAGAAAGACCACAGCGCAACACAAGAAACCGAGCCAATACACAGGGTCAAAAACGCAGGAAAGCTTATTAATCCAGGAGAGTCAGATCATAAATTTATCTACCCATCGTCTAACCTCTTTAGAGACTCAAGTTCTCAGAAGAGGGATGTCCTTTGTCCCTACACCAAAATTTGATAAGTTTGGTTGGACAAAGGACATCCATCTCTTTGCACGAAAATTAGCCCTTCATAAGTTCCATTGCATACAAAAAACAAAACGAGCTACTAGGTTGGGCCTAGAAACTCAAGATATGGATCTTCTGGATAATTTAGTTGATCTTCTGAACAGCAATGATTCCTCCATCAAACTAGGTGCACCATTTACGACTCTGAGACCAAAAAGTAAATTTACTCCCCATATCCCGGAATTCAAGTATATCGATCTCTTTGTGGAACTTACCTGCAAAGAGATTGATAATATGGATGAAAGTTTGCTCCTTCAGACTCATCACAATAATAACTTGAGTCCCGCGGAGAGGAAAGCTTTAGATGCTTTGAAACAAAATGACTCTATCGTTATCAAACCCTCTGATAAAGGGGGTAATACGGTCGTCTTGAATAGATGTGATTATATCAAAATGGTACATCGTATTCTTGACGATAGAAATACATATGTCATTCTAAGCACTGACCCCACAACTAAGTACCTTAGGGAACTGAAGAACATCTTGGATGAAGCACTCCAACACAATCTAATAACAAATGATGAATTTAAGTTTCTGTTTAACAGTAAACCGACAATAGCAACTTTTTACGCGTTACCAAAGATCCACAAACAACAAGCCATACTATCAGGGAGACCTATTGTGTCAGGTAACAATAACCTCACACAAAATTGTAGTGTCTATGTAGAATTTATTTTGCGGGATCTAGTTAAATCTCTCCCTTCCTACTTGAGAGATACTAAGCAAACTCTGAACATCCTTAAAGATATGATCATACCTACCAACGCGAAGCTATGCAGCTTAGATGTAGAAGGTCTATATAGTTCTATCCCTCATGTAGTAGGGTTGAAACATGTAAAAGAATTCCTTCAGATGAGAGATCCCACTCTAAAGGAACATAATACATTTGTTCTTAAACTTCTCCATTTCATCTTGACACATAATTATTTCCTTTTTGAGAGCAAACACTACCACCAGGTGAGGGGTACGGCTATGGGGACGACTTGTGCGCCCTCATATGCTAACCTTCACCTGGGATGGTGGGAACAAAACACTGTATTTAACTCTCAACTTGCTGAATATACAGAATACGTTATCCTCTGGAAACGGTATATAGATGATGTCCTGATAGTATGGACAGGTCCTGATGATCTGTTTAATAAGTTTGTGGATGAACTTAACATGAATGACATTAATCTTAGATTTACGTATGAGGTTGGAGGACAGAAACTGAATTTTCTTGATGTCACCCTGGGTATTACCCATGACAATCATCTTTCTACTACACTTTACCGAAAACCTACAGCAACTAACAACTTTTTGAATTGGGAGAGTTACCATCCCCCTGCTCTAAAAAGAGGGATTCCGATTGGCCAATATTTAAGGCTAAGAAGGAATTGTTCCTCTCTCGAGGATTTTAAATTAAAAGCCAATACCCTCAGGTCTTATTTCAAGACTAAGGGCTACCCAAATAAATGCCTGAAAAAGGCGTACCAGAGGATGGACCTTCTGACAGATAATTCTATACAGAGAACTGATCAGAAATCTATTAGATGCATCGGCACCTTTGACTCAGGTTGGGATATGGCAAAAAGGGCACTAGAGAGATTTTGGCCTCTTCTATATCAGGATCCACACCTTAAAGAGGTTTTGACTCCCTTCGTATCTATTACGGCTAGAAGAGGCCGTAATTTGAAGGACATTTTAGTACCAAGTCACCTGCACTTACCTGCTCCTAGGACGACCTGGCTGAAATCACCCGTAGTGGGTACTTTTAAATGTGGCCGCTGCAAAGCCTGTAAGTTTATCAGAAAACATTCAAAGACCTTCTCCAACTCATCCAACACAGAAAGTCACATTACTAAAACCTTCTTTAATTGTCAAACATCTGGCCTGGTATACCTCATAACATGCAGCTGCAATATGAAATATGTAGGCAAGACTATTAGACCCTTCAAGAATCGAATTTTGGAACATATTAATTCTGTAAATCCATCTAGACAAATTGATACACCGATATCACGTCATCTCAAAATCCAACATGGTGGATCGGCTCAGGGTTTACGTTTTAATGGTATAGAAAGAGTGATAATGGGTCCAAGGAAAGGCGATGTTGATAAAAAACTCTTACAGCGAGAGAGCTATTGGATCTTCAAATTGAAGACCTTATCCCCTTCAGGCTTGAATGAGGGTTTTTCTTTTACTCCCTTTATTTCTGACTAGAATCTGACCTTTGAAACCTAACGAGCATGCAGTTTTATTTAATTTTTGTATATATTGTAAATATTAACACTACTAATGTTTGTTTAATATCACCTAGTTAAGATTGGGCACTGTATCTTTAAGCGCTACTAGACGAATCTCACTAATGTTCTTTTGATCCTTTTTTAACCATATTATGAAAGCGCTTGAAAGGATTCAAGATCTATATTGATAGCGAAGATATAGGATACTAAACAAATGATGCCTTATATCACCTTAATACAATTCCAATACAACTCTAATCCTTGTCCGAATTATGTATAATGGCACCCTATATTGAGCTATCTAAGAAGATTTATACCAATAATAAGTTACCCTTGCAAGGTTGGTGTTTGGCACATTCATATATGTACAAATGTAATTTATTCAAGAGGAATTGTCCCTGTAAGTAATATGGGAATAAGCACAATGAATTCTGCTCCTTCCAAGTCACCTTTGTAATGGACCAATATTGTTATAGATCAAGGGATAATATCTGCAGACGTGAATTTTATAATGGAGTCCCTATTGGGTTTATAATTAAAAGGCATTCATTTACTTGCTTAAACCCAAATGGGCATCTTTATAGCATGTTAATAAGCAGTTCATGTAATGCCTTTCCGAGATATTCTATTTAATTTCATTGTTGCATCCCTAATATCTCCATTTGTACACATATATTTTACAGCATTGCCATCTTTGCCTAATATGGTATATTGGTACTCTTTTGTTTTTCAAGCTTTTGGTAGTTTTTAGGTTAATATATGTATGGACTTGGCATATTTAACTTCTTTGTACCATAGATGGCTAATGAATACCATAAAGGCTTATTACACAATGGTTAAATATCGGAAGAATTTAAATGACAACTGATTCCACATGAATTAACAATAATATAGAGAATAGCCGTCGGGCTACAAATATATTCTTCTCTTAACCGGAGAAGTTCATTCGTACCAGCACTGCAAGGGTTAAACTACTGAATTTCACGTCACCATGTATATACTTTTTTTTTTAAAAAAGCTATCAGCGGAAACTTGGTTCCTGATTGGTCCTTTTTCTAAAAGGTCCATTTGCATAATGTATTATTCCGCTTATTTCCTTTTGGCGCCGTTTTTTCCGACCGGTGATTGGTCCACGTCAGTAGCTCTGATACATATAAAGCAGTGACCCAGCCGTTACCAAACCTTTAGCCCCTGACGAAGGTGCACTTTAGCGGCACCGAAACGCGCGTCGGGTTTTTCTCTTCACTTTTTCTTCACTTCACAGGGCACACTGTCACATGTGCAGAGACCAACACTCTAAGTATGGTCCTGCACATTAGGATGCACTAAATGTTCTCCCCCTTTTTTTTTCCCTTTCCTCCTGTATATTCTTTCCTAGTACTATTGGGGGAGAGAACCTAATATACCTGTTTCTATATCTAGTACCAGAGGCAGCCACGATCAGTCCGTTGAATATATCTGTCTGGATGGCAATGTTGCTATCTCTACTGTTCATTTATAAGGACTGGATATTTTGTTTCTGTTGGGGATCCACGCAATGAATATAATCCCAGATACAGTTACATCAATGGCTAGCCTGTTGCATAGTATATAACAGGTTATTCTCACCCCCCCCTTTAGTCACAGGTTTAACACAGCACTATCTGAGAATGAGGCAGCAGCACTACATTTAATCTTTGTTGTAAGCTTGCCATTTATTTGACATTTTGATACAAATGCTGTGTTAACATTAGAATAGATGTCCATGATATTCGTATATATTTTTCTCTATATTATTCAGACATTGACACTGATTATCATATTAAAGTCAGAAGTCTGATTAGACACTAAATAACGTAGACATTAGGGAGGTACAGCTATTGATAGCTGTGGAGATCTATATATTGATTATATATATATATATATATACTTTTTGGTTTCTCTTTTGGTATATTTACAAAAAATTTTTGTTTTGTTTTTTATCTTTATATTTTGATATTATTCATTTCTATTTAATTTCCAGTCATTATCTACTTTTCTGGAGTATTTTTCTTCAGATTTGTGGATTTTTTTCAATACTTTAGGAATAGGGGTTATGCCCCATATGACACTGCTGGAGTGTCAATAAAGGTGTTTCTATCTATGGAACGGGCAATCAACCCTATCCATAGATAATTTCTGCTCATTAAATTATGGTAAATTTTCAAGCTGGACAGAGGTGGCAAGTGGTGTCCCTCAGGGTCTGTTCTGAAACTCCTTCTATTTAACATGTTTATAAAAGCAACTGAAAGTCATGTTTCAGTATTTGCAGATGACACAAAACTCTGTAAAATAATACAATGTGAGCAAGACATTACTTTGCTGCAGAGGGATTTAGATAGACTGGGGGACTGGGCACTCAAATGGCAGATGAAATTTAATGTTGAAAAATGCAAAGTTATGCACTTCGGCGCAAAGAATGCACAAGCAACGTATACCCTTAATGGAAGCAAATTAGGGATAACAACACACAAGAAGGACTTGCAATATCAATCAGCAGTGGCCAAGCCCAGTAAGGTATTGTCATGCATGAAAAAGGGCATTCATTCTCAGGACGAGAATATCATTTTGCCTCTTTATAAATCACTGGTAAGACCACATATTGAATATACTGTGCACCTTTCGGCACCTGTTCTAAAGAAGGATATTATGGCACTAGAAAAAGTGCAGAGGCGGGCTACAAAATTAATAAAAGGAATGGAACATATCAGCTATGAAGAAAGGTTAACAAATTTAGGCCTCTTTAGTTCAGAAAAACGTCACCCTGGAGGGGATATGATAATAGTATAGAAATATATCCGGTGCCAATACAAACCATTGTGTGTAAATCTATTCACAAACTGGACTTTACACAGGACACGAGGTCATGAGTGTAGACTGGAAGAAAGAGGATTTTGTCTAAGGCAAAGAAAAGGTTGTTTTACTGTAATAACTATAAGCATGTGTAATTCTCTGCCTGAAGAAGTGGTTTTATCAGAGTCCGTAGAGATGTTCAAACAGCAATTAGATGCATACTCGCAAAAACAAAATATTCAAGGATATAATTTTTCAATGTATGGTAAATACTTCTTCATCCAAGGATAAATCTGACTGCCATTCTGGGGTCAAGAAGGAATTTTTTTCCTAGTTTGTTGCAAAATTGGAAGTGCTTCAAACTGGCTATTTTTGCCTTCTTTTGGATCAACAGCAAAAAACAAATGTGAGGAAGGCTGAACTTGATGGATGCAAGTCCCTTTTCAGCTATGTAACTATCAAAAATATATTATGTATAAAAATCTATCAATATATCACAACATGTCAAAATATTTCAAAACTGAAATATTTTTCATAATATTAAATAATTTTAGTGTCACGGGCGGCGGTACGGGGACCGGGACCCCTGAGTGCCTGATGAAAAGATGAGTCTTCAACATGGAAATGGACTATCAGGGCCTGGTGCAGGGTAACCACACACCCCCCGGTGTTGAGCACCAGCATTTGTGCGGCCACATACCAGGGCCCTGAGGCAGCTTCTGCGGATCCCAAGAGCTACGAGCTTGATATGCAGACTTCCCAGGAACTGGATATGGGGGCTCTGCAGCAGACATGTATCCAGTACAGAAACAAGGCAAGACTAGGACAGAACCGGAGCAGGACAGAAAGCAGAACCCAGAACATGTATACCAGACATGAGGGAAACATGAACAGGGCAAGACATGACTGTACATGAACTGGGAATGCAAGACAAAATAAAACAAGACCAGAGATGCAAGGCAAAACAAGAGCAGACATAACTAAGTACTAATATGTTAAATAAACATTGGAGATTTAGACATACATAAATGGCCAAGGTGTATTCAGCCCACCACTGCGTCAAAGTACTCCAATTATGGTGGGTCCCTATCTGCCTTGATATGCATGACTAAATAAACAATAATAAAACACACACAGCACTTACCTGCAAGAAAGTGGCAGAGGACTTTGAACAACTGCCTGCAGGAACCAACCGAAACAAAAGGATTAATGGAAAAGGAAAGGGTGTGGCAACATAAAACAAACATTTAAAGGAATCCAAGAGACTGTGAATTCCAGGAATGGAATACAGGAATGAACCCAGAAATCCCAGCATGAAGAAAACCAGACATGGAATAGAAAACCAAAAAAAAAACAAAGAAAAACTAAACAAGAATTGTAAAAAGAGTACAGCATACTAGAAGCCAAGGCCAGAAATCTCCACAGAACAGAGCAGGATGTGACATTAAGTAATCTGAAAAGCTTATCCAACAATATTAATTGATATTAAATCGGACTGCCGTTACAGGTGGGGTCAGTCTGCTATGCACATGTCGAGGTTCTCAAGTACGCAAAATCATTTTTGAGACCTGAGCTGGGACTAACAGACGGGCAAGCTACTGAGTTTCTCTAAGCTTTTGCCTATTGCCAGAGTGCTCATATTCTCTGTTTTTGTTGCAATATTAAATCAAGGCCAAAGTAGGAGTATTTATGTCAAATGATAAATATTGGTTCCTATTTGAGAAGCAAACATTGACCCCACTATCTGTTCCGGGCTGGCCAAGTTAAGACTGGAATAAGGATGCTAATCTGCAAAAAGCACTTATTTCCACAGTGCAATGAATGTGAAATAATCATAAAAGTAAAACCATATAAAGAAAAACTACAAAACTACTACAAAGTCTTCCTTCATTGTTTTCATGATTCTGATAGACCTCCTTGCTTCCAAATTCTATTTGTTAAAAAAAAAAATTAATTGATTTGAAATATGGTATACATTGGTAGCACATAACTTTAGGAGAAAATTACATTTTGTTTTTTTTACGTAAATATTATGTTTACTCATGCTTAAAAAGTGTATATGTTTACATAATGATAGTTTTCCATTTATCTGTTCATGCTAACAGACAAATTATGGGATAAAGGAGTAAATTACAATCTTTGTATATTAATAGTTTAAATTATTAATAGAAATTCAAAACTTGGAGACTCGGTTCGGAACGAATTGCAATTTAGCCGAATTTAGATTGTTCAGGCATTTGGACAAATCTCCAAAATCTGAACTGAAATAAACTCAAATCACAAAAAGATATGGAATTCAGCTTGCAATGCCTTCTGCTAGTAGTCACTTAACACTAACTTTGAATAGCTTTTTGTCAAAGGGACTCTATTCGGCCACTTTTTGCCTTTATTTTATGACTTGTCATTTTTTTTCCAATTTTCTAACTTTTTTCAAACTTTACCAAAATGTTTCCCTGTGCACATGTCTAGTTGTTAACACATTAATGGCGGCCAGCAAGCATTTAACTATGTTGAAGTGATCTCGATCTCACTGTTCTGAGGCTTTCCGACAAAACTTTCTGATTCTGTAAAAACAGGTCCAGTAATCACATTTAAGTGATCACAGTCCTTACTAAGAAGGTAATACTGGAGTAAAACCTTCTGTGTTATTAGAATTATTCCTTTATTATACCAGTATGGGTAATTGTATTATTTATTAAATTAACTAAATAGAAAAAGACACACTGGTGTGTATATGATTCATATAGGGCTAATCGTTAAAGTGTGAGCTGTCCGCAATTCAAAGTTAATATCACATTGTAGTCAAAAATAGCCAAACGGCAAAAAAAGCTGAATTTTTCTACATTCTACAAAATTTGTATTGAATTTTGAATAGCAATGGGTAATGCTATAAATGTGTTTAAATAGACATAGTGTCGCTTTACAATAATTTCAAGCAAGGTGAAATAGAATCCCACTTACACGGGGGGGACACAGAACTCTCGGCTGCCAACATCTGACATGTGTCCTAGTTACATTGGGTCATAATCTAAAGCAGGAAGGAAGGAGTTAATTGCACTTTATCTTTTCATCATCCTAAGGAGAAAAGCAATCATCTGATGCCAGGATCAAATACAAGAAACAATCTGAGCCCTTTTTTCCAAGGGATTAAGACATCTGTCAGCCTTTTTAATCACAACGGACTTCAAAAGACACTCGCGAGTGTTAATCTAAAGAACATATGTTTGTAAAAAAAAATATATAGACTTATACTTAATTGTCTAATAGTGTTTTGTTTAACATGCACACCACTAAAACAGTCGTAAGAGAGATTTCAGTGGTATATGATATTTTTAAGACCAGTTTGAATGATTTTTTGTTTAGTAGAGGATCCAGATTAGGACCCAGGGATTGTTTATCCCCAATCACCATTCTGTTCCTCTGTTCCAATGGATTGAGGTAATGTATTTGGCTACTAGAATTTTACTGTGCCTCACATACCTCTAAATAAGAGTATGATAAGGAGAAGAGGCAAGTTAAATTGACCTTCTCAGTTTCGGAGGTCCCTGTCCATCGTCCTGTAGTACAGAGATGTTGCGGAGATTTGAGAAACTGCTGGCCAACTATATCTTGCCTTTGTACTAATATACATACTACTCATGTAGATTATCCATACAATGTTTGAGGACAAGGATGGCATCAGCAAGGTTGAATAGCACAAAATAAAATTATAAAAAGATACAGATCTGTAAACATGCACACCACACATGTGTCTTGGATCATACAAAATGTAGTACTAGTAATGTTCTGATATAATTATTATACTCATCGATTATGAATGAGATGGATTTAGAAGTAATGGTTTGTTTTATTCAATGAGTCACTTACCAACATATCTGCTGCTAGTTCTTACTTGTTTTATCATTATGGTATATACATTTCTTTTATCTCAGCATTTCTGTTTGTCATCAGCTATTTTATTCCCTCTTCATAAAGGTCTCTAAAATGAAACTTTTAATTAATTGTCAAGGTCTTTTGCATTTTCCCAATACTTTGCAGAGTACCAAGAGGCTTCATTAATATTTCCATATCCTTGTTGTATGATAAATTATTTTTTTACCACTTAACTGGCTCTTCTGGGTTCAACAAATTCAGTGATTGATGCTGAACAATGTAATATAATATATTCCATTGAGGAGGACTGAGTCACTGTCAGGTAGGTAATCTCATGATGATGTAGCTACAACTTTTATACACAGTAACTTCTTCCAATCCCAAATGGAAATCTTCCTATTTTTTCCTTTCCGAGGAGTTGGACACCCCAGTACCGAAAGATTCTGGTAAATACAGAAGCTATTTTTTTGTTTCTGTAATTTCACAAAAAGAAGTCCCCAAACTGATTCTACTTTATATAAATCAAGAATAGGAACTCAAAGGGTTATTTGAAGCCAAATGACCACTTCAGTGACATGAAGTGGTCATGGTGCCGGGAGTCTGTAAGTGCAGCTTTTAACTATGAAATGTTACACATATGGAGACTAACCACTCTGCTGTCACCTTCACATCTAGCCCTGCCACTGGGGCATCATTATCCAGCAACAAGAGTACTGTGCATTCTGTGCAAATTTTACACCAGCACACATAGTCAATAGTGGAACTAACCCTTCTTGAGGCAGCTCATGTCCTCCCCTCAGCCCGCACTCAGATACAGCTGTCCCCTTTCTGTAAATCGGAGTAATATCAGTGGAGGATGATTGGACTGCAGAGAGAACTTGGCCTTAGAACAAAGGTAAGCTTTAGCTGTGTTTTCATTCTTCTTTTCTTTCTGTCTTTCTTTCTTTCTTTCTTTTCAAACACATTTGTTTTTGGTTGGAGTAGCTCTTTAGGTAACTTTAGGTAACAGAGACCTTTCTCTTGCACTTGGAGTCAGATTGACATCTTGAGTACTAGACACCAATAGTGATAACACTGCTCCCCATGTCAAAGATATATAAATAGATAAGTAAGTGCTCCGTGATATAGCCAAGTTGTTTATTGGGAAAATGGACAAAGGCATAAGAAAAAAACAAGGCATGCTTAATGTGTAATAATACCTGCTTGCTCGTGCTACCACACAGGAGCCTACACTTGCATTTCAAACAGACGTCACCCTGGAGAAATCCAAGACCAATAAGCAAGTACGGTCACACTAGAATGATAGATAAAGCAGCTAAGATCTGTAGCGGTGTCCGTGTGCATAGGGAAATTATGCTGCCAAAAGGGGAACTTTTACCCAGGTTCATGTGTCTTATAGACTAAAACAAATAATATTGATCTGCATTTAGCCATTTCCACATTGCCCTTAGTGCCGACCAGTTCAGTGTCCATACTGATAATTCACTGGTATAAGATATGCATTATAATGGCTGGCTCGTTTCTGGCCCATCAGACGAGATAATCTTTTTCCAAATATTTGCTGTTTATCTCACATACCTTTTGGAAAAATCCAACCAGGAATTAATAGTTGTTTTATTTTATTTTACAGTTCTTGTATTGTGCTTGGATCTAGAACTCTTTGCAAATGAAGCAAAAGGTTTACAGTCAGAGGGCAAGACAGAGTGAGTTTATAATCTAGAGGAATTATGTGCATTCAGGCAAAAGGTTGCATGAAAAAAAAACAACTGTTACAGGAAAACTCCAACCTTGAGAACCAATATTCGGAGTGTTTCTTCCCTACTCTAGATGCCAGACACCCCCTCCACCAGAATACGCATATTTAAAAAAATAAGGGGTTCTTACCTTTGTCTGCAGCAGTATGTCCTCTATCGTTGCTGCTATGCCTCACCCCTGGTTAATCAGGAAGCCCACCTGCATGTCAGGTTGAAGGCCAAGGGACGGTTCCTAAATCATTTTATAAAAAGCCTAAGCCTTAAAGTGATTAAGGGATCTGGAGTGTTCCTTTAAAATAATATAAACGCAGTACGTAATCATGTTAATTGGGGCATTAATACTTTGCAAACAATATACAGTAAATCAAGTAGAAAATAGAAAGCATTGTTTATACAGTGAGCAAAGTGGAAAATAACACAAACAAATTAAAGGAACACTATAGTCACCTAAATTACTTTAGCTAAATAAAGCAGTTTTAGTGTATAGATCATTCCCCTGCTATTGCACTGCTCAATTCACTGCCATTTAGGAGTTAAATCACTTTGTTTCTGTTTATGCAGCCCTAGCCACACCTCCCCTGGCTATGATTGACAGAGCCTGCATGAAAAAAAAACTGGTTTCACTTTCAAACAGATGTAATTTACCTTAAATAATTGTATTTCAATCTCTAAATTGAACTTAAATCACATACAGGAGGCTCTTGCAGGGTCTAGCAAGCTATTAACATAGCAGGGGATAAGAAAATCTTAATTAAACAGAACTTGCAATAAAGAAAGCTTAAATAGGGCTCTCTTTACAGGAAGTGTTTGTGGAAGGCTGTGCAAGTCACATGCAGGGAGGTGTGACTAGGGTTCATAAACAAAGGGATTTAAGTCCTAAATGGCAGAGGATTGATCAGTGAGGCTGCAGGGGCGTGTTCTATACTCAAAAAGTGCTTAATTAAGCTAAAGTTGTTCAGGTGACTATAGTGTCCCTTTAAGTTCATAAGGAGTGAGAAGTACGAACAAAGCTCAAGCAAGCTTGCATTGAAGACAAAGTGGTATTAAAGAGAATAATGACAGTGAGGAAAGAGAGGTTATCAGGTGGTAAAGTGTAAACATAGCTGGATCTGATGCCGAGAGTCAGTTTGAGCCTAAATGGGAGGATCTAGGGGATAGGTAGAGCCAGGTTGTTGGTAACAATGGTGGGTAACAGGAAATAAATGGAAGTGTATATGGTCAGATATATTGGGCTGTGAGAGACTCTGTAAGGGATTGGATGAGAAGAAGGCTTTAGTGAAGTGGTCCGTCATTAAGAGTTTGCTCAAAGATGAGAAAGATGTGACTAAGTGCATATGGGGAGGGATTATATTATAGTGTAAGCGGCTAAGAGTTAAAATTAACATAACTGTGCAGTAGCATGTGGGTGTGGAGTTATAAATGTTGTTGTGTTAATGGGGGGCAGAGGACAATAGAGGGTATAGCAGGAGATACAAAAGGTGAGGTAGAGAGGAGCAATATTTGGGAAGGGTTTATACACAAGGGTAAGACAAGGGCAGACTTCTGGTGTATTGGAAGCCAGTGGAGTTTTTTCAGAATGGCTCATTTATATATGTGTACAGGCAGCAGCATTTTAGATTAGTTGAAGTGGAATGATATAATGTTGTGTAAGGTCAAGCAGAAGGGAGTTGTAGTTATCAAGCCTGCTAAAGAGTTAATATGTAGTTTTGCAGTGTATAAGTTAATTTTCTGGACATTAAAAAGATGGAAGCCACAGACAAAAAAAGTATGTGGATATATATTTATCAAAGAAGAGTGAAGAGTTAAAGATGACCCCCAGGTTTTGTCACAGCTCCTGCAACTCAGATTTGGGCTAGTCTTCATGTTACTCCTTGCCCTAACATGGCACACCTTCCTGGTGTTAGTTGTAATGCAGGATGCTACCCCTCTATGGCTCTCAGTAGCATCTTTAATGTGCATCATTCTCAAAGCACTCACATAGCGGCACTGCATGTGCATCAATGAATGAACACACTCACAGGAATTAAACTGGCCAATAGCTATTTTTTTGACCTGGGGTTGTCCTTCATTTCTACTAACTTCTGTTATCCTTGACCATTGTTGTTTTTTTTTCTTGATTTCTCTACTCCTAGACCTCAGCATGTTCTCTAGCTATCCTACCTTCTTGACGGTCTTTCCATTTTACCTATAGGCATACCACAAAGCTTATGAGATGTGAGTGAGGAGGATATGGTAAGAGGGAAGAATAGAATAGAGGAATGTGAAGGGATATGTGATGGTGCATGAAGTGAGAGTAAAGATGTGATGGGTCAAAATTGAAGTCATTCTTCTGGCATCAGTGAAACCCAGCTTTCTGGAATATTTCTGTTATAGGTGCCCCAATGGACTGAGTTTCTTACGTCAGACATCTCCAG
The DNA here is from genome assembly GCA_933207985.1 of Pelobates cultripes. Classification (NCBI taxonomy): domain Eukaryota; kingdom Metazoa; phylum Chordata; class Amphibia; order Anura; family Pelobatidae; genus Pelobates; species Pelobates cultripes. The sequence goes on along the minus strand of OW240912.1, from coordinate 412,425,673 downwards.
CTCCTTCAGAGTTACAGGTCTCATGGATTTTTCTCTAACTAATTTCCTCCCTAGCAGTCAGTTTGGAGACAATTTGAAGGATATTTTGATTATGATGCTGCTACCACCATACACACTGCTGTTCATGACCACTGGCATCACAATAGGTGGCATATTACATTTCCTGTAGATATTGGTTTCACTGTATTGCATTTCTCTGTGGACCATAGTGTGTAGTTTGAAGAATGCTCAGGGTTTGGTGTGGAGATATTGTACTTTATTCCATTTGTCAAAGATGTACTTTTCTTACTCTAAAGATTTTGTTACTCTATAACAATACATATTATGATGTTCTAAATAATCTGTAGAGAGGTTTATTTGTTTTAGGAGTTGTACTGATTGAGGAGACTAACAAGAGTCAGAAATGTGAAATTATTTGTATATTACGTTACTATTTCTTTATTGTATGCATTTTTTCCCCAATGTTAATTTTTGTGCATGTATTTGGAGGGTGCAGTTTGTGTTATGGAGATATAGACCTTTTAGTGTTGATTTTGCACCTCAATAAATTAAGTGGATCTTCTTAATCAATCTGTGAGTGACATTTACAAATGCAATTGCCCACAAAGTACACAGTTGCAGCAACAAATATAATTTTTTTTTAAATCCAATCATAAGAATTAGACAAGGCAATGTATGGTCATGTTAAAAGAGCATTGCTAGCTATTGGAAAGGGCTAACATAGCATAGGTGCTCTATTTACGAGTTTGTTTTTTTTAAGGAGAAATCATTTATGAAACTGAACATGATTTGTTTAGACACTTAATCTCACAACCATTTGTGCTGTGTCCGTAGGTTCCTGATTCCCCTGAGCGGAAGAAGCCACAGGTGTTCACCTAGCAAAATGATAATGATTTGCTGTAATTATAGCAACCTGTGTCTGCACATTATTGAGCTTAGCATTTTCATTAGTTAATACTGTTAGCAATACTGAGTCTGATCCCCTTCATACAGTACCGAAGTGTGCTTTTTACATAGTTACATAGCTGAAAAGAGACTTGCGTCCATCAAGTTCAGCCTTCCTCACATTTGTTTTTTGTTGTTGATCCAAAATAAGGCAAAAAAAAACAGTTTGAAGCACAATTTTGCAACAAGCTAGGAAAAAAAATCCTTCTTGACCCCAGAATGGCAGTCAGATTTATCCTTGGATCAAGCAGTTATTATCCTACATTGAAAGATTATATCCTTGAATATTCTGTTTTTGCAAGTATGCATCTAGTAGCTGTTTGAACATCTGTATGGACTCTGATAAAACCACTTCTTCAGGCAGAGAATTCCACATCCTGATTGTTCTTACAGTAAAAAAACCTTTCCTTTGCCTTAGATGAAATCTTCTTTCTTCCAGTCTAAACGCATGGCCTCGTGTCCTATGTAAAGTCCGGTTTGTGAATAGATTTCCACACAATGGTTTGTATTGGCCCCGAATATATTTGTATAATGTTATCATATCCCCTCTCAGGCGACGTTTTTCTAAACTAAATAGCTTTAAATTTGTTAACCTTTCTTCATAGCTGATATGTTCCATTCCTTTTATTAATTTTGTAGCCCGCCTCTGCACTTTTTCTAGTGCCATAATATACTTCTTTAGAATTCAGTGCAAGACATAGCAAATCTAGCACTGGGAAACCCTTTGTGTATTGTTTGTGCTTTTTAGGGTTTGGTGGCAATGCGTATTTACTGTATGTATGTGAGATTTTTTTATATACATTTTTTAAGAATACATACAATTTCTTGCACATTATTAAAGTTATGATAATACATATTTATTTTCCTACATTTAGGCTTACTGTGGATGAGGGATTTAAACATGTAGGACCTACCCTTACCTCATGTGCCGCTTTAGAATGTAAGCTTGTTTGAGCAGTGCTTTCAACACATTCTGTTCCTGTGCGTCCAACTTGCTTTGTTGCAAATACTTCTTTGTTAGTCCACCTATTGTACAGCACTACATAATTTGTTAGATATTTAGAAATAATAATAATAATAATAGAAATCAGGGTTCTGGGTCTCTCCTGATCCTGTTTAGGAGTAAGGGGATACTAGTTCATAAAGACTTTAGAATGAAAGAAGGAATACTCACCAAACTCATTGCCCACAGGTGTAGTGGTAAAGGTGTTATTGCTGTGAGCACCGCCTCCTAGCCTAAAATGATTTTGAGAGGCTTGGCTTAAACTAGGAGTCCCCAAGGTGTCTGCTGCTTGACCATTGCTTACCAAAATTGCAATTGAGAAAGTTTTACTTCTGCATTGGCCATTCAAATTAACAGGGAAAAATATTTTTAATTATATCTCTCTTTCTCTTTCAGTCTGCCAGTCTACTTATCCATCACTCTGTCCATCTTTCTGTCCAGGTCTGGCTTACCTATACCTTCCAATATATGTAGCTGCTTTTATTTAACAATCAGAATAACATTTGATCATCACCACGACTTTGTCTACCCTCTTTCCCAGAGTATGTGTGTCTGACCATACGTACAGCTGTCTATTCAGTTGATAAATATTTTCTGGAAACCATGACTCATCCTGAAGGTTAGAGAAGGTAACGGAATTCCCGTTGGACACTCTGTTTAGGGGATACATTGTGTACACCATATGTGACTGATCATCTGTTACTCTTTAAGCACTTTCTTTTCAAACCAATACCTTTTCACAAACTCTATGTGATGATTGACATTTGATAAAGATAAAGGTACAAGAGAAGATACCTCAATATAAATTTAAAACTAATACATTTTCTAAGTATATTTAGTGTGTAACAAATACCATTCTTGGCTCTGTATGATATATCCACAGTAGAAAATGTGCTAATAATGCACAATACTGGGAAAATAGCTGGCATACGTCTGTGAATTTTAGCTGCACACAACGACACGTCTACATGTATAATTTATTTATTTAACTATAGTATAGTGTAGTGCCAATAGGCACTACACTTGAGAAAGGTCCCCCAGGTTGGCGAAACGTGTTGTGTTATTTTAACTTTTGTTTTCAAAGCATTAAAGAATATTTGGCATTTAGCATTTACTACTAGTTGTGTTTGTCCATTTATTATACTTTTTGTGCTTTTAGTTGCTTTTATTATTTTTTTACTCCTGCTGTTCCTGGCACTAAAAAGATACCGAATAAGAAAACTTTGGAAACTTCTCCTTGGAGAATCTACTTAACATCATATCCCTGGTAAGGATTATTCCACCCAAGCGCTACCATCTAAGCAGGATCTACTGCTCCACTACATGTGAGTAGAATATTCTTACTCTTAAAATCATCAATATATCGACTACAGAGCGCAATATTGTTTGCCAATTTTATCTTTTAAATATCAAACTACACATTGAGGGACCAGCCCCAGATCTACATATCCATCAGTGGGGATTGTACCGCTGCTGGCTGCTAAATTTAGAGCTGGTCTTATAGCTCTCTCAAATGTGAGTGAGATACAATATGCATTATTGTTGTATGTCCTGCACCTAGTTTCATACTCTCTGCACTATCATTGGTTATTCTCTGCTTTAATTTCATATACTCCCACCATTTGAAGTCTGGACAGTTACCAGTTGAGAACAAACTCCAGCAATTGTGGACTAATTGGACTTTATATTGGCGCAACCTATATTTTGTTTCAGTTTATTTTTAACTCATATATCTGGAAGAAAAAGCCTCCAAGAATAGCTAGGCGAGTAACGTGGCTTCTAATGAATAAGGGAGGCCTAGGAATTTCTAATGTTAAACAGTACTATATAGCCTCAGTGCCACCGATTTGGCTCTTCTTGGAGAATGCATGTATATTCCCAAAATCACTAGATCACTTGCTGTGGTCCTTTTCACTGGTGGGACGTAATGTGAGTATTAAGCTCTGTAACACCATCTTCCTTTTACAAAGTTGGAAGAGGTGGGCTAGGCAATTGGTAGGACCAGAAAATCTCCTCTACTTTGCACCTACAACAACCCTCAACACTATAGCCCAGGACATCCCTTTAGGATCATGGATCAGCAGAGTGATATCAGCTGTAAGTGACTTATACACAGCAACAGGCCTCAAGCAGTTTCCAGACATACAGAAAGAATATTCACTCCCATCTAGGGAACTATTAACATACCTTAGAATTAAGCATCTCGCACACTCTGCCAAAATCAGGTACTGCACTGAATTGCAATTAATGACTTTCAGGCATGGGTAAATACACAAAAATATAAAACTCGAATCTCTCTCTCTTTGTTACACTGCTCTCAACAATGAGGATAAAACAGATAAACACCCATATATGGTGCTGTGAGTAAAAGATTTAGAAAAGTCATTCCCCCTGCCCCTATGGCTACAAACACAGCAAATGATTTTAACACCCTCCAATAGTCTCACACATTGGGAGTCATACTGCAAGTTACTAATGCAATGGTATCTGGTACCTGCCAGACTTGCCAAGATATACCCCATGGCCTCTTCCTTTTGTTGGAGATGCAACCAACAGAACGGCACTCTACAACACATATTTTGCGACTGCCCCTGGTTGACATAATTCTGGCTCCAGCTGAGGGCCGATATCGATACACTAACTTTAATGAAACTACCCCTCAGACTGGAATGCTTTCTCCTGCATATATCCCCAGAAATAATGGTCTAACCGCATAAAACGGTAATATGCCGCATTTTGCAGGCTGACAAAATCAGCATAGCTACCCACTGGAAAGGACTCCTGGCCCCTTCCCTACCAGAGGTGTGGAATAGAGTGACCACCACCTCTGAGTGTAAACGTACGAGCTACAGATTAAGGGGGAAGGAACACAAATTTGCCAAAGCATGGAGCTGCTGGACAAGCAAACAGGTCACAGGTGAAAGTGGGTTACTTAAAAACTACAACAGCTTGATCTAGTGTTTACAATACGAATTGAGACAACTTGGTCATTTACTGTTCCTTCCTAATTGGGTTAATTGGTGTACCCTACCCTATGCCCCCCCCCCCCTGCCTCTCTCCCCCTCACCCTCCTCTCCCCGCAACCACCCATCTTTTTTTTTCTCATCTTTTTTCATTCTCACATTATTCCTTTCCTCCCTCTTTATTTGTGGAAAAGTATAAAAGATATTCAGGTTCATATGCATGCTGCTGAAATAATGGGGGTGAAATGCCCAAATATTTGGTTGCACATTGTATACGACATGATAGATACTTTGAAACATTAACTACCAATCCTGTATATACATATGTACGAAAATGCAAACACCTTTTGTTGAATTCTATGTCATTGTATGTACCTTGATATTTGCTACTATATTACGCCTTTAACTGAAATTCAATAAAAATGAGAAAATTGGAGAAAGAAAAACAGTTTGAAGCACTTGCAACAAACAAGGAAAAAATCCTTATTGACCCCAGAATGACAGTCGGATCTCTCCATGGGTCAAGAAGCTGTTACCCTACATATTCAAAATGAAATCCCAGAATATTATGGTTTTGTAAGTATGCATCCAGTTGCTGATTACAAATCTGTACAGACTCTGATAAAACCACCTCTTCAGGCAGAGATTTCCACACCCTTATTGTTCTTACTATACAAAACAAATCTATTTCCATTAGACATTAGACTAGATCTCCTTTCTTCCAACCTAAATGTGTGACCTTGTGTCCTATGTATAGTCCTGTTTATGAGTAGATTTCCATATAGAGGTTTATAGTTACCCCAACTATATATGTATAATGCTATCATATCTTGCCGTTCTTCTAAATTAAACAAATTTAAATATGTTAACCTACCTGCTGGCAGCATCCAGCACTTTGAGTGACTGACTCAGCACCAAGATTTTGAGGGAGCTCTTACATTAATCTGCACTGCACACTTCAATGCTCCCCCACTGGAAAATCAGGAATTAAATCCAGATTATCCTCCATTGGATCACAAGGGATTGTACTACCTCCGGTCAAATTGTAAGTGGTGGGGGTAGAAGTAAGAAACGTGGCTGAGGGAAGGTGTACTGAGGAGATGAGATGTAGAAGGAAGGGACGTGACTTAGGCAGTAGTAATGGGAAGGCTGGTGGGTATAAAATGGTGGGAATATGGCAAAAGAGCAAGGAGATCAGTATCCCTTCTACTTATTTATTTATGTATTTATTTATAAATAAATAAATAAGGAAACCCAACAAACACAGCACAGCATCCACAACACACAATATTCATTCAGCTTCCCCTCCACACACACAAAATTCAGCCACCACAAATAGCAAAATTTCAGCTACAACGCATACAACACTCAACTACCACACAGTCACACATACACACGACCTTCAGCATCCTCCTCATACATACAACCCTCAGAGTCACACACTCGCTCACACACACAATATTCCTAAACAAATCTAACTCTCAGACGCCAAACACACAAAACATTCAGCTTCTAACCACACATAATACTCAGCCAACCCATTTGCAGAACAGAGCCCAGGGCTCAAAAAGGGTACCCCAAAATAGCATTCTGCCTGGAACCCTCTGAGTAATCTTAATCCGGCTCTGATCAAAATCTAGGTTATGAATAGATAGTACAGACACTCCTCACCAACAAAAAACAAAAAAAAAACAAATTGGTCGGTAAGTGAGGATGCGCTAGCAAGCATGTGCAAGAAAGCAGGGAATCCTATATTCAAGGAAAATTCCCCAAACATAAACCAGCTCTCTAAAGTGGGGAATCGCTTGAATCCCCATGCTAGAAAACTGGTCATAAGTGCGAGCCATTGCAAAACAGGTAGGTCGTAATATAGAGCACTTAATAGATACACTTTGTTACGGCTCCCCAGGGAGGAGAGGGTTTACAGCCGTATTGGACATTCCCTTCCCGAATGCAGAGGTAGCCACTGAGCGCTCCAAACTGCCGAACAGCAATCACACAAACTAATATGTCTTCCAAACAGCCGAACAGCAATCACACGAACCAGTCAGTCTCCAAAACAGCCGAACAAGCGTAATCCATACTTAGAATTCCCCCCAATGACGAGACAAAGATCCGTATTGAGGGTCAGCAGGAATCTGGTTTACTGAGGGCTACCTGCCCGGTATTTATGCAGGTCTCCCACCTGGTGGACACTCCGCTAGGAGACTGTGACAAGGACGTTACAACAACCAATCACATTGTTACACCTGTAGCCATGCCCCTTTAATTGCCCCTTTTATTAACCAAGATCCTCTGCTCTGCCCGGGAGATAATTGTGAAGTAATTCAATTATTTCCCTGGACAAAGACCAAACGCCATTTTAAGTGATTATAACAAAATGCATAAAAATATATAAATTTACAACAACTGGACATAATACAGGCATTCAACGTGTCCCCAGATAGCTGGGATGTGAGCGCACAAAAGTACCGAATAGCACTCAGATCCTATGCACACAGTCCAATCGCTGTGGAGTCAAAGTGTTCACAAAGTCTGTTCTCCATATGAATAGACTCCACGGGATGGCTATCTGAGTTATGGCTTATTCGCGGACCAAATACCGAATATAGGGATCTTCGTGAGTTTTCTACCGAAGGAGAAGGGAGGTCGGGGGCTTCAGCGGTGTTCGGGCCAAAAAAGTGTCATTTTGGAGTTCCATGAGTTTACCGTCGACCACCGTTGAGCGTTCGTGGATTTAAAATGGCTGCGACCTCGTGTTCGGGATACGAATGGCGGCCACCCAGCTACAGGCATCAATTAAGAGGTGTCTGCAGTTAACCTCAACGTTCTAATGGGGCCAGGAGGTTAACCAGCAGCACACTTCTCTACTGGGTGGCCGGCCGTTCGGGAGTTTTATTCGGTAGTAAAAAGGGGAGCAATATAAAGTCCACATGAACGGGAAAACACGAATTAAACTAGCGAATGAAGAATACGTCTCTGTAAGTTCAAGACAGAGAGATCTGTCACAAATTTGTTTTATTTTGATACTGTGTTGTTTACACACAATTAATTTCATTACAAATTAATGAGTTTGTTCAACACCTTGAGAGGCCAATAAATTATCATGCCCCCACTCATTTGGCAGATTAGGCTTTAACAGATTATTCCTCTAACTAGGAAATGTAGCTGAATTAACCAAAGAAATCAGAAAAGCGAGGTAGAAGCAGCTAGTATAATCAAAAGCAGAGGTTCCCTACAGATGTTAATTCAGCATGTAAACTCTTGAAAAATATTAGATATTTAAATATATATTTTTTTAATTAATAAAATGTACATCCATATCTCTTCTGCCATCAAGAAACAAACAACATATATTATTTTGCTTTTTTAGAAATAGAATTCTAACCGCTAAAACAGCACACACAGAGACACACAGACCCTTATTCATTAACAGAGAATGCAGACAGCCCGATAATTCATAAGCTGCATGTAAAGATATAGAAATATGTAAACTTGGGTAGTGCTAATGTAATGTGTTATTGCTGGCTGTGTTGCTGCATGCCCTGTACTTAGACCATTGCATTCTTTCTGTAATATGTGTAAACTACCCAGATGTTCTATATTTGAGGAAAGATGATAAAACAACCAGGACATAGAGATCCAAGCTGAAAGCTAGAGGGAGGGCTGAATGCAGAGACAAGAGTTTGAGGTGTGAGATAGGAAGAGAAGTAACAATCTTCTTACGAGGCTTCCTAACCAAAGCAGGGATTAAACACAAGCACAGAGCTCCGAATAATGCCCAGACTCTGACCTAAAGGTCACACGCTGAAAAATGCAGAAGAAACACTGAAAGCTTTCCCAGTTTTAATATCACCAGGGACAGATTTAAACAAGAATTGTATAGACAGTTCCCTAAACCTAGACAGGATTTTACAGTGAAGAATCTGGAATTTTTTTGTATTTTATTAATATTCTTATTATTTTAATCTTCATGAGAGATTTAAGACTTCATCGGATGTAGAACATGAAATAACACATCTTTTATATTTCCCAGGAGAGAGTGGAAAGATGTTTGTGTTGTGTAATAGTTTTGATGACATTGTTTAATTAATGGCAGCATGACCCATTGAAATGGAATGTCCTGACTGTGGAATTGGATCCAAGGAAGATAAGCAGAGACTCCATGGAACAGGTGAAGACACAGTACAAGAGGAAACCAGAGGATTCTGTGATCGGGCAAGCAGTACTACATCATTCTCTTGAAAATTATCTGGATTGTAGAGAAATGTGTATGGCTTCCTAAATCTTTCTTGGAGTTACTTTTGATGCTTCTATTAGAGCTGTTCTCCGTGTTGTTAGAAGAAGGGAGATATTCTTGGTGCTGAAAGGTAAAAGGAATTTTCCTTAATGTTGAAATGTGTGATGATCTATCCTTGGTACTGCAAGGTAAAGGCTATAGTTGGTGGTGAAATCTATCTGGAGCAGACCTTGATGCAGAAGTCTACCTGGAGCTATCCTTGGTGCTGAAGTCTATCTGGACTTGTCTTTGGGGAAGAACCAGTAACCTTACACCAATCTCTTAAAATTAATGGCACATGTACCCATGTCTTTTCTTCCACTAATCAACAATATTTCTATCTCAACAACTCTCATCAAAACTCCAGAATGGTCTCCTGACTTGTAAGTTCTGATTATACAGGTGGGAAAACATGTCATGTGAACATTGTATATTCAATTACTATCACGTTTTATGGTTATTTAAAGTAGCACTGCATTTTGTTCTATTTTTTTGCTTCAATATAAATTAATGGAAAAAATATTTAAATATTGTGTGCTAAGCTTGCTCATTATAGAAATCCATAGATTGATAGATTACTAACTGACGGCTTAAACTTTATAGTTAACCCCTGAGTTCCAAAGTACTGAAATGCACAGCTCAGAATTCAGGCAGATCATATGGGTCACCAGGGTGCCAATCATCTATAAGTAGGAGTAAAATGGGTGTTTATACGTATTGACTTGTTATTTTAGTTTAAAAATGTTCATTAATGTGCTGTAGGATTGCTCAATCACAGTGTTAATCTGTTCTTAATCCAATCATCCCATAGCTAGAAAGAAAATTATCAAGTTAGTACACAGTGGAAATGTATCATTTAATTTCCTCTATATTTTCCTATAAATGCTATTGTTTAGTAAGACATGCTATCAGTGTTAGTGTTGATTCAATCACTATACATTGATTTGTTGGAGAACCAATGCTAGGCCAAAATCGACAATTCGGACAAAACTGAAAATTTAGGCCACAAGAAATCCCTAGCTTAGCTGAATTGCAAAGATTTACCAGCACATCAGTTTATTTCCGAATTATCCAACTAGTTGTCAATTTACATACAAAAAATTGTTGAAAAACGTATTGTCGATTCACATATTCAACTTATTGAATAGGCCAAGTCTGGGGATCACAGTAAGCTCATCTGCAGTCATGTATTTAGTGATGTTTGTACCCTAGGCCCAACAATAGGTTTACACGCCCACCTCCCCACCACCACAATATATATTTATAAACTCTAAACTCATATACACACAATATCAATCAGGTGGTGGGTTTGCCTGATGCTGCCTCAACACTGAAACTATTTACCTACATTATCAGAAATATTAACTAAATTGTAAATTGTCAGGAATTCAATGTGAATTTTCAAATGTAAGTCCACAAGGACCAAACTGGAAAAAAGGTAAAAATCTTTATTTTTTTTGTTTTTTGGACTAATAATTGAAAGAGACCTATAATTAGCGCCTCTATGAGTCAAAAAAAAAGAAAAGAGGAGTAGCCTTTTTGTTCTCGAGAAGTATTTCCTTAAATAATTTACACCAGGAATTGGGTATAGAAGGCAGATATATTATTTTGGTAGCAGAAATTAATAACCAAAAATATACGTTAGTTAATATATACGCACCAAATCAATCACAAATTACATTTATTTAAAAAGTGCTTAATAAAATTGAACGTGTTAAAATGGGTTATCGTTATGGGAGACTTCAACTGTGTTTTCGATGTAGAGCTTGATAGGAGCTCTAAAACAAAAGGCAGTAATTTTTAAAAACCAGAAGGTGAAGGCCAAAAAATTTTCAGAATTGATCAAACAAACTGAGTTACTGGATTATTGGAGGATATTCCACACGAAAGAAAAAAATTTCTATTGCTTCTCCAAAACCTTCAGTTCATATTCTAGAATTGATCTGATTCTGGGGGACAGAAGCTTAGCGAGTCAAATTAAAAAGGTTTTTGTAACAGCTACTACCTGGTCAGATCATAATCCGGTTATTTTAGATATAAAGGAACAATATCAAAGAACAAGATCAGACTGGAGAATGAAAGACTGGGTACTCAAAAATAAAGACAATCTTAAACAAATTAAAGAAATAACAGATTATTTTTTTAAAGAAAATAGAAATAATGAAGTCTCTCCAGCAATGACCTGGTGTGCATATAAATCAGTAATAAGAGGCCTTTTTATAAGTTTATCAGCTAAAGAAAGTAAATTAAATCAAAAAAAGTGAATTTAGCAGAGCTGTATATAGAGTTAGATAACTTACTTGACCAAAATAAAAAGAATCCATCGAGTAGTATCACTAATTCAATAATAGAAATTGAAAAATTAATAAATGAACATCTAATGGCAAAGGCTAATAAAGCTCTGATCTACTTTAAGCAGAAATGGTACTATACCGGAAATAGAGCGGAAGCATTATTGACGAATAGACTGAAAAAAAAAAAATCGAAAAGAGTCATTACTAAAATCATCCATAAGGAGGAGACTTTACTGAGGCCGGAAAAAATTAGCAGAAACCTTCAAGAATTATTATAAGGAATTATATAATATCCAGGATCCAATTAAAAAGGCGAATATCAGTGAATTCCTTGGGAACATTAAAAGTCCAAAAATTACGCATACACAATTACAGGCGCTGAATAAAGTATTTCAAGAAGAAGAACTGATCTTTTGCATTAACAAATTAAAAAAGAATAAATCCCTAGGGCCAGACGGATTTGACAACCTCTTTAATACTGATAATAGTCAACCAAGTTCTGAAAGCATGGTGTTACAAGATATTAGAGAATTATGGAGTAAGATAAGGAAAAATCTGTGACTCAAAAATCATATCATCAACACTTTAACGATCTTAATATAGGAAAATAACATGGAGGATCTAAATTTAAAGAATTGGAGCAAAGCAGGTATACAAACTATAGAAGATTTAATGACAGGATCAAATCTCAAATCATATGAACAAATATGTACTAAATTTGCTCTTCCAGAAAGTGAAAAATACAATTATGTAAGGATTAAAAGCTACTTAAATAAAGTACTAGATATAGAAATATCTGAAGTTAAGTGTAAATTAAGCAATTTAATAAAGGGGAAAGATATGAGAAATCTACTAAAAAAGTGCAACTCGATACTGAGCCAGGGGGAAGAAGATCTGACATTCCCAGCCATGGAGAAATGGGAGAAAGATTTTAAAATTAAAAAAAAAGTTTGTTAAAAAAGAGTGGAAAAAAGCATGGCTAACAGTTGCTAAACACATTAAATGTTTAAACTTAGTGGAGTTGCATTTTAAGATAATAAACAGACTCTATCTGGTCCCTAGCCGCCTGAATAAAATAGATCAGAACATATCAGACATATGCTGGAGGTGTGACAAAGAGTTAGGAGATTCGGTACACATTTAGTGGATCTGTCCCCTGATGGAAGAATTTTGGAAATTGTTTCTAAGTAAAATTCAAGGAATAACTGGAACTAAATTCTCCTTCTCTCCTGAAATGTTTATATTGCACCTAAACTTTAGCCAATACAATTTGGATCTGCAATATTTCTTCACCCATGCTCTAATAACAGCAAAGATCTCAATATCTAGAAGATGGAGAACTAAGATATTACCAAACTGGGAAATTGTAAAAAAAAAACAGCTAATCCTACAATTTAAAATGGAAGGAGGTGGCTAAATAAGCTGGCTGTAGCAGCTTAAATTATGAAATAAATTAGGAAATAAAGGGAGAATAAAGTAAAAGCAACAACAAAGCTAACTTAATTATAAATATAGGAATATTATAGAGGACTATAAGAGAGGGAACTGTCACCATCTTTGTGTTTGTAGTGTATTTGTGTTTTTTGTTTTTTTCTTGGTAAATCAATGTTTTATAGAGTATAATAAGATATGTGGATTGATTAGAAAGGAAAAAAAACATTGATGATGACTAATGTACCAAGGCCTGAGATGCAGGAATTGCAGTAGAATACACAGGCGGGTACTGTCTGAAAAAATAAATAAATAATAATAATAATTGAAAGAGACTTTAGTGAATAAGCCTTGCTGTGTATGACAATACACTATCAGCATTCAAACAACGTTTTATTTATCTCATGATACATTTAACTTGATTTTTGACAATGGGTGGAGCTTAAGTAAGGTTCTGTTTCAATTGCCTATCATATTTACCCACAATCCAATTAGTAAATGAATCCCACAGTTAGGCTAATAATAGATATCATAGAAAACAAAATGGCTGCACCCAGATATAAGATACAGAGGGCATAAGGAAAGAAAACCAAAAAGAAAAAAAAATGATATAGCATGCCAAAATGTATGGAAAAAGAATGTCCTCTCTGTGTTCTAGAGCTATTCATGAACCAGTCCACCTTCAGTATACATAGTATATTGTCTTTCTAGCAGTATATCGTAAAACACAAAAAACATAAAAGACTATCAATGAGAATGTACAAATCCTGGTGGTTTCTCCTATAAGGTGGTGCTATTTGTAAATATGTACTATCAGAGGCATAACTAGAAACCACGGGTCTTGGTGCCAAGATTGCCCTGGGGCACCCCCATATGTCTACACCCCTCCCCATATGTCCCCCGACCCCCCCACACATCCCTGTCCCCCCACATATGCAGACACACACATAGACACACATGACACACACTGTCATGTAGACACACACATGTAGACACACACATACATACATATAAACACACATACACACACACACACACATACATACAGACACACACACACACACACACAGAGACCCATACATACAGACATATATACATACATACAGACACACATACATACACAGACATGTACACACACACATACAGACACACATACATGCAGACACACACATGCCATACACACAGACAGAGACGCATACATACAGACACAAACACACACAGATACACTTACACACACATACAGACACACACACAGAGGCACATACACACAGACACACATACATAAAGACATACACACATACAGACACACACACACATACACACAGACAAATCCACACAGACACACACATACAGACACATACACTAACACACACAAAATTGCAAAATGTTTAAGCCACCCTCCTGTTTCCTACCTTTTAGATGCAGGAGGGTGACTTCCCTAGGGTCCAGTGGTGGCTCAGCCTGATGGGAGTCAGAGTTCCCACTCTGCGACTCTACTGTGACCCCTGCAACCGCTGTAGTTCTGCCACTTTGTACTATACAAAATTAAAAATATGTTGTATACATTTACAATTTTTTTATTTGCAGACATTAATGGAATTAAAAATGAATGGCCTTTGAAGAACTTAAGCTTGACCGTAGCAAGCCATAAGACAATGTTTTATCTCTTTACAAGTTTTGGAGACTTCTTGTTGAAGCAATCAAACGTTCCAGTGTCCTTCAAATCATGTGCACAGAGATCTTCCAGAACGTTTACCTTCCACGTTTATATCTGGTGGTTAATTTTAGGTGTATTAATGAATTCTTGGAGAGCTCAATCAGTAAACTTTACAGTGGGCATTATAGGTCCTTGGGATTGTGACCCAATGTTCTCCAAAGCTTTGCCGGAATTAGCTGCAAGGTTAGCAGTGAACAAAATAAACAATGATTCTACATTAGAGCTTTCCTACCAACTTAACTACAAAATCCTGCAAGAAAACTGTGAAACATCCAAAGCATTGGTGGAGTTTGCTAGTTATGGCGAACTCTCGTCCGCTTTTTTAGGCCCTTTAAATCCTGGATACTGCGACTCTGCAACACTTTTGGGCAAAAACTGGAACAAAGCTGTGTTCTCTTGGACTTGTGTTAATCATGATCTGGACAGCAAAGACAGTTTCCCAACTTTTGCCCGGACTATGCCTGCACCAACCAAAGTGTTATTTCACTTAATGAAATATTTCAGGTGGGCACATGTCGGAGTGATTTCTTCCAATGAAGATATATGGGTGGACACAGCTCGGAAAGTAGCCAGCGCTCTTAGAAATCTCGGGCTACCTGTGGGTATTGTGAAAAACATGGGAAACGGAAATCAAGGTATTGAAGACACCTTGAGAAATATTAAAGACACCAATGACCTCAGAGGTAAGTACAAACTAGCTATCTGTTCTTGAAAGAGAACTCATGAAAAATGTGTGAATTTCATTATAAAAATGTAATTATATTTTATTTGTGTAAAATAAAATGTTTCATGTATACCTTACTCCTTATAGGTTATAAGGTATCAGGTTTCTATTAAAATTTTTATTGTACTCCAAAACATATTTGCTTTTATTAGCAATATTATGTAGTTAAGCATCGATCTGGCCATATTGTTGTTGCATGTGCTATAAAATACACCCAGTATTATACAGTACTTGTGGCATGGTAATTTTGTCAAATAGTTTCTTTTTTCCCTTTTGAATTTTCATATGCCTACCCGTATAAGGCACTTGTCCATGCGCTTATTTCTCACCTCAAATATTGCAATGTTGGAGAAATAAACTTGGGATAAAATTTGCCCTGTCATACTTTGAGTGAAATTTCAACAATGCAAGGTAACCTTTGGCTTTTATCCTCAGTCAGGAGAAACCAGAGTTTGAATGTCACTGTGACTTCCATTTGACAGATGTCACTTGTGTCAGGAATGAGCAACAGAATAGTAAATGCTTCTCACTTCTCAAGAACTAGAATCAAGCAGATTATTGGACAGTTAAACAAGATCTGTATGGAACATATGAATTCAATGAGTCAAACAGAGTGACTACAATTTATTTTGCCTGCCATTGCTATTACTTGATCATTTTAATGTTAAGACAATATTGAAAACTCATCATCTTGTATCCCCTATTTAAGGTGCATAATTACTGTGTAATTATTCACTTATCTTATCTAAGATCATCTCCTGTATTCCAGCTCCTTCTTTTAAACCACATGGACCATTGCTTCCAACAAAAATCGAATTAGTTGGTAAAAAATTACCACAATAGGGTTACAAGCAGTTTGGAATACAGTGATATGTTATATAGGATTGGAGATGTAAATGGATAGAGAGACCGGTAGAGTAATGGATAGAGCGATGGATAGACAGTTTTTATTGAAGGAGCCCATGGAGTTTGTACAGACTGGGAAAACTGTTAAAGGCTGATAATTAAGTCTATAAAAGTTATGGATGAAGATTAGGGGTTATCCAGGAAAGGGACAATGGTTGCAGTAATTCAGACCGGATTATCATAAATATGTTTAAGGGGACTATCTAGGCTCTTGCTCTTCACTGTCCTTCCTGGAAACAGACATTCTGAATAAATACAAAAACAAACATTGTTAATCTCCCTTACTCGTCTTTTACAGAACCATAACTTGAGTACAAATTGCTCGGAGGATAGCTAAACTGTCATGAGGTTAACTGACAAGATAAATGCTAAATAATGGACCATTTTGGGTACCGTAACAATTTCATCGCAATGGGTTCCTGGGCATTATCTTACCTTTTAGGTTTAACCTCAAACTCTAGAGGACACCCAATCGCTCTGGCCCTCCACTTCCTCTACAGGAAGTGATATATAGTTTGTGATATATTAAACAGGAGCTGTAATTTCAAAAGATGTTTAATAGTGTTTTTACTTATACATCTATTTAACAAATATGTATTCATCAGGTGTGAAATACAAAAAATACATTTAGAAATGTACTTTTCTTTTCCACTCTAGTTCTCTGTCAGTCATTGTTACATGCTCTGTCCTTTGCACCTGGCAGTCATTATAGAAAGAGCATACAGAGACAAAATAAACAACATTTCTACTTCTCATTTAAAAGGACACTACCGGCACCAGAACAACTACAGTTTAATGTAGTTCTGATATCTACAGCATATCCCTATAGGCCTTTTGATGTAAACGCGTTTTGATGTAAACACAGAGAAAAGGCAGTGTTTACATTATTGACTAGTAACACCTCTAGTGGCAGTGACTCAGAAGGCATTAGAGGTGCTTCCTGGTCACTGCTGTGTACAACATAATATGTTTTTTGATGGTTATGAATGCTGTGAGCTGTACAACAACTCCTCAAAATGGTTACTTTGCTTCCATGACATCAACAACTGTGTTATTGGACAGATAGGGAGCTCTATGCAGGTACAAAGATGAAGTATATGGTTAGACAGATGGGACTGGTTAGACAGATGCAGAGGGGACAGACGCCATATTCACAACTTTGGACGGTCATAAATGGTCTAACTTCTTAAAATAAGATGATACCTTGGACCTCGCGGCACTATAACAACTTTATTGTTCCTGTAGGACCTTCTGGCTCCATAACATCTTTATTGTTCCATTAAGCTTCTGTATGCAGCAAAACATTAATTTGTTTTTGCAAAAACTATACAAAATTGGGCATGCAAAACAAAATTAAATTTAAACAAAAATTAAAGGTTGTGTTTGCACCTGAAATGTCCTTTTAAACTCAGGCAATTTTAATGTGCAGATCATGACACTGCAGCCTCATTGTTCAATTCTCTGCCATTTAGGAGTTAGATCACTATTGTTTGTATTTATGCAACCCTAGCCCAGACTTACACAGCTCTTTTAATTCCAAAAAACGTTGTCCAAAAGGTATGCCACTGAAATGGTTAAACTCCTTCTCTAGTCTCGCATGTTAAACTGCTCTTGTCATTTTTATATTTTAGTTATCATAATGTGCATGCATTCTGTACTCATTGGAGGGGAAGAACAGGCCATCTTTCTTACAAAAGCGCATGAAATGGGACTAACAGACGGAAGATATGTCTTTGTACCATACGACACTTTGCTTTACAGTCTTCCTTATAAAAACAATTCATTCTACATCCTTGATAAAAACAGCAAACTGCGGGAGGCTTATGATGCTGTGCTGACAATCACTGTGGATTATGAGGACAAGTCATTTTATGACGTATTTGCAGAAGAGAAAGAAAAGGGAACGATTAAAACGAATCTGGAACCACACCAAGTGAGTGGTAACATCTTTGGGATTTTGTTTCTGTGCTGTTTATAAACATGCTGCAGTTAACCAAGATTTTCTTCTTTCCACCTTCTCCCCCTGACCTGTGTGTTCTGTCTCCTACTGTCCTGTGACCTTTTCTCAGTTTTTACCAATGCACGCACCGACCTTTTCCTTTATCGTTCCTGCTTTATCTCCTTGTTACTATCTCTTATTCTTCTTACACAAAAAGAAAAGAACCGTGAATAGTGATGTTCCGAACGGTTCGCTAAACGGTTCGCGAACGGTTCGCCACGAACGGTTCGCGAACGGTTCGCCACGAACGGTTCGCCGCGGACTCATCATTGAGTAAACTTTGACCCTGTACCTCACAGTCAGCAGACACATTCCAGCCAATCAGCAGCAGATCCTCCCTCCCAGACCCTCCCACCTCCTGGACAGCATCCATTTTGAAGCTGCATTCTTAGTGAGCTGTCCAGGAGGTGGGAAGGTCTGGGAGGGAGGGTCTGCTGCTGATTGGCTGGAATGTGTCTGCTGACTGTGAGGTACAGGGTCAAAGTTTACTCAATGATGAGTCTGTGGCAAACCGTTCGCGAACCGTTCGCGAACCGTTCGGGACATCACTAACCGTGAACAAATACAAAGTAAGCTGCTAACCGTAATCGAAACACAAATAGGGTTATTCAAAGAACTCTGAATTGCACGGGTTCCTTATTCACATTGGAAAAATAAGGTCAAAATAGCTGATTTGTAAAAAAAAAAAAAAATCACACTCAGTTATAGGTAAAGCTTAACTAATTCAGATTCCAATCCAGAACAATGTATAGTTAAGTGAATAACTCTGATAGCAAACTACACTGGTAAACAAGTTATCTGTCTGCACAAAAAAAAAAGTAAAATAATTTATATACAGCTCGAGTATTTGTTAGCCCATTTAAATATTTCCATTGCTTTGCTTGTAAGATCTATCGGGGTGTGCTTTTCTAATATTTCTGGTTCTGGTGTTATCGGTGACATTTATTTCAGTCACTGTGTTTATTTACAGATATCTTCATTAACTGGTATTCAATTGTTGTTTTACACTGATCAGCCACAACATTAAAACCACTGACAGATAAAGGGAATAACATGGATTATACTGTTACAATGGAACCTGTCATGGTGGGATATATTAGGCAGCAAGTTAACAGTTCTTGAATTTCATGTGTTGGGAGCAGAAGAAACAGGCAAGTTAAAAGATCTGAGTGGCTTTGACAAGGGCTAGATGTAGTGAAGGGCTTGTCATGGTGATGGTTAGATGACTGGGTCAGAGCATCTCCAAAATGTAAGGGGTGTTCCTGGTAGGCAGTGGTTAGTACTACAAAAAGTGTTGTAAGAAAGGACAACTGGTAAACTGGCATCAGGGTCACGTGGGGAAAAGGCACTGAGGCATGGAATCCGTCTGGTCCTTTCAGAAGATCTACTGTAGCTCAAACTGCTGGAAAGTGTAATGCTGGTCAAGATAAAAATGTGTAGTTTGAATATTACTTTGACATGTAACACCATCCTAGAGATTGTTGCAGACCACGTACACCGCTTCATGGCAATAGTGCTCTGATGGCAGTAGCCACTTTCAGCAGGATTATGCATCCTGCCACACTGCAAATATTGTTCAGGCCTACAAATTCCCCAGATCGCAATCTGATTGAGCATCTGTGTGATGTGCTGGAACAATAAATTCAAGGGTGCCACACCCTGCAACTTGCAGGACTTTAAGGAGAAGCTGCTAATGTTTTGGTGCCAGATAGCACAGGACACGTTCAGAGTTGTGGATTCCATGCCTCAGTGCATCAGAGTAAGTTTGGCAGCATGAGGGTGACCTATATGATATTAATCAGGTGGTTTTAATGCGGATCAGTGTATATTTTGTATTTGTGTATATTGCAGTTTAGAATTTTGTTTAACCTAGTTTCTATCCTTAACTATACTCTTACTATCTTATTATTGCTGTATTTTCCAAAAGACTCACTAGAAAATGCCTTTTAATTTCAGGTTTCTCCACTGTTTGGAACTATCTATGATGCAATGTACATCATGGCCAAAGCCATGAGCACTGCTTGGAAACAAGGAGCTTGGATTTCCGGAACAAATCTGGCAGAATACACCAAAAACCTGGATATCCCTGGATTTATACAAATGCTTTACACAGATGGAAAGGGGAATGGTCTGAGTAACTTTGTAGTACTGGATACTGATGGGAAAGTGAACCAGCTCTTCCCAACCTACTCTGTAGAGATAGCATCCAACTTGGTGCGATTTTTGGGCAAGACTATAAGGTTCCCAGGTGGAACACCACCTCCTGCAGACTCCAGCTGCTGGTTTGACCCTGACATAATATGTATAGGAGGTAATTACGTTTTTCATTCTTTCATAGGATTTATGTATGTATTTATCTTGCTAAAAATTATTTTATTCTGCAAATATGTTTTGCAGTTTAATATGTATCACCGATTAGGGTAGTGTAGGCAACCTATATATTAGAGGAAAGTTAATCTCCACTGTACAGCAACCAACAGGATTGGTGTTCCAGTAGAGACAAGCTCTCCCAGTTCCAAAACGAGACTCCAGGGGTTTCCAGAGGCGTTCTTCTGTCTCTTATGGACATTACACTTTAATCACGGCATGGCACTGTATTTACTTCACGTTTAATTTTTTACATAGTTACATAGTTACATAGCTGAAAAGAGACTTGCGTCCATCAAGTTCAGCCTTCCTCACATTTGTTTTTTGCTGTTGATCCAAAAGAAGGCAAAAAAACCCAGTTTGAAGCACAATTTTGCAACAAGCTAGGAAAAAAATTCCTTCTTGACCCCAGAATGGCAGTCAGATTTATCCTTGGATCAAGCAGTTATTACCCTACATTGAAAGATTATATCCTTGAATATTCTGTTCTTGCAAGTATGCATCTAGTAGCCGTTTGAACATCTGTATGGACTCTGATAAAACCACTTCTTCAGGCAGAGAATTCCACATCCTGATTGTTCTTACAGTAAAAAAACCTTTCCTTTGCCTTAGACGAAATCTTCTTTCTTCCAGTCTAAACGCATGGCCTCGTGTCCTATGTAAAGTCCGGTTTGTGAATAGATTTCCACACAATGGTTTGTATTGGCCCCGAATATATTTGTATAATGTTATCATATCCCCTCTCAGGCGACGTTTTTCTAAACTAAATAGGTTTAAATTTGTTAACCTTTCTTCATAGCCGATATGTTCCATTCCTTTTATTAATTTTGTAGCCCGCCTCTGCACTTTTTCTAGTGCCATAATATCCTTCTTTAGAACAGGTGCCCAAAATTGCACAGCATATTCAATATGGGGTCTTACCAGTGATTTATAAAGAGGCAAAATTATATTCTTGTCCCGAGAATGAATGCCCTTTTTCATGCATGACAATACCTTACTGGCCTTGGCCACTGCTGATTGACATTGCACATTGTTGCATAGTTTGTTGTCTATAACAATTCCCAAGTCCTTTTCATGTGTTGTTATCCCTAATTCGCTTCCATTAAGGGTATACGTTGCTTGTGTATTCTTTACGCCGAAGTGCATAACTTTGCATTTTTCAACATTAAATTTCATCTGCCATTTGAGTGCCCAGTCTCCCAGTCTATCTAAATCCCTCTGCAGCAAAGTAATATCTTGCTCACATTGTATTGTTTTACAAAGTTTTGTGTCATCTGCAAACACTGAAACATGACTTTCAATGCGGTCTTCAAGATCATTTATAAACATGTTAAATAGAAGGGGTCCCAGAACAGACCCCTGAGGGACACCACTTGCCACCTCTTTTGTTTTCACCTGAAGTAGATATTAAGTTATAATTTAATATATTTTTTTCTACCACTGCAGAGGTTCAGTAGTTACAATTTGAAAGTGAGATACTACTTTGTTACTTAGACTGCTAGCTTAATAGGCAGTATTTATTACTTAATATCGGTCCCTTTCCTTTCCTCTCAGAGGACTTCTTGGCTAGTTAAATTCTATCCATAGATATGCCGTGAGCATTCTAAGCTTCACGATATCTATGCTCTGTACCTCTTATTATTATTCATTTATATACGGCCTCAATTTATCTTTATTATTTTTTTAGCAATACCCTCTCTACTGTTTTCCTAGGAGGCAGCATGAAAAGTATAGATATCAATCTAAGATATGGGTAGTGATATGTGTAGTTCTCAAAGTAAGTTATGGGAAGTGATATGTGTAGATATCAATGTAAGTTATGGGAAGTGATATGTGTAGATCGCAATGTAAGTTATGGGAAGTGATATGTGTAGATCTCTATGTAAGTTATGGGAAGTGATACGTGTAGATCTCTATGTAAGTTATGGGAAGTGATATGTGTAGATATCAATGTAAGTTATGGGAAGTGATATGTGTAGATCTCTATGTAAGTTATGGGAAGTGATATGTGTAGATCTCTATGTAAGTTATGGGAAGTGATACGTGTAGATCTCTATGTAAGTTATGGGAAGTGATATGTGTAGATCTCTAGTAAGTTATGGGAAGTGATATGTGTAGATCTCTATGTAAGTTATGGGAAGTGATATGTGTAGATCTCAATGTAAGTTATGGGAAGTGATACGTGTAGATCTCTATGTAAGTTATGGGAAGTGATACGTGTAGATCTCAATGTAAGTTATGGGAAGTGATATGTGTAGATCTCTATGTAAGTTATGGGAAGTGATACGTGTAGATCTCTATGTAAGTTATGGGAAGTGATATGTGTAGATCTCTATGTAAGTTATGGGAAGTGATACGTGTAGATCTCAAAGTAAGTTATGGGAAGTGATATGTGTAGATCTCTATGTAAGTTATGGGAAGTGATATGTGTAGATCTCAATGTAAGTTATGGGAAGTGATATGTGTAGATCTCAATGTAAGTTATGGGAAGTGATATGTGTAGATCTCTATGTAAGTTATGGGAAGTGATACGTGTAGATCTCAATGTAAGTTATGGGAAGTGATACGTGTAGATCTCAATGTAAGTTATGGGAAGTGATATGTGTAGATCTCTATGTAAGTTATGGGAAGTGATATGTGTAGATCTCAATGTAAGTTATGGGAAGTGATATGTGTAGATCTCTATGTAAGTTATGGGAAGTGATACGTGTAGATCTCAATGTAAGTTATGGGAAGTGCTATGTGTAGATCGCAATGTAAGTTATGGGAAGTGATATGTGTAGATCTCTATGTAAGTTATGGGAAGTGATATGTGTAGATCTCAAAGTAAGTTATGGGAAGTGATATGTGTAGATCGCAATGTAAGTTATGGGAAGTGATATGTGTAGATCGCAATGTAAGTTATGGGAAGTGATACGTGTAGATCTCAAAGTAAGTTATGGGAAGTGATACGTGTAGATATCAATGTAAGTTATGGGAAGTGATATGTGTAGCTCTCAATGTAAGTCATGGGAAGTGATATGTGTAGATCTCAAAGTAAGTTATGGGAAGTGCTATGTGTAGATCGCAATGTAAGTTATGGGAAGTGATACGTGTAGATCTCTATGTAAGTTATGGGAAGTGATATGTGTAGATCTCTATGTAAGTTATGGGAAGTGATATGTGTAGATCTCTATGTAAGTTATGGGAAGTGATATGTGTAGATCTCTATGTAAGTTATGGGAAGTGATATATGTAGATCTCAATGTAAGTCATGGGAAGTGATACGTGTAGATCTCAATGTAAGTTATGGGAAGTGATATGTGTAGATATCAATGTAAGTTATGGGAAGTGATATGTGTAGATCTCTATGTAAGGACATAAGGTGATATATTCTCCTGGAGGAAGTCCCGCACCCAGGCAGACTTTCTCCATTATAGACTGCTTGCCTTTCTTCCATCTCTGACTGGATGTCCTCACGCTTTCTGAAACTTAACCTCTCTAAAACTGAACTCCTTGTCTTTCCTCCTCCTAATACTGATCCTCCTCTCTCGCTCTCCCTTCAAGTCAGTGATATCCACATAAGTCCATCCCTGAAAGCACGCTGTCTTGGCATCATACTTGACTCTGGTCTCACCTTTGAGTCTCACAACCAGTTTGCTGCCAAGTCCTGTAGGTTCCAACTCAAAAACATAGCCCGCATTCGCCCCTTTCTTACGCAAGATGCTACCAAAGAACTTGTCCATGCTCTAGTAATTTCCCGCATGGATTACTGTAACCCTCTCCTGATTGGTCTCCCCAAAAGCCGTATTGCCCCGCTACAGTCTGTAATGAATGCTGCAGCTAGACTGATTTTCCTCTCTAGTCGGTCCTCTCACATCTCACTCCTCTGCCAGTCCTTACATTGGCTCCCTGTATGCTATAGGAGTCAATTCAAAGTGCTAACCCATACATTTAAAACACTGAACAATTCTAGCCGCACTTATATCTCTTCACTAATCCATAGATATGCCCCTCCTCGTACCCTCCGCTCTGCCCGTGACCACCTCCTGACCGCTGTATAATCAAATTATGAGTTTATTAAAGCACATTTTGGTGGTTAGCTCTGTATGAAAGTAATAAACATTTATACAAATCACAAAACCCTTCTTTGATGATCATACATTGTATTGTGTGCTTTCCCTGCCTTTTTAACTTCTTTAAATCACTTCACTGATTTTGGATTGTTGCTAAGAACTTGATTTACAAAATGCATTTCAGTGGAGGTTTTGTTCTCTTCTGACTTTAATAGAGTTTGTTACACTCTGTATCTGGTGCACGCAGCTTCCTACTGGCTTTTTGCTGATTTCAAATTGTTCCTCCCATTTAAAGAAAACACTACAAGCACCATAACCACCACAGCCTGCCTATGGTGTAACATGGTGTGACAAATTACACTTGGAAGGTGCTATGGAACTCCAGGCACCATAAATAGTACAGTGGTCTTCAGCGGTTGTGGAGCTGCTTGAACCTCAACCTTCTTGTTAATTGTTTTTGGAAGCAAAAGAGAATAGAAAAGAAGGGCAATAAAGTCAAAAGCTTTTAAAATACATCTGAATGCATGCCACTGGGCAGCCATGAAACGTGTTGGTTTTGTGAAAGAAGCTAACACAAGCTAAAATAAAATGCACAGGTTCTTTTTAATTTAGCGGTAAATGTAGCATATTCAAAATTAGGTCATCCATTCAGTCATTCTGTAATACGACCGTTGGAAGAAATAACTGCCTCAGAATAGTTTTAGAGCCACCTACCAGTCATTCTATTCTAAATTTAGGAATTCATCCACTCTTCCTCATAGATCACTTCTAATTCAGCCATATTCTGTATTTCTCTTGAATGCATTGCATGTTTGGGATCAACCCAGAGAATTCAATAATATTTAAGTCCAGAGACCAAGAAGGACATTCCAAAACTTGAAATGTTAGTTTCTTGAAGCAATTTATGGTTGCTTTTTGTGGTATGTTCTTATACTTTGTCTTGTTTGGATATGCGACTCCTTTTTAGCAGTTTCTTTGCGACTAATTAACTGTTGGCTAGGTGTTGTTTTCTTCAAATGCTTTTTTTTTTTTTCCATAATGCCTGTGGCTTATGTATGCATTGTGTTGCATACTTGAGATGTTGAGTGTTGCGATGATCACTTTATGCAAATCATGATTGCGTAAGCATTACTGCTCAGTGGGTCAGTGCACAGCTGCTCCAGTGCCAGCTAAAACTAACTGCAGGTCATTTGCTGTGATGTGGGTATTTTCTGTTGGAAACTTTTGTTCCAGATCTTGCCTTGTCTTCACCACTTCCTCTTACATTCAATTTTTAATGACATTAAGGACAGTGCAAGCAGTAAGAATTTAGATATATTTTACAAGTTTTCCCTGCTTTGAGCTAGTTATATTTATTTTCCATAGTCAGCTGCCAATTTATTCATATATTTATTTAACAAATGTGTATTATTATTATAGGTAGGCCCTCTTATATAGAATGCTTTGCATAGATCACAAATCAATCAATATTTTGGTTGGGAGGCAGTAGGTTATAGAACATTGGTGTTGAAGAATTCTAAGTTATAGGAAATAGGCTACGGAAAGTTACAGAACAATAATGTTACGTAGAATAATTTATTCATCATCCTCAAATCATCATCATCCTCAAATCTGATAACCGAAGTACTCAGGAGAAATATCAGGCAGAATGATAGTTACAATGGAAAAAGCT
Source organism: Pelobates cultripes (assembly GCA_933207985.1). Lineage (NCBI taxonomy): Eukaryota > Metazoa > Chordata > Amphibia > Anura > Pelobatidae > Pelobates > Pelobates cultripes. The sequence continues at coordinate 412,399,318 of OW240912.1, read as the reverse complement.
CCAAAAATTAGAGATTTTATTAAACGCGGCAATACCTCTATGCTATTAACTGTTACATTTTACAAAGAAATCCTAGAAGGTTGCCGAAACATTAGCACATGCCACATTTACTATTGGATTATGTATTTATTTTGTCAGTCATTTAAATTCAGCAAATACAAAGTAACTAATAGTGCATAATGTTCAGAAATATTTGCAGAAATATGTCAAGTGTATGTTTGTTTACTGTTAAGGTCATTTTAACTTCTTTTAACTTGAAAAATTAAGAATCAAATTATTTGGTCAGTGATGCCCAAAGATTTCCATACAACTTTGTACATGTTTATTATCTGCATTGTCTACGTCAAATATAGTTTGTTTTCTATACAATACAAGTCTACCTCACATACCTGTATTTATGGCCTTCTGGAGCCACCTGCTAGTCTAACGGGTGTTTCCTACTCTCTCTAGAGATCGATATAAATCTGGGACAAGACCTACAAACAGAGCTCCCAAAACATTGACATGCATGGCTTCCACTTTAAGATTTAACCATTTTAGCACACTTTTCAAAGATAACAAAGGATATCCAAAGATGAGCATTTTTAATATATATTTAATGCATTCTATATTTAAAACATAGAAAGGTGTAAAGATTTAACTTGGAGGGTCTATTTAACTCTTTAACTGTTAACCTGTCAAGATCTCAATGTTTTCTCTTTTGAGTGGAAATCCACACTCAAAATGCTCGTATTGTGAGCCTTTCTAGTGTTGGAGAGATCAAAAATCCCTCATCCCACAGAGGAGACACAGGGCATGCAGCTATGTGAGCCATGTCATGGCATCATGGTGGCCAAAATTCTAGGAACTATATTGGCTATTTAACTAACAGGGTTTGCTATTTGTCAAATAAGGGATTTGTGGTATTGCTATGTAATAATAAGGTTATGATTGTAATTCAAACAGCTCTATTTAAGTTCCGTAGCTTTATTACATTTTTATACATTTCCAATAAAATCTACACATATAAATGAGGATCAGTTTGTCTTAGCAGGATTTCATCTATGACATACAGTATTGGAAGGTTCTAAAAGATTTGTATATCTTTGTATTGTAGGAAAGTGGCAAAAATTTTATTCTTTTACTACTACAATTTCTGGACGTTTCTTAATGCTCCATATCTCATAGTTACGTAGCCTGAAAAGAGACTTGCGTCCATCAAGTTCAGCCTTTCTCACATCAGTTTTTTGCTGTTGATCCAAAAAAAGGCAAAAATGTCTTTTTAAAGCACTTCCAATTTTTCAACAAACGAGGAAAAAAAATCCCTCTTGACCCCAATATGGCAGTCAGATTTATCCTTGGATCAAGCAGTTATTACCCTACAGTTGATATATTATATCCTTGAATATTATGTTTTTGCAAGTACGCATCTAGTTGCTGTTTAAACATCTGTATGGACTCTGATAAAACCACTTCTTCAGGCTTCAATTCCACATCCTTATTGTTCTTACAGTGAAAAAAAAACTTTCCCTTTGCCTTAGACTAAATCTCCTTCCTTCCGGTCTAAACATGCGACCTTGTGTCTCAGTTTATTAATCCTACTTGTTATCTATTTATGAATAATATATATTGATTTCCTCACTTGATGGCATTATCTATGGGTTATACTATGTAGTTTCTTACAGCCATCTAAACACATGTATGTAACCAATGAAAATACCAGGAGATATCATACAGACAAGCTATAAACAGAACGTGGTTTTGTGATAATGTTTTTTTTTTTTTTGCTCTTTAAATGGAGAAAAACAGATAATTGATCTGATTTATTTCAACTTTTTAGGTAATGCGTAACTTAAGCATTTTAGTAATCAGAAGAAATGTAGGAATCTAAAACACCTTTAACAGAAGGAGTCTGCTTCCTATGATAGAATATTTATGGAATGTTGGCAACAACATTCGACTCTCCCTGTCTTTGCAGTTTTTAAAAAAATTCTGAAAGGCACCTATAGTCCCCAAAACAACTTTAGCTTAATGAAGCAGTTTTGGTGTATAGATCATGTCCCTGCAGTCTCACTTCTCAATTCTCTGCCATTCTGGAGTTAAATCACTTTGTTTAAACACACCTGGTCACACCTCCCTGCATGTGCTGTGCACAGCCTTCCTAAACACTTCCTGTAAAGTGAGATCTAATGTTGAAACATTCTTCATTGCACAGTATGTTTAATTTAGAATTTCTTATCTCCTGCTCTTTTAATAGTTTTCTAGATCTTGCAGGAGCTCCCTGTGTGTGATTAAAGATTACCCTCCTAAGTGAGACTTCAGAAATATGATATATACACAAAAACAGCTACATTAAAGGGACACTATAGTCACCAGAACAACTGCAGCTTATTGCATCTTTTCTGGTGAGTAGAACCACCCCCTTACTGTAAGCACTGTCTTTCAGAGAAAATGCAGTGTTTACATTACAGCCTAGTGATAACTCTAGAGGTGCTTCCAGGGGCAATGCTGCACAGTGTGACTGACATTCAGCCTCTCCTTCATCTGCATGGATACACTGAACATTCTTCATACAGATGCACTGATTCAATAAATTTCTATGAGGAGATGCTGATTGGCCAGAGCTGTGTTTGGCTTGTGCTGGTTCTGTCCCTGATCTGCCTCCTTGACAGTCTCAGCCAATTCTATGGGGAAGCATTGTGATTGGCTCACTAAATCACTTCTCATGATGTCAGCAGACAGCAGGAGCAGAGCCACCAGCTGCAGACTTAAATGCAAGTAAGATTTTACTATATTTAGGGAGGCAAGGGGGCAGAGAGGGATGCAATGGAGGGGGGGCTCGATGGTGTTTTTAACACTATAGGGTCAGGAAAACATGTTTGTGTTCCTGACCCTATAGTGTTCCTTTACGCTAAAATTATTTTGGTGACTATAGTGTCCCTAGAAATCTTTAGATTAAAAGCCTGTATGGTAAAGTCTTCAAAATGACTGAACTAATGCGAAAATGTGTATTTTGTGTGACTGCTTGCTATGCAGTAAAACATTGGATGAACTTACCATATTCGATTAGTGCTGACTTTTTTTGTATGTGTTTTGACCTGGATTAAATATATATATTGTGCTTGCATAGAATTGTTTAATAGTTTGAGCCTTAGAGTGGATAAAATGAACCAGATTGCACACACTAACACTTTCTGGCATTTAGAGGTGATTATATTAAGCATTTGTGACAATATTTTCTTTTTATATGTTGAAAAGCAAATGTGAGGATTGCTAGATTCATAGGTTTTATAGAAAGAATGTTGGACTTCTTTCGGTTGTAGTTTGCACAAGTTTATATTTCAGTCATATGACTGGTTTTTCGATGATCTCTGTTTTGGTGTATTGCTCTTTCGCACCAGCGATACTAATAACTCAGTTACATACATGTTTGCAAGTTCTCTCTTCCTCTTGTTTTTACCTTCTCCCAAATACTCCTTCATATGGGTTTGCAGATCCATTGTGTTTTCATGGACACATAGCACGTCTTCCAGCTGGTGGGAAGCACATGGAGAATGCTGCAATATTCCACTGACTTATGAAAGCAGGTCCTCAGGGATACTCCACAATTAATAGATTGATTTATGAATGTTACATGATATCAGTTTAACACTTTTCATGTGGCATTCAACAACAGGAATAATCATTAAGTATCCTTGGAAATATGGAGAATATCAGGAAGGGGGCTAGGAGAACACTAGTAGCTGGTGATGTCTGCAGTACATTTAAATTCATTGACAAAGACTGACCAGCAAAGCAGCCAATCAGGGCTGTCCGTACACTGTGCTTTACTGTAGCATTTGCCTATGTGCTAATGAACTAAAAGCTACAACTACAAGGGGAATCACAGCTTGGTGTCGCTTGAAGTGGTCTGGGTGTCAGGTCCATCTAGGGTTAAGCCTGCAGCTGTAAATGTTTACAATAGGGTTAATCCAGCCTCTAGTATTCTTTAGAACTTTCTTTAGAACTTTCCCACGCTGTGTAAAATGACACAGAGCACTCTGATTGGATGGATTTCAAGCCCACCAATCAGAGTGCTATTTGTCATTTTACACAGGTGGGAAAGTTCTTTGGAATTTTCCCACGCTGTGTAAAATGACACAGAGCACTCTGATTGGTTAGATTCCAAGTCCAACAATCAGAGTGTTATGAGTCAAATTACACAGCGTGGGAAAATTCCAAAGAACTTTCCCACCTGTGTAAAATGACAAAGAGCACTCTGATTGGCTTAAACCAGCCAATCAGAGTGTTCTTAGCCTAACTGCAGGGCGGGACAAGGCTTTATAAGCCTTGCCCCGCCCTGCAGAGCTCAGTCTGCGTGGAGCCCTCCATGGGTGAAGATTTTTTATTTTATTTTAAGTTCGACGGGTATTGTGTTTTTTTATTTGGCCTTTTTGGGGGCTGAAAATTAAGATTTTAAAAGAAAGAAGACATCAAATGGTAAGTTTTATTTTTATTTACAGGTTAGTTATTTTATTCCCCCCTCACTATTTTTAGGGTGAGGGGGGTAGGTAGGGGATAACTTTTATTTGGGTGGGGGGTGACTAGGGGCTTGGGGACCCCTAGTCACCTTGGAAGGGGGGAGGGGATTTTCATTTAGGGCCCCCACCCGCCGCTCAGTGGTGGGGGCCGGGGGGAGGACAGTAGGTTCCCCCCTCATTGTTATGTAGGGCCCCCACCCACCGCACAGGGGTGGGGGCCAGTAGGTCCCCCCTCATTGTTATGTAGGGCCCCAACCCGCTGCATAAGGGTGGGGGCCGGGGGAAGGACAGTAGGTCCCCCCTCATTCTAATTTAGGGTCCCCACCCACCGCTCAGGGGTGGGGGCCTGTGGGGGAGGACAGTAGGTCACCCCCCCATTGTTATGTAGGGTCTCCCCCCACCGCACAGGGGTGGGGGCAGGGGGCAGGACAGTAGGTCTCCCCTTTCATTCTTATTTAGGGCCCCCACCCACCGCTCAGGGGTAGGGGCCAGGGGGAGGACAGTAGGTCCCACTCCCCTCTGTAACGGACCGTTTCTCTCAGAAGGGGATAAAATCCATTTAGGCGATAATCCCCTTTCCCATAGACCAGCAGCTATTGCAATCACCAACCTCCCGAACTCCAAACTGTACGAATCCCCAACTCACGAACAAGAAATACACGAACTCTGGAAGCAGCCGAACAGGAAAAGCAATACGAACGGCTTACACTCCTGGCAGTCAGCACACAATCCAATTCCCCCAATAACGAGACGACACTTCGTTTTGAGGGTTAAGCAGAATCTACAGATTTATTCACACCACCTCCTTTTAAGACATTCTCCCATGCAAGGGAGGGATCCACAACAATTAGTACCCCAGCCAATAATGTACCAGTTACCTCCCACACATCTCCTCCCCTTAGTGTGACACATAATCCCATTAGTACAAACACAAATTCCCTGGGGTACTGGATGTACCCCTAAACATAGGGATACCCCTTTAAATGTTACATCCCCTGGTAGCCCTGATCTGGGTGAGACACATATCCAAAAATCACCCAGATCGGACCAGGGGTTCAGGAATTATAAAGGGTTAAAGTTTTGACCGACTGCATGGCAAAAGTATCCGAAAATAGTTCCATGTATTTTGGCCCTGCAGTCGGTCACAGAAAAGGGAATCAAACACACGAATTGCCTGTGTTACAGAGCTTGGGGAGGATTCGTATGAATCCCCCTGTTCGTGGGATCCTTTCTACCGAACGGCGGGCCGTTCGGTAGTTTCTGCACGAATTGCTGGAAGTCTGGAGGTCTCAGCGGTGTTTGCTTAGTCAAGTGTCCGATTTTAGTTCCAGACACTCGACGGCAAAACACCGCTGTTCGGGAGTTTAAGATGGCCGCCGCCACGTGTTCGTTTCCCGAATGGCGGCCACCCAGAGGACACAACACACATTACACATATTGCCAATTACCCATTTGCAACATTGTTGCAAACGGTAATTGGAGGCACACTTACTCCCGGGTGGTCTGGTTGTTCGGTAGTTTCACCCAATATAATGAATGAAGTGATTCTACCGAACAATCAGGGGAATGCTGCATTCACCTAACACTTTATACCGAACATATAATATTAAATACAGCCTGAATGCAATTTGCTACACAGTCTTAAAAAGGCATTATTCCTAACAGGCAGAATATGTTCACGGATGGCCCTTAAAGGGCCAGTAGCAGCAATATAAGAATGTCACATGCCCAAATATTGCATACAAAAGTACGAATTCACAAGGGGGCCATAGTCAGATGGCAGGAGGCTGGCAACCAGGCTTCTCCAGTGCATAGTGGCGAGGTTGGTTTCGCCACACCCTCATTGTTATTTAGAGCCCCACCCACCGCTCAGGGGTGGGGGCTGCCCAGGGGCCTTCATGTCCATTTTACCTAGGGAACCCCAAATTCTTTCAAACAGCACTGCACACGAGTCAAACGCTCATTGATTGGCTGCCCTGCAGCTTTTCAAAACACTCCATTATATCGCCGAACACCGAACTCAAACTGTTACTGAAATGTCCGGGTTCTGGTTCGGGGTCAAAAAAACATAATGTTTCGGGTTCGCTCAACTCTAGTGGCAACACATATGGGTGGCTAAGGGCCTGGGGACCGCTCGCCACCTAGAGCAGGAGATGTCCATTTAGTCTTACAGGCCTACTAGATTGGGAATCTCTGAGATGAGATGTTCAGTCTCCTGGGCCCATATGATGCTTCTAACATGGGGCATAGATTTATAGCAGAGCCCAGGAAATGGCCTGGATAGGATCCTAGGAGATTGGTTATCTCATGAGCCAGTTATTACTCTTCATCCCAATGTGAAAGGGCCTCTACCCAATATAATTGGGGTCTAAGATAAACTTAGACTCGATTTTATTTATTTATTTTTTTCTGAGCGGGTTTAGTTTTTCCTGTATTGTTGGTAATTTATTCGTTTTTTTCACATGTGGTAATGGGTGATTGATATCAGTTGCAGAAGCTGTTACTAGCGGTAGGCCAATAAGAAATAGCGACAGGGCTGAAAATTTGAAGGCAATTAGAGGCTGTTAATATCTACCAGCTGTTAAATACAACTGCTTATGGCAGACATTCAGAAACAAGCTTGGAAGCCAGCCCTTAGTTGGCACCGCATCTACATCTTCCGTCACACAAGTTGTATCAAGAGGGATGGAGTTTTCAAGATTAGTTTAAAATACTTGTAGCCACCATTGATGGTTTGGATTAGAGTTTGTACCAGCACAACAATGCATTTAATATCAATCTAAATATAATCGAAATTCCACCAAGACAACTTGCTGGCAGTTTTGTGGCACAATGCCACAAAAGAAACTCACTGGTAGTTTGTAGAGCTTTGATGCCCTAACATCTTGCCGTATTACGTTCTTACACAGGTGGATCAGAGGCTTTCAGTCCTGATTGTTTGTTAATGCTCTGCTGTAAAGCGCTGCAGAAAATGGTAACGCTCTACAAATGTAATCATACTAATAACTTGCTTTCTATCTAATTGACAGACATATTGCTTTTAGTTGTTAACGTTCATTATTATTATTATCACGATTTTTATTTATAGTGAATTATTGCCTGAATTCAGTTGTAAACTATTAACCTTTAGGTTCGTATGTATCCACATGTAACTAACCATTATCCATTAGCAAACAATTTGACTATTTACATTGGGGGTACCAGGGCTCTCTTGGCATCATAACCAAATACAACGCAATGTAGTGGTTATGGTGCTTGAAGTGTTTCTTTATATGAATACGAGTTGTAACACTAACACTTTATTGGTAAATCTCCCCCTTTGATAATATTGTAAAGCGCTAGGGAATATGCTGGCGCTATATAAATACCAATAATAATAATAATAATAACCCCAATATTAGCACATTTACCCTAAAATATCTCAGGAGTTAATTATGATGTTAAGAATCCCTTAATGGAATTATTTTCCTATTATAAGTATTAGTATTTAGACATGTATAGTGAGCTTATTATTATGACCAGAATAGTATTTAATAGGCGCGGGGGGGGCTGAGTTTTGTCTTGCCCCCTTAGTAGAAAAACACCCCCAAAGCATAATGTTTCCACCTCCATCTTTGATGGTGGGGATGGTGTTCTTGGGGTCATAGGCAGCATTCCTCCTCCTCCAAACACGGCGCGTTGAGTTGATGCCAAAAAGCTTGATTTTAGTCTCATCTGACCACAACACCTAGTTCTCCTCTGAATCATTCAGATGTTCATTGGTAAACTTCAGACGGGCCTGTACATGTTTTTTTTTTAGCAGGGGGGACGCTGCAGGATTTCAGTCCTTCACGGCATAGTGAGTTACCAATTGTTTTCTTGGTGATTATGGTCCCAGCTGCCTTGAGATCATTAACAAGATCATCCCGTGTTGTTCTGGGCTAATTCCTCACCGTTCTCATGATCATTGAAACTCCACAAGGTGGAGACTGAGGGAGACTGACAGTTATTTTGTTAATAAAAATACACAACCGAAAAATTATAAACACAAAGAGGAACCACAAATGGTGCAGAAAACCTGTGGGGATATTTATGGGATAATAATAGTAAACAGTTGAGAATTGCCCACTAATTCAATTCTCAGATCCCAAAGAACGTTTATCGTAAGTGAAAGTATTTCATATAAATAATATTCACATATTTTATTATAAAAATAGATTTTATTTTTAATAAGAAATTAATAATAATAATATGTAACATGCGTGACAATAATCAATGAATATTCAGTATAAAATGATATGCAATACAAAAGAATGGGTATTACGTTTCAATGGCTAAAACAGCATTATCTGTCAAGGCTTTATTTATGACTATCTTTAACACAGACTGAAAGTGAAACTTTTCACAGCGAAGAACAGAATTCCTCAGAGTGCAGCGTAAGGTCGTAAAATTTAGCAGACAGTTAGAATAACCCTTTCAATGCTGGCTAGATCTCCTAGGTAGTTAAGATCTATTCTTATGTAATTTTAAATAAAATAACATTTAAACCAGTTCATTAGTCATTTCCTGGAACCATCCAATAAGAGAATCTACCATATTATATAAGCAGAATTTGTCTAAAAGATATCTATCTATATTAGAACAAATCAATACACCTGGATAAAAACAGCGGTATGCTAACACGTGATAATATCACATTAATATATAATTATTCTTAATTCCACCTGCAGAATGGAATGTTTATAACTATATATTCTTAGTTAACTAAGATTTCTTAATATGGAAATCTGACCGTGCTTTATCCTAGTCATATATCATGCTATTAATACATTTTAATTAGTTAAATGAAACCAGTATAATTACCAGTTGAGTAGATATTTCATCCGATTGGTAGTCTCAGGAACTTATTTGGATGTCTCTCTGCATGGAGGTTGGAGTCCCCAAACTTCCAATTCCTCTCTCCTCTTTTTCTTTCTCCTTTGCCTATCCTCTTGCATACCTCAATCTTCCCTTTGTCCTAACTTTTAAAGGGCCAGACTCTCTGTACGTCATCAGTTGATAACCCAATAGAAGCACTAGAGGTGTGGTTATCTTCCAGATCGCAATTTAGGTATTTGGTCTATAGAGGGCAGTCTTGTCCCACTAAACATACCTATCCAGGAAAGAGTTAACTTTTCCTGGTGGCTATTTTGACGTCATTTTGGCCTATCTAGATAATGGCCATAACTTACGTATCCTTCACAGATCAAAGGGTTTATTTAAGTTTTGTCCAGACTATGTGTCTGGCAATCTGAGTTTTGACCCGTAACTTACAATGGGACCTTATATGTATAGACAGTTAAATTTTATTATTTAATCTTCTCTGTCACAATCGTCTGGGTTTAGATTTGATTATATTCTTCTTATCACTTGTTTATACTATGCTATGCATTCCTTAGCTCTGGCAAAGTGGCTAGTCTTACAGAAAGAAATCTTGTGTCTTTTTGTTAACTTGAAATAACAAAATGGAGTCTGGTCTGTTCAGAGTGACTCAGAATATACACTTTTAGTTTCTATCATAGCACAAAATGTCTGCCGATATAAATACTCTGACAAACCTTAACACCATAAAAAGATAAAACTCAAATGCACTCACAAAAATATGATAAAATGAGGTGGAATATATGAATCGGATACAGACTTCTTGTCTTCTCTTCTCCCAGTTCTTTGTGCTTTTAGCGAAAAAGAGAGACACAAGAAGACATAGTGCAAAACCATGTGTCACAAAATAATACTTTTTTAAATTGCACTCACAAGAGGTAAGTAGTTTAAAAACCCATCAATATTCGCAGAATATCTTCTATATCCAGGAAAAAGCTTGTAACCATCCAGGATAGGAGTAAGAAAATAAAACATACAATAAAATTAGCAATATAAAGTAGTCCAGCCACCCTACGCATTTCGTCATTGAAATTTCTTCATCAGGGGGAGAGCAAAAAAATTGGGTCGAGTATTCTGAGAACGGACAGCAACTGAACGGACACTGCTCTTCGGTGGGTCCCTGCTCAGAACTCAAGCTGGTTTTAGCTCATCTTGTGCCGTTACAGAGAGAACATCTCTGAAACATATCAGACTGGCCCACCCATACGGGCAGTCCAGATCCAAAATGCCAGCAAGTTCCCTCTGCACGAGAGACACAGCAACCCCAGACGATCATTTCAGCCTTGTTAGGCATCATCAGTGAGGCATAGCTGATATCTCTCTAGGCACCGAGAGCAAGGGGTCCACGTCTGGATTACCCTTTAAACTAATGGAGAGCAAAAAAATGGGTTGCAAGAGTATTCTGAGAATCAGGCGCATGCGTCTTGTGTAATACAGTCCTGTCTAGTTCTTCTACTTAAAAATCCCGCTTGTTTCTCCCCTAGCGTTTATTAGCCAATCAGGGAAAGGGTCCGTAATTCATTCCACCTGTAAAGAACAAAAGAAAACTCGTCCGCATATCAAGCCTCCTTCTGGTTATCTGCGTGTCAAGCCTCGTTTTCGCTATGTGGAGCATGTCATCATTTTTACGTTGCCAATCCCATCTTTTTAAAGCAGTGGAACGCATATGTGTTCCAATGATTCATCTCTGGTGAAATCTTTGTTTAGCAGTGGAACGCAATATGCAATATGCGTACCACCGGGTATAGTCGTTTGACAGTCCTCATAAAGTCCATATAAAATGAAACAGACATGTGGATAATAAAAACACATTAATACCAAAAAGAACTACCATGCAGTATATTGTTAAAAATTGCTAAAATATCCACAACATTGGAAAATCAATTAACCAGTGAAAAAAACGATTCCTAGAACATCATAATGATATTAAAAAAAATAATTAATCATTCAGTCCCAGTACATTGTAGTAACTGTCAGAGTTTTAATTTTAATATTTTTTTTTTCTTGTGTAGGCATTGAGAAAGTTTTCCTTGATGAAAGAGGAGGGGATTTGGTTCTTAAACTGAGACAGAGGGAGGGTTTTTGGATATACACCTTGAAAACCATGCAGCCTGAATGAATAAATGTGGATTTTGATATGATGTGTTTCCTATAGGGCCCTCTACTCTGTCTCATCTATACCATTTTGTATCACCTCCAAGGTGCATGTGCATTTTTAACGTGTGTATATATGTTTTTTCAACGTTTCTTTGTATAGTGTTTTTATGTTGTGGATATTTTAGCAAATTTTTTGTCACCTTCTCAGCAAGCTGCTTGGCGATGGTCTTGTAGCCCATTCCAGCCTTGTGTAGGTCTTCAATCTTGCCCCTGACATCCTTGGACAGCTCTTTGGTTTTGGCCATGGTGGAGAGGTTGGAATCTGATTCATTGCTTCTGTGGACAGGTGTTTTTTATACAGGTAACAAACTGAGATTAGGAGCACTCCCTTTAAGAGAGTGTTCCTAATCTCAACTAGTTACCTGTATAAAAGACACCTGGGAGCCAGAAATCTTGCTGATGGCCAACTACAAGAAACATCTGACCTCTGTGATTGCCAACAAGGGTATTTGTCACCAAGTACTAAGTCGAATGGGTCAAATACTTATTTCACTCATTGACATGCAAATCAATTTATAACTTTTTTGACATGTGTTTTTCTGGATTTACTTATTTTTTTGTTATTCTGTCTCTCACTGTTAAAATACACCTACCAATAAAATGATAGACTGATTATGTATTTGTCAGTGGGCAAAAGATCAAAATCAGCAGGGGATCAAATGCTTTTTTCCCTCACTGTATATGCCACATTTAATTCTCACTTGTGTAGTTGCTCTGGATTTTGCATTTAGATTTGGTAGTCAAGAAACTAGCTTTTCTATGAGCATCTCTCTTATATCCACTGTTATGCCATCTTGGGGTACTTATGCAGGTTGGCAACCTTCTCTGGGTATAGGTGTTGGTATGGGAATTACTACTCCTTGTGGCTTATGTATGATGTTTTGTGTGGTCCATCTAATTCCAGCTGTGACACAAGCTTCTTTTTGACAATGTACAAATCTTGTGCTTTGGTGTTAATTAGATGAAGATATCTTATTCATCCATAGTTGCCACATACGTTTCATGTAGCCTTTCTCATTGGGTCTGCTGTTGTAGTAGCAGTCTCGGCTCTCACTACGAATACAGGAATGGTTTGTTTCAGTAGCCCACTTGCTTTCAGATTGCCCTGGTACCCTAATATCTGACCTTGTTAGTCTTGGTGACGTCTGAGACGGTATTCATGTTACTCTCATATTATTGAGGTAGGAGAATATAAATCATCTGGGACACTTACTGGTGAGGTGATCTGACTGGGATTCGAACCTAGCTTCTAAAGCAGTGACATTACCATTGTGCTAACCAGTCATATTTTTTTTATTTGTCAAATTGTGCTCTCACTATAACAATTGCATGAAAAAAAATATCTTTAAATTACAGATACTGATGGTTTTGGTCATTAGCCATCAGTATTTATTCACAGTTCACTGCATGCATATATGTGCCAGGACAGTCACTCTAGGGACAACGTTTTGTGACTCGCCGGGCTTGTCATACAGCATCGAATGATTAAAGGGATGCTCTAGGCTGTGTTACACCTACTTTGTTAAAGCATCATGAAGCATCATATAGACAATGCATTAAGAAATAAAGCGAATTGTAATAAAAAGGTAAAAACCTATTCCTCTTTGACATGAATGCATTTTCTGCACATTCCTAGAGTTTGCAACTTCTGTAGTTTCCCATTATTTTGAAATTAGATGGTCATGTCCAATAAATCTAGCATGGGCTCATGAGACATGTATTTAAGCATTTGACTGCACTTACATCAGAGAAGATAACTGGATCTGGTGCCTAAGCTGATAACAGAATCACTGTTTCTGCAATTAGCTTCCTGACAGCTCCATGCACGTTAAATTAGACGTGTTCTTTACCAGACATGATGATGGCTTCAGGTTCCTTCACAATAAGAAGTAAATCCTTTCCAGCAATAATGTCCAGCCTGGGGGGCAGGGTTGATATGCCCAAAAGGGCAATTGGGGGAAAGTTGCAAAGCACCCCTTACCTGAACCATCATTGGACTGTACTGTGGCAAAGTCTGCAGGTTTCCCTGCCCCGCCAGCCACCAAATCTCCAAGAGCTCTGCTGAGTTAAAGAGACGCACAATGGTATTGAGGGGAGAAAAAGACACTCAATCTGATTGCTAAATAGATTGAAACAGACATGTGGAGAATACAAACACATTAATACCAAAAAGTTGCCACATACGTTCCAAGAGCTCTGCTGAGTTAAAGAGACGCACAATGGTATTGAGGGGAGAAAAATACACTCAATCTGATTGCTAAATAGATTGAAACAGACATGTGGAGAATAAAAACACATTAATACCAAAAAGAACTACCATGCAGTATATTGTTAAAAATTGCTAAAATATCCACAACATTGGAAAATCAATTAATCAATTTCTATGGGGTTGGGGATGGGGATCTGGAATGACACACACACGAGGTAAGGGGAACCCAAAAGACACGCAAGAGGCTGAGCGGTAGTAAATTTCATGGGCACGGTGCTAGGAGACTATTCTGCCTCATCTTCTTCTGCTACTTAAAATAACACATGAAACAGAAAACACCTTATATAGAACGTAAATAGAAAAGAGCTTCTTAATATTCTAAATCCATTTCTTTTGTTTGTATTTCAGGTATTGAACCATCTATTGTCATCCTGGTATTTGGTTTGGTGTTTGCTCTTGCTCTGTGTGGTGTTTGTGTGTCTTATCTGATCAGGTAAGAAAACAGCAATGTGGTTGCGTAGCTGTAATAATGTTGCCCATTTACTCCGACAAATCCCGATATCAGTATCAAATGATAATGATTACATATTGCCAAACGTACACTTCATGGGCTGTCAAGGGCCACTTTCTTTAGACCCTTTTAATTTTGACTTCACCTGCATCGTCATCATACTGCATGACACTAATGCTGCTTATCGAGAAGCATTGGACATCATGGATTTCATTTAACAGATTGCTGTGATTGTCTCACATGCACCATATGTCCACAATGCTTCCCTGTGAGAAGTATTTAATTGGGCCAAAGATCATCATGCTGGAGGCTGTACCGCATTTGATTACAGGTCATTTTAATCGCTTTTTTCAGCTGATTTTTCAGCTGAGGCGTGTGAAAAGATATCTGGTAAAAATTTTACATACAGACTTAAAGAGAAACTGTGACTTCCTTGTATTTTATTATTATGTTTAGTTATCCCAGCATTTAACGAAAAATAAAATGTTGAAATCCACATCTCTTTATCTGCAACTGGACACCTCCCTCTTGGTTCCCTGTCAATCATTGTTACAAGCTCTGTCCTTTACACCTGTCAGTCAACATAGAGAGAGCTTACAGAGAGGATGAGAAATTAAACAATGTTTCAAATCCTTCTCTTTGTTTGCAATGTTTCACCTAATTTTGTCTTGCCTGAACTGGATCACCACGCTGTGTCGTTCAATACAGTTTAAAGCAAAAACGGAGGAAATCCTGACAAAAGGCTAACTCGACTTATAGGTGAATTTCAATATTTGATTCAATGCTGTAAACATCCCTTTAAAGATGTCCATAATTTTAGATGCCACAATACACACAATATAACCTGATAATTAGGTTCAACCAAGTGACATTCTTTTTATTTGAGGGAGAGAGAGAGAGAGAGAGAGAGAGAGAGAGAGAGTATTCTGTATAGATTGTGAGCCTCGGACAATAGGAAAAAAATCACCCCAAAAAATCACTGTTTCTTTAGTATAAAAGTTTTTGCCTAACGTCTCCAATTTTTGGTTTAGTGATTAAATGTGTGTTTGTTTAACTCTTGCTGGTTCTCTGTTGTATTTCAGACATAGCCTCCTCCAGATACAATTGGTTAAAGGACCAAACAGAATATTACTGTCTTTGGATGACCTGACGTTTATAAACCCCAAACTCAGTATAAAGGTAAGGATGTAAAGCTTCACAGCTAGGACAATGGAAAGAATTACATAGATAATCACATTGTTTTTACAGATTATGTAAAAAGTAAATCTTACCAATTTAAAGGAACACCAGCGTTACCTGCTGGGTCCTGAAGGCTTAGGGCCGGCCAGGGAGCATCACTGGGGACTCCATCTTTAGGGCCCCGCCCACCCTCTTCCATTTTGCCACTCCTGATTGTTGTGTAATATGGCCTAAATATGTGGTGATTAATCAGGGACAAACTGATTAGTTTTAACCTCACTGCTAATAATAATATACTGAGAAAGGGGTGGTGCATTGTTTTGCCACTTCAATTAAAGATCCATTTCTGTCACCCCCTCATTAGAACAATTCTATTACAAAATACATACAAAAATTAAGCGGTGTGCACAATCTCTCACTCTCTTGTGCTGCTTCAATACCTATAGACAGCAGCGGAACTTTAACAGTGCAACCAGGATCCTTTCATATTGGCAGTCAGTGCTAGGAGGAAGTGAGAGCATGTCACTTTCCCCGAGCTAACAGAGACTGAGCCACACGTGAGGGAGGAGGACAGAGCACAGGAGAAAACAGAGAGGACAGGGTACACAAACTTAGAGAGACAGACTTTGACTCCCAACAGCCTCAGCCAGAAGACTGAACCCCAGGGAAGCTAACCTACTGCTCACAAATGAGAGGGAACTGGAGAGTGGCTAAAAATATAACATTTTCACCAGCATGTGTGTGTGTGTGTGTGTCAGCCTACATGTATATGTGTTGGTGTGTGTATGGGTATGTCTGTGCCTCTGCATGTGTGTCATTGTGCGGCTGGTAATCTGTTTATCGGCATGTGGGTCAGTGTGTGTATATGTATGTCTGTACATCTGTATGTGTGTATCTGTGAATCTGCATGTTTGTCAGTGTGTGTATCCATGTATCTGTATATATGCATGTGTTTTAGTGTGTGCATCTGTATGTCTGTGTATTTGCGTGTGTGTGTGTATCTGCATGTGTGTGTGGCAGCATATGTCTATATGTGCATACATCTCCTAATTTAAAAGCTAACACAACATACAAACAGACCACTGCATTCAAAAGTCAACACTATATTCGAATACACCTCTGTATTAAAACACCAGCATTATTTATAAACACGACCCTGCAGTCAAAAACCAACACCATGCACAAATGCAAATCTGCATTCAAATGCCAAAGCTATATACAAACACACCACTACATTCAAAAACAATTACTACATACAAGTACACCAGTGCTTTCAAATGGCAGCAGTATGCAAAAACACACACTGCACAAATACAGCCCTGCATTCACACACATATACTCCAAACAAAAACATGCTTATATTCAAACACACAAACATTGCTCAGTGCTCGGATGTGCATCCCCAGCTGACAAACCATTATGGGAGTTTTACAACAGGTTAGGATCTATCTTTTGGCCATTCCTGGAAAAAAGTAGTGCCCAAAATTTGTTATTTTAACATGGGCCCTCACTTCGTTCATTCTGACACTGACTATAGTAACTCCTCAGCCCCAATACTTAGAATAATAACCAAAATCCAAGGAGACAATCCAGGGAGACATACAGAGAAAGGAGACAAACCAGGGAGACGTTCAGAGAAAGGAGACAAAGCAAGGAGACATTCAGAGAAAGGAGACAAACCAGGGAGACATTCAGAGAAAGGAGACAAACCAGGGAGACATTTAGAGAAAGGAGACAAACCGGGGAGACATTGAGAAAGGAGACAAACCGGGGAGACATTCTGAGAAAGGAGACAAACCAGGGAGACATTGAGAGAAAGGAGACAAACCAGGAAGACATTGAGAAAGGAGACAAACCAGGAAGACATTGAGAAAGGAGACAAACCGGGGAGACATTGAGAAAGGAGACAAACCAGGAAGACATTGAGAAAGGAGACAAACCGGGGAGACATTGAGAAAGGAGACAAACCGGGGAGACATTCAGAGAAAGGAGACAAACCAGGGAGACATTGAGAGAAAGGAGACAAACCAGGAGGACATTGAGAAAGGAGACAAACCAGGGAGACATTGAGAGAAAGGAGACAAACCAGGGAGACATTCAGAGAAAGGAGACAAACCAGGAAGACATTCAGAGAAAGGAGACAAACCGGGGAGACATTTACTAACTAACTCAACTACAACATGAAAAAGTCAACCTTAAATAACTGAATATAGAAAATAATCCAGGCACTCCAACAAATTCTAAAATATAGGCAATCTTTATTGGAACAAGGAACCAAACAGCAACGTTTCGAAACCCTTAGGGCCTTTGTCAAGCTTGACAAAGGTCCTAAGGGGTTAAAACGTTGCTGTTTGGTTCCTTGTTCCAATAAAGATTGCCTATATTTTAGAATCCGTTGGAGTGCCTGGATTATTTTCTATATTTAAATGCTACAATTGGTCCTTTTTTGGTACTGGGACTTATCCACTTGAGCACCCTGAATTCCAGACAAAGGATTGAGTGCATTTCCATCACATATATAAACCTTAAATAACTGGACAGATTTAACCTGTTGCTGTGAGTTTAGTGTTCGTGGGTTGTTTCCTTTCTAGTAACATATACCAGTGATGTTGTTGCTCAGTATGTTAGTTTATATTTAGTTTACATTTAGTCCCAAATTACATTTCTAGAGCCTGAATGCAATAGGCCAGGAGAGGAAAACTTTTGTTCTGCCTCTCTGGAGGTTCAATGTTTTGATGTGGATTGTAATGGAATGTTGTGCAACATGGAGTTATTCCTGACTGGTGAAAGAAATAAGGCTTGGCGACGACAGCCTAGCGTATACTGCACAGAGCCAGAATGATGCAGTTCTCACATTAACTGTCACTAACTGTCAAATACTCTCACCGTTATAATGAGCTATAAACGCTTGCAGTCTGCCGACATTCCACAAAATGCATAATGGGTATCTGCAAGTAGCCCAGTGCCGCTTCACTGACTAGCTGACTGTTATGGCTGGCAGGGAACTGTCAGAGCCCCAGACTAATGTCTTATTTGCCTTATTTTTCCTAGAATAATGCCTCATTTGCCCCAGATGAATGCCTTATTTGCCTTAATTGCCCCAGATTAATGCCACATTTGCCGTATTTGCCCCATATGAATGCCTTATTTGCCTTAATTGCCCCAGACGAATGCCACATTTGCATTATTTGCCCCAGATGAATGCCTTATTTGCCTTAATTGCCCCAGACTAATGCCACATTTGCCTTGTTTGCCCCAGACTAATGCCACATTTGCCTTATTTGCCCCAGACGAATGCCACATTTTCCTTATTTTCCTCAGACTAATGCCTTATTTACCCCAGACTAATACCCTATTTGCCTTATTTGCCCCAGACTAATGCCCTATATGTGTGTCTGTATATCTGCAAGATGGTGCTGCACAGAATGAGTGAATCTGGGTTTCTCAGGATTTCATTGTTTATAGGGAAGATAAATAATGCCCACCCTAAGATTAAAGATTAAAGTGTGTCAGGGTGGCGGTCCGGTAACCGGGTCCCAGACACTGTCTGGGCAGCGGTCGGACAACCGGGACCCAGTATGCCTGATGATGAAGTAGGAGTCACAGTGTGGAAGTGGATTAGCACGGTCTGGTGCAGGGTAACCGCAAGCCCCCTGGTGTAGAGCACCAGCGTTTGTGCGGCCACATACCAGAACCCTGATGCAGCTACAGGAACTAGGAGCTTGAAAATAAGCAGACCTCCCAGGAGCTGAATAGGGAGGCTCTGCAGCAGGAATCTACCCAGTACAGAAACAAGGCAAGGCTAGGATAGTCACCAAACAAGAAAACAAGACAAAACTAGGAGAACCCAGAACCGGAGCAGGACAGAAAGCAGAACCAAGAACATGTACACAAGACATGAGGGAAACATGAACAGGGCAGGACAGGACTGTACATGAACTGGGAATACAAGACAAAATAAAACAAGACAATATATAATAGGCAAAACAAGAGGAGACATAACTAAGCACTATATATGAAAAACTATGGGGATTTAGTTACATTATATGATCATACATTGCATAAGCCTGCCACAATGCCAATGTACCCCATACCTGGCAGGTCCTACACTGCCTAAAGTTTGCTAAAAGAACCATAAGAAACACATACAGCACTTACCTGCAAGAAAGGGCAGAGGACTTGAAACCACTGCTGCAGGTCCAGACTGAAACAAAAGGAACGGGTGTGGCAACATAAAACAAACATTTAAATGAATCCTGGAGACTGGGAATTTCAGGAACGGAATAAAGGAATGAACTCAGAAAACCCAGCATAAAGAAAACCAGACATAGAATAGAAAACCAGAAAAACCAAGAAAAACTAAACAAGAATTGTAAAAAGAGTACTGGATACCAGAAGCCATTGCCAGACTGATCCGCAGCTAGGACCAGGATGTGACAAAGTGTAGCCTCTGTCTTAACTCGAGCACTAACCTAAATTTTAAATAATAATGTAATAGAAAAACTGTGACAGGTTAATTTAAGAAGAATAATGCAATCTCAGGAACCTTAATCTTGTGGGTTATTATGAAGAACCATAATTGGACCCTTTAAGAACCAGAAACAACTTCATCTTCATGACGTGGGTTTGGTGTACAGATGCTGACCCTTTTGTCTGGCGATGTTTACATCGTGTCTAAACTATGTGTATACTGGCTGTCAGACACTACAGCTGCTTCGGCTTTGAAGACTTTCAAAGATTTTCTGAGGTCTTCACATTTGGTGTCAGAACACACAGTGCGATGATGTAAAATGCATCCAATGCTTCTAATAGTGGTGATTGCAGCGCATGTGCCCAATATCCCCAGTGATTCTCTATGGGAAACACTGGATTGGACAAAATTCATCAACACTAATGACTTCATCAGAGGCGGAGTTCCCGGAGAGTTGGCACCGTCCCAACTCTGGAATAGAGGTGTAACTGTCATTTTTTTAACCTTATTTGTGTATAATAAGTTGGTCCTCAGTAATCTCAACAGAGCAAGGAACACTAATTTTCAAGTTTTCCTTTAATGGCATCATTTTCCTATCATTCTCACTCAATATATTAAACATGCATCTTATTATTGTGTTGTTATAAGCAGCCACCTTAAAGGAGAACTGTCACAGCACACTACTGTTTCTGCTAAGTTTAAATTAGATGTATTGCGAGGTTGTTACTAAGAATCTATTTTATTTAGTGATTTTGTTTTAGTTTTATGTAAAGGTGGTATCACCCTATATGTAGCTATACAGACAGTCTAAATGCTAACAGAACATTACAGGCATTCAGTTTATAAAATATCTGACATTTGTCAAAGTTAGACATCCATTGCTAACATCAATCATTGATCAGACTCCGCAGTACAGATCGCCCCAGCATATTCCGTAATGTCTCCCAATATCAGCTGTATATAATATTAGCTGTACACTAAACCTGTGAGCAGCACGCTAGATCAAACATCCAAGAGTTATATATAATACCAAGAGAGACCAAGCACTCAGCTGCAAGACAACCTACAGAGGCCAATGTCAGGGGAGGAGAGAGACTGAGGAGAGAGACTGACTCCTATCTCTTTTCATGAGTGACATACATTTCCTCAGAATTCGTCAGAGCTGACCATAGCTCCAGCAGAATTTGTTTTATCTTTCAATTAAGGAGTAGCATGGAAGCAGGCACAAATGGGTTTTATTTTGGCGTATTTTGTGAGGTTTTGGTATGTCTGCTTACTTGGTTTTAATATTGTGTGCTATGTAAGACAATGATGCATGTTTGTGTTTTAGATTTTGTAAGATGATAAATTAAATAAAAATGATTAAAGATTTATTTAAAGTACATTTTTTTTTCTTCAAAATAGACACATTTTAATTCATGCAAATCCCATTGTTTGTAGAAACTGAACATTGACAATATGAGTGACACCAAGAGTGTGTCTGACTGTAAGAGTCTCGCTCGATCGCTCTCTACAAAAAGTTTGGGGGCAACGCACGAGAACTCCAATGTGGCTGTTTATGAGGTAAGGACATCACTGATTCATGGTAGAATTGTGTATAAAAAGTGTATATAAATGTATGGATGTGTTCTGCCACATCTGCACCTTCCTTTAACTCTGATTAACATCCTATAATTATTGCCTCTTCAGTTAGTCTATACCCAAAATGTGCTCCACCACTAATTTTTCCCCTATCTATTTCCTCATGATTAAAGAGAAACTCCAGACCCCTAAAGCACTTTAGCTTGCTGAAATGTTTTATGTATACAGAGTATATCGTCTTGTTTCATTTTACAAAAAGTGCACATTTCACTAGAGCTTGGCACTTTTAAAAATTATTCTTGTTACACACCCTGGCTGTCAATCAGACAACTAGTTAAAAGTTAAAAAATTACCCAAAACACCTGCCTTGCAAAGACTTCTCATTGAGCAGCATTGGGAAGTCTGTGATTGGACAGCCACATAAAGTCTGGACGGTGTTAGAATGGGGGGAGGGCTTGCGAAGGATGCAGACAAGAGATCTGCTGTTTTTTAGGCATACTCACAATAAAATAATTCACAATTAAATGCATGAATGTTTTCATTTGGGTATATCTACTAAACAGTAAATTTAATGTATTTATTAGTGCAGGGGTGTGTCCCTGTGACAAACGCCGCTTTCCACAGATGTTTTCCCATGGACTCCTGGAGGAGTGTGGAAACTGGCACACGGACTATGGGCCAGGTCAGCGACTGCAAAGACCCATCTTTTAGTTCCCCTGGTTCGGCACTTTCCATTCGTGTGCATAGAACCAAACGCTAGCTC
Organism: Pelobates cultripes; assembly: GCA_933207985.1. Lineage (NCBI taxonomy): Eukaryota > Metazoa > Chordata > Amphibia > Anura > Pelobatidae > Pelobates > Pelobates cultripes. Next base: position 412,377,049 of record OW240912.1, on the reverse strand, counting down.
CCTGGCAGCCATTCACATGGACCAAAATTGCGAATAGACTTCAGGGGGACTAAGCCGTGAATGCCCTGGAACTATTTTCGGCATGCAGACTTTGCGGTTCCCGGTCAGTCCCCAGTGGCACTTAGCCGCGATTCTATGGAACTATTTTTGGCATGGTCGGTCAAATTATGACTTCCGGGAAATTCCTAACTCCTGAACCGATCTGGGTGATTTTTGGATATGTTGGCCACCCAGATTGGGGCTTTCAGGCGATGTAACTTTTGTGGGGATTTTGTGTGTTTTAAGGTATTTTGGGGGTTTTGTAAAAATGTATGTTTTCTGTGCCTGAAGATAATTGAATTTAATACAATGCTTGACTCAATTATTTCTCAGGCACAGGGAGTGTCCTGGACCTGAGAGCCAATGTAATTGTATCTATGTTTTTACTGTAGTCTACTCTCAGGTCCAAGGGGGAGTGCCCCATGCACGGGGACCTGAATATAAGGCCAGTTCTGGCTGCCATTAAAGAGATTTGTTTTACCCTTCATGAAGTCTAGGCTCATGTTTGGGGGATTGGAGAACTATATTCATTCTAGGGACTGCTATAATCACTATACTCCTTTGGATCACAACACTTGCTCTTGTAAGTGCAACCTGCTTCGCTCTTTGGACTAGGAGAGGTCTAGCCACTGGAAGCTGGATCCTGGTCTATGGGGGGTCCAGGGTGGGTGGATAACAGCGAGACCGTAACCAAGCTGCGACGGTTTGTGTGGTTTACGGTGGTTATGGTGTCCCAGTGCGGTGCTTATGGTGCTCGCAAGTACTAGGAAGCAGCGATTGCCAGTTGTCCGTCACAGTCGCTTTAAACCCTCGTCTCTTATAGCTATCTCCATCCCTAAATGTTTTTCATTCTTTTAACTATCCCCCATGCCATCTCAAGTGCTAATTTAGATTGTATGCCTCTTTCTCCCTATAACTTTCCACCAACATTATTTTTATTATAAGACTTATTCTTGTCTCTTATACCATTGATAATTGTTTTACAACTTTCTCCCTAACTTACCTTCAAGTGCATTTGTAAACTTTGCTAATATCATTACTACATTTACCTTCATTTCTTCTGTAAGTCTCCTCTCCATCTTCAGAGAGTAAAAATCCACATCAATTAACATTTTTATTTTTATTTTACTTCGTACTCTATTGTGGTGTTAAGTTCTCTATCTTTTTTTTAAAACATTCCCTGCCTGGCTTTCTCATTTTGTTTCCCCTGACATTCTTCTCATCCTTCATAATTTCAATATTCATGTTAATATCCCATACAGGCTTTATTTTCTCCCAGCTATTTTGGTGCAAATTGTTGAGTCAATATTCAAGGCAGCTGTTTAGAAAATAAATTATTGTTTAAATTTGTTTCAATGTTTTGTAATGAATGACCTGGCAGGCAGAATCCATTCTTCTAGGCATGTTAATTTCTCCTTCTATTGATTTGTTTTATAATATACATGTGGGTATTAGGACTCACCCTAATGTGTGCATCAGGTGTCATGCAACATCTGTGATAATGACTAACAAAAATGTGTTATTGTTCTTATAGGGTCCCTTTAAATACTTAAATACTGTTCTTTGCGTTATTCAACCTTGTTAGAATTGCATTGTTTCAACAGGCGCGTAACTAGTGTTGAATTATATTTTTAGGGAGATTGGGTTTGGTTGAAGAAATTTGAGCCTGGTGTTTACCACGAACTGAGGCAAAGTACCACCAGTACACTACGAAAGGTACGTTTCCCCAGAGACTTTGAGTAAGACCAGATAATTATTAATTTGGGTATTCATCACCAATACAACAGAATCGGTGAAGTCCTTGACTGCTCAGGAGTGTATTCAACATTGCAGATGGCCATGTTATCCATAAAACAAGCCAGCCCAAATAATGAACAGCACAATTCATTTTATTAGCATTTAAAGGAAGATTCCATGCATCTTATACGCTCTGGCTTTGTATCCTCTTTTTTTCAATACACAAAAAGTGCAGATTAAAATAGGCCAAGTGAAGCAGCCAACAACCCCAACCCCACCCAAGTGACCCAGGGTTACTTAGTCCTACTCAATTATTTAACAGTCACAATCTCTTCCCCATTACTCACCAGTATGGAGTAGGCGTAGGAATCCAGGGTCCTATTATTGGCCAATTAAAATACCGTGACGGTCAGTCACCACAGTGAAGGCAGTAGAGATACTAGTTAATGGAATTTTATATTATACAATACTTAATCTGGTACCCTGTTTATATCGTATTACTGAAAAGCCAATGCTATTTATATTTTAGAGTTTAAATTGTACTATAATGGCAATTAAATGACCTACATTTTCTTTCCTGTCAGATGAAAGATTTGAGAAATGAAAATGTCAATCCCTTTCTGGGATTTTTCTCTGATTGTGGTATTTTCGCCATCGTGACTGAACACTGTTCTAGAGGTAGTTTGGAGGATCTCCTTCGGAATGAAGATGTCAAACTGGACTGGATGTTTAAGTCGTCTCTGCTGCTGGACTTAATAAAGGTATCAAGTTCAAACATAAAAAATTTAAAACTATTTTTTTATTTTTTTATTAAATAACATTTATAAAAATGAGCACATGTAGAGAAGTGTAGAATATTCCTGAACTTTATAGAGTAGACCAATGTTAATGGAATATGTTTATGCCAGAATGTCATAATTTTATAGAATTTTGCAGACAGAATTAAATTTGTGATGTATTCTAACCCTTTGCAATTTACAGCTGGCAAAATATTCACAAATAAAATGCACTTTATAAAACTTTTCTTGAAAAAAATTATATGAAGGCCTCCTCTATATGTGTCCTTAGCTTGCTGCCATATTGGATGTAAATGCTTTTTTTGGTAAAGGTCCTATTCATAGCCTTCTTCATCATGGAGTTCATCAGAAAGCCCTTGATCCATTGCTAATCTACCTGGTTTGCAAGTATATTACAGTTAGGCTGGGTAATACTGAGAGAATGTGACACAAGAACATAAATAATAGTTGGATGCTGGCAGCATTTTTGTTTTGCCCTTATACGTTTGGAAGGAAAAAAAGTTTGTTTCGTCCAAACCAAATTTTGTCTGTTATTATTTTTGTTTCAGGATTTCATTCAGACAAATTAAATTCCGACCGTGCCATAAGTCGCAGCTGCATCTTGCAACTGTTTAGTAGATAACTTCCTAAATGGCTACCTCTGTGGGATTTCCATATTTATGGGTACCAAATTAAGTAGTTGTTTAGTAGGTAGCTGCTTTTTGGTATTCTTATGGCAAATTCACAAGGATTTGCCATTAAGAAGCTCAAAGACCAAAATTGCTACCCAGTTGCCAATCCAATAAAGGGGGATCTGTTACAGATCCCCCAGGCCCCCATGGATTGGCACCTAATTAATTGGCTGGGGGGGCATAGTGTCCCCTTGTGTCCTTACCCATGCCCCATGACCGTGGGCAATCAAACTAAACAAGGGGAGCGTTGTGTCCTCCTACGGACTATTAAATACAATGAAGGAGAAACATTGTATCTCCCCAGCCCCACTCATTGGTAAATAATAATGGTGAGTGGACCAAATTTCCCAGCCCCACACATTGGTTGTGGGTATGGGCCCTAAATATTAACCCCTTAAGGACCGGACTGTTTTTGCGATGTTGTACATTTGCGACCAGGCATCTTTTTACACTTTTGTGGTGTTTGTGTTTAGCTGTAATTTTCCCCCTCACTCATTTACTGTTCCCATACAAATGATATATTATTTTTTTCAGGACAAAAGGAGTTTTCTTTACATACCATTATTTATATAATATCATGTAATTAAATTTTAACAAAATTAAAAAATTTGATGAAAAATTTAAAAATATACATGTTTTTTTACTTTTACTTGAAAAATCTTTTACTCATCTACAAAAGTGATTGAAAAAAACTGCTAAATAGATTCAAAATTTTGTCCTGAGTTTAAAAATACCCAGTGTTTACATGCTTTTTTGCTATTTTTTTGCAAGTTATAGAGCTATAAGTACAAGTAGGATATTGCGGTTTCAAAACATACATTTTTAAAATGTATCAATAGTGACATTGTAACACTATTATCTGTCATAAATCTCTGAATAATACCCCACATGTACATATTTTTTTTTAAAGTAGGCAACCCAGGGTATTCAATATGGGGTATGTCCAGACTTTTTTAGTAGCCACCTAGTCGCAAACACTGGCCATATTAAGCATTCATATTTTTTTGTGTGTGAATAAAGTAAAAAACTAAATTGAACGCTAATTTTGGCCAGTATTTGTGACTAAGTGGTTACTAAAAAAGACTGGACATACCCCATTTGCAATACCTTGGGTTGTCTTCTTTTGCAAATGGTATGCCATCATGGGGGTAATTCTCATTCCTGGGCTACCATACGCTCTCAAAGGCAACGAAACCAACCTGGCCATTTTCAATGTAAAAATATTTGACCCATATATTTGACACTGTAACTTTCAAAAACTTTGATGAACACAAATATTAGTGTTTCAAAACAGGAAAACGTATCACAACAATTATATCATCAGTAATTGCCGCTGGGGATCAGGACCGTCACCGGTCAGCAATGCAAAAATGCAGATGACGGTCCTAAACTGTCCTCAGTCCTTAAGGGGTTAATTGGGGAGGACCTATTGTTCCCTGCAGCCCCCAATAATAATACATATTGTACCTGTACACAGGTGTTTAGGATGTAAGTCACATCCAGGGAGGTGTGCTTAGGACTGCATAAACAAAGTTATTTAACTCCTAAATGGCAGAGAATTGAGCAGTGAGACTGCAAGGGCATGATCTATACACCAAAATGGCTTAATTAAACTAAAATTGTTTTAGTGACTATAGTGTCCCTTTAAAACTTACCTTTATTCCAGTGCTGTGCGAGTCCACCTTGGCTGTCTCTGCCACCGCTCCATCTTCTTGGCTGAGATCATCAAAATTGGCTATCTCAGCCAATCCAATGCTTTCCCATAGGAAACATTAGGAGGCTAATATGCATGCATGGCAATGCTCATATAAATGCATCTCTATGGGGAGCGTTCAGAGCCTTCATGCACAGCATGGAGATACTTAACGTCAGTGCTGCACATTGTGCAGTGATCCAAGAAGCACTTCTAGTGGCCGTCCGAGTGACTGCTAGGTAGTAATGTAAACTCTGCCATTCCTATGAAAATGCAGTCTTTACACTAAAATGCCTGCAGGGACACACAATGCATAACATTAAGCTGTAGGTGTTCTGGTGACTATAGCGCCTCTTTAAATCAATGTTCCTCTGCCTTTGTGTATCATCCTTAGTTACTCTTCTCGTTTTTCTCCTCTTAAATTTAAATTCAGAACATGGAAAGCTAGCAAAAATATTATTTAGTAAAACAGATTATTAGATCATTTCCTTTTTTTTATCTTAAAAAAAAAAAGCTATTTAATCACTAGAACATGGAAAAATATGGAAAAATCAAAAAACAAAACAAAAAAAAGAGGGGGTGTCATCAAAGAGGCAGAGATCAAAGGTGTTCCTAAATTTTTCAGCAGAAATTCTTCCAATCATAAAAACTGCAGTTTTATGCTGCCACTTACTTCCCTGGGGAGCTTTTCCTTTACCGTTTTCTTACTTGCCAGACACTCATTTCTTCAATTTAGAGACCTGCAATTACCCAGCAATTTACCCACTGCAGAGCCTTGTGCTGCCCCTGCTTGTCCTGTGTTGCACTGCCTTGATTCTTTCACACTATGCCATTTCAGACTTCGTCCTGTGCTGCCCCTGCCTGTCCTGTTTTGCACTGCCTCGATTCTTTCTCACTATGCCATTTCAGACTTCGTCCTGTGCTGCCCATGCCTGTCCTGTGTTGCACTGCCTTGATTCTTTCACACTATGCCATTTCAGCCTTTGTCCTGTGTTGCACTGCCTCGATTCTTTCTCACTATGCCATCTCAGCCTTTGTCCTGTGTTGCACAGCCTCGATTCTTTCTCACTATGCCATTTCAGACTTCGTCCTGTGCTGCCCCTGCCTGTCCTGTGTTGCACTGCCTCGATTCTTTCTCAATATGCCATTTCAAACTTCGTCATGGCTTAGACGGGCCAAAACAGGACCAAATGGCACGGAAGGGAAAAAGACCCCTGGGGTGATTCTTTTAAACCATTTTTCTAATACTGTGAATATATATTTTGAGGGCTCCAAAAGCAACAGGTGCAGTAAAACCAATATACCTGCTATATAAACTATAAACCTACCGTGCATTTACCTTTAAAGCTTTATTATTGTCCAAGAGATATGCGAGGTGTCAATGCATGACAGAGTGGGTAGGTCACATGCGTGTGTGCCAGTGACCAGGTGCCCAATCAGTGCAGCCCACAAGTAGGGTATGTCTAAAAAACATCTTATATGGAACCAATGCTTATAATAATTGCTTATTGTGTTAAGGACCATCCTACTGAATCTAGGATTGTCCAGATCTAGATTAATTGATCTGGAATTCTGTCAATCCCTATTTCAGACATACAGGCTAAAAGTGATATTATAACATATATAGATACATTTTAATCTTTGGAACTGTATTCTCTGACATTACAGGGTATGAGATATTTACACCATCGGGACTTTCCCCACGGTCGTTTAAAATCCCGGAACTGTGTTGTCGATGGCCGCTTTGTGCTGAAAATCACAGACTATGGATTAAATGATATTGTAGAAACTCAGAAATGCCCTCGTTACCCACATCCACCAGGAGGTGAGAAGTAGGAATAAAAATGTGAATTATAATTAAAAAAAATAACTTTTAATAAGTTGCAGTCTATCGTAGTAAATTGACATATGCTGTTAATGATCCATTGCCTTTAATTTTAATGATGTTGTGGTTTTCATTCCCCACCCAGCCTTTTTATTGTCAGTGAGGGTCGATGTCCTTCTCTAAGCAGTGCATATCATGGTCTGAATTTTGGGCAGGTGACTGCATTGCGTAGATGATGATGAGTAATTCTGACATATCAGTGCTCTTGGGGAGCTTAAGGAAAATAAGGATTATCCCTGGAATTCAGTTTGAGAAACTAGAGATAAATTAGCTTTTTCCTGCTCTGTTACTCGATGTCTCTGCTACTTCCCATTGTGCATTGCTGTAAGGCCTCACAATGGAAATAGTGGTGGATTGTTACTGACAAATGGAGGGGCTGGGGAGGAAAAGAGACACATGGAGGGGCTGGGGGAGAGGAGACACATGGAGGGGCTGGGGAGGAAAGGAGACACATGGAGAGGCTGAAGGAGGGAGGAATAGAGACATATGGTCCACTCGGCCATGCTACATGGAGGTGAGAAGGATGGGGCTGGGGGAGAGGAGACACATAGAGGGGCTGGGGGACGGAATGAGAGACATGGAGGGGCTTAGGGGAGAAACATAGAGGGGCTGGGGAAAAGCGACATAGGGGAATGAAAGAAGACACATGGAGGGGCTATGGGGAAGCGAGACACATGAGGGACTGGGGGGACAAAAGAAGACACATGGAGGAGCTGGGGGACAAATCAAGGCACATGGGAAATGAGGCACATGGAGGAGCTGGGGGATTAGACACATGAAGGAGCTGGGGAGAGAATGTGACACTTGGAGGGCCACGGGGGAGAATGAGACACGGGGCTCTGGGGGAATGATATATGGCGGGGATGAAGGACGAATGAGACACATGGAGGAGCTGGGGGAAAGAGGCACATAGAGGGGCTGGTTGGATGAGGCACATGGAGGAGCTGGGGAGAAATGAGACATATGGAGGGGCTGGGGGATGAGACACATCTAGGGGCCCCATGTCAAGTTTTGAACTGTGGCCCAATAGATTCTGAGCCCCTGCTGCCTTTCTGAAAAGATGTAGAGACTGATGACTTGGCTGATTGGATAGACTTTGGTAACAATATTTGTGTTAGTGACAAATCTATTGAGATAAACTGCTGCTGTTTTTTAATATAATACAAGCAATTAGACGAAGATATTAATGGTAATACCAGTATTTAGTGGCTGATCACGAACACATTCTCTCTTTCTCCCATAGAATTGTTCTGGACAGCTCCAGAGTTACTTCGGGATCAGACACTGGCTAGGAGAGGCACGTTTAAAGGGGATGTTTATAGCTTTGCTATTATTTTACAAGAAGTCGTAGTAAGGGGCCCACCATATTGTATGTCAGGACTTTCAGCTGAAGGTAAGAACATTCTTTGTTGTGAATAAAAATGTCCAATTAAATGCATTGGGGGGAAATTATTGATAAATTAATATATATTTCAACTAGAGTGTATTCTTAAATCATGTGATTTTCATTTTATTAGAGCTTTAGTTTCAAAAAAGTATTTAGTTAGCAGTTGTTGCAATTCTTATCTACACAATCTTTCCTATTAATCATAGATGTGTTAACTTATTGTACTCACTTCTGTATATTAACGTGGTCTCCCCTTGTTTGACAAAGTGACCTACGGCCTTCTCTCCTGTGTAGGTTTCCAATAATCCCATAACACTCAACAAGAACTCTAATCCAATAGAAATGGAAAGCCCTTATTGGGTACCATTATATTGTCACATGTTTTACCATACTGTACCATAAGAGATGTCACTATAGGGCTCATTTACAGCCTTGTTGCTAATTGTTTTATCTGCCCAGCTGCTGCTGGCTAAAATCACGTTCCCTACTGGGATTTATTGGTAGCTGCTGGTTACTAACTGTAATTTCTAACTGTATCGATAGGTCGTTATTAACAGTCATTACTGAAAGCCAGTCTCTAAGTAGCTCCTAGTTTCAAATGGTATTGCTATTTATTAAAGGGACACAGTAGGCACCCAGACAATTCAGCTAATTGAAGTGGTCTGCGTGCATCGTCCCTATTGCATCTAGTGCTACATTGCAGCACTAAGTCTTCCTGGACTGAAACGGACCTTTGGTTCGTTATCAGACATTGCACATCCTCAAGCTCAGCATGAGGACCTCCAGCATCAGATTTTTTCCCATAGGATAGCATTGATTCAAAGCTTTCCTATGGGAGGTCTAATGCGCGCATTAGCGCCCACTCATTGAGGCCATTGGAGGGGGAGGAGCTATGGCCCAGCGCCAGGGGCCATGGGTGCTGGGATCAGGTAAGTTAATAAACCCTTTATTTACCGGGGTTGGGGGGGAAATGAGGGAGGGGGAGGCAGGGGGAGCAATAGTGCCAAGAATACAGCTCTGTATTACTGGCACTATAGTATCCCTTTAATGGATGTCACTAACCCAAAACTTTAATACCAGCCTCTGGCCTGGTGTAAAAAATAGATTAATGTCAGCTAAATCCCTACACAGACTATTGAACAAAAAGCCTTGTTTCAATGCTGCTGCAAATTCTACTGGCCAGATTCTACTTGCCTGTTGCTACTGGCCACACAGGATGGATTGCGCATTCTCAGCTGTGTGTTTCTATGCTTTATTAGCAAGCCGCTGATATGTTGATTTGTATCTCTATCAGCAACCTTAATTAGCTATCGGCTACAACAATGTATCAACAAGTCTGTATTTGGCAAGGTGAGATTAGTCCCCTCGGCTGTTTTAGGAGAAAAGTATAGTGATAAAGTCACAACACCAGTCTTCTTTTAGAAAAGGAGATTTATTCCAACAACAAATAGACCCAGCAACGTTTCAACCCTTAATGGGGTCTTTGTCAAGCATGTCATTACCATTTGTTAATAATCAGAGACCAAAATATTAATATATTCAGGATATCAATCTTTTATTATCTGTTTAATGGGACGTATGAAAAAGCATGTCTACATTGCCCACATGGCAAATGATGTTTATTCAATATTTAACACCTATTGATGATTATGAGTTTTAGATCATTACACATCCAAGTTGAACCTCTCAAAATCCCACAATGAAATGTTAATGCACTATTAAATTAAAACTGGAAAACACAATAGTAGAATGCACTGTGTACTTTATTAACTGATGTTTTACATTGTGTGCCTGAAAAAAATCATTGCAAATGGACCACTGACTATCACTACATATATTCCCTATCTCTGTCACTCAGAAATTATAAGAAAAGTGAAGAAGCCCCCTCCTCTATGCCGCCCAACTGTGGCCCCTGATCAAGCCCCCCTGCAATGCATTCAGTTGATGAAGCAATGTTGGAGTGAACTTGCCGAGAGGAGGCCAACATTCGATGAGATCTTCGATCAGGTCAGTTCTTCACTGTATCCTATGCTTGCCACAGCCAGCCCCGCCTCCTTTACTGAGATCATCAATCTTATCTTATGCTTGCCACAGCCAGCCCTACCTCCTTTACTGTAATCATCAATCTAATCCTACGCTTGCCACAGACAGCCCCGCCTCCTTTACTGAGATCATCAATCTAATCATATGCTTGCCATGGCCAGCCCTGCCTCCTTTACTGAGATCATCAATCTTATCTTATGCTTGCCACACCCAGACCCGTCTCCTTTACTGAGATCATTAATCTTATTTTATGCTTGCCACGGCCAGCCACGCTTCCTTTGCTGAGATCATCAATCTTGATAATCTCAACAAATCCAGTGCTTTCCCAATCTGCATCTCCTCATAGAAATGTATTGAATCAATGCATCTCTATATGGGGAGCATTCAGCATCTCCATACAAAGCTTGGAAATGCCAAACATAGGTCCTGCAAACATTGTAGGACTTAACCCGGGAAGCACCTCTAGTAGCCATCTGAGTGACAGCCACTAGGTATTAATAGACAGCAAACTAAACAAAAAGTTGTGTTTACATTGCTGAGCCTGCAGGCACAGGTTATAGACCATAACCACTAAGCCGAAAATTGACTGCATGTGGCAATATTTAGTAAAACATATGTTCTTTACTTCTCGCTGGTATTTTGGAAATCACCATTTCCAAATATGTTAGTAGATCCCTTACAATACTTTCTAAATTTAAAATTAATTTCCAATTATCTTTGAATTCCCAACAATTCTCACTTTCGTAAATAAACCCTGTTGGTATTTATTACCTCACCCGGCTCCGAACCAACATAGTGGCCGACGAGCCCTCCAGTGATGTAATTGGAGGTAGGTGCTCACATGATACAGTTATCTTGTGCACACGATTTAGTAGTTAGTTGGCACACTGTTCTAAACTGTGCACACAAGATAGTTGAAAAATGATTTTCTCTCTGGTTCCTGAATTAGCTCTAACCTGCTTTTACATTATATTTCGTACATTGTATTCTGCAGCTATTATATGTTGTTATTATTATATATTGTATCCGTATTACATTTATATTCATTTTTTTACACTTGCAATCATTGTATCAAATAAGCCAGCAACATCCACCTAACCTTGTCACACTTACAGTTTAAAACCATTAACAAAGGAAAGAAGACCAATATCATAGACTCGATGTTGAGGATGCTGGAGCAATATTCAAGTAATTTGGAAGATTTAATCAGAGAGCGAACAGAGGAATTGGAGGTTGAGAAGCAGAAAACTGAAAAACTTCTTTCTCAGATGTTACCACCGTAAGTTTAAATAGTAATTTTGTGGAACAATCAAAAAATATAATTATCTTATTATTTTTCTTGTATTTTTTTTGTAATATGCAATATTTTAAAGAATATGTTAGCAAGCTATATTCATTTACAGGAAGTTCTGCTTTCTTAAAGGGGCACTCCAAACCCTTAACACAGTTTAGCTTGCGGAAGTACTTTATGTGTGGAGAGTGTGTCCTTTTTTTTCTTTTTACAAAATGTTCAGATTTCAATAGCAATTGCCATTTTTATAAATTAACCTGGCTGCACCCCACTGGCTGTCAATCAGATGGTCCTGTTACTTCCTGGTTCGATTAGCTCAGTTGAGATAAACTCAAGAGGCAGCAATTGTCCAGAGCACCTGTCTTTCAAAGACTTCTCATTGGGAAGTCTGTGATTTGACAGCCACAGAAAGTCTCAGCGGGGAGGGCTTGCAAAGGCTGCAAACAAGAGATCTTGTCAAATGAAAAAATACATAGCTCGTCTATATAAATAATAACCAATAATAATAATAATACATCATTAAATACACACATGCTTTCATTTTAGGTATATTTGCTAAACAGTGATTTTTATTTTGTTTTAATATGGGCAGCGGAGTATCCCTTTACATAGTAGTATGAGTAAGTGAACAATATACATTACAACAGACAGCAGACATTATAGGAAAACCAAAGGAAAAAATATGACATTCTCAGATAAAAAAAAAAAAAATTGTTCTGCATAAGAACTGAAAGTTCTGCATAAGAACTGAAACCGTTGACACTTTGTGGCAGTTGCTGAATAAAAGCTAAGTTATTTTTTTCATCATATTTATGAAGTCCCTAGAGTGCTATTTTCTACTACTTTGTTCTATTAATATTGCCAATAAGCACCGGGCTTAAGGGACCACTATAGTGCCAGGAAAACATACTCGTTTTCCTGGCACTATAGTGCCCTGAGGGTGTCCCCACCCTCAGGGTCCCCCTCCCGCCCGGCTCTGGGGAGAGGAAAGGGGTAAAAACTTACCTTTTTCCAGCGCTGGGCGGAGAGCTCTCCTCCTTCTCTCCTCCTCCGTTCCGCCCTGTCGGCTGAATGCGCATGCGCGGCAAGAGCTGTGCGCGCATTCAGCCGGTCGCATAGGAAAGCATTTATAATGCTTTCCTATGGACGCTGGCGTGCTCTCATTGTGAAAATCACAGTGAGAATCACGCAAGCGCCTCTATCGGCTGTCAATGAGACAGCCACTAGAGGCTTTGGGGGAAGGCTTAACTCATTCATAAACATAGCAGTTTCTCTGAAACTGCTATGTTTATTAAAAAATGGGTTAATCCTAGCTGGACCTGGCACCCAGACCACTTCATTAAGCTGAAGTGGTCTGGGTGCCTAGAGTGGTCCTTTAACTTTATCATAACTGGAGTGCAAGCATTCAGATATTTTCATATATATATATATATATATATATATATATATATTCATAAAAATAATAACTCTGGTTTACTTATCTGACTAAAGACAAGAAGGGCTTATACTAATTATTATACTTTGATAATGTCATCACTTCACCATTCTTGGTTTAGTAAAGCATCATTTGCTTAATAGCAGAGCCTGGCTCTACTGTGAGATAAGCCAGTTGGTTAATGCGCCAACTGTAGTGAGCATTGTAGTAGTAGTAAGCTTAAGTTAGTGTTAACATAATCTGCACCTGTGAACTATGTAGCTTTGTTAAAGGGACTGTCCACTGACAACATTTTAAAAACCCCTGTTTAGTAGGTCTAACCCCAATGAAAACAAGTATGCCTTCAATTATGCATTTTTTCATTGCGATAAATCTGAAAACAGCTTGTGAACATTGCAAGATCTTGTCTGCAGTCTTTGCAAACCCTCCCCTTCTAACACCGCCCAGAGTTTCTGTGGCTGCCCAATCACAGACTTCCCAATGCAGCTCAATAAGAAGTCTTTGAAAGGCAGGTGCTCTGGGCAATTGCTGAGCTAAACAAACCAGGAAGTAATAGGACCATTTGTCTGATTGACAGTCTGGGAGTGTAACCAGGTTAATTTCTAAAAGTTTCAATTTCTAAAACATTGAAGATGCACTCTTCACACATAAAGCATGTCAGCAAGCTAAAGTGATTTATGGGTATGACGTGTCCCACTAACTACTGTAAAAATGTTTAGGAACACCAGTAGTACAAAAAATACCATATTGAGTAGTGTCTAGAATTTGCACTAATTTAAAAAATAAAAAGTGTGAACATGCATGCAAAGAGGAAAAATGCTAAATAAATTCATACAATAACATGCAATACCCACTGCAAGGCTATCAAATGTAAGATATTTTAAAAAGAGCAAATTGAATTTTGGGAAACAGCACATTATGGCCTTATCTGATCCTTAGCCTTTAGCTTTTATATGCCATATTTATGGCTATTATTGAGTAGTGAACACTCTGCATTTCAGTTCTGTGGCCGAAGCTCTGAAAACCGGTGGCACCGTGGAGCCGGAATATTTTGATCAAGTTACCATCTATTTTAGTGATATTGTTGGATTTACCACGATATCAGCGCTCAGTGAACCTATTGAAGTGGTCGACCTGTTGAACGACCTCTACACCCTGTTTGATGCTGTTCTGGGGAATCACGATGTTTACAAGGTAAGCTACGTATGGTTTACAGCATGGGAATGCTTTGAATGCGCTGGTAGACTACTATGTATCAAGTAAGAGTTAAAATGGCATTCTCGGAAACATATCCTCTAAAGGTTAGTGCAGTGGTTATGGTGAAATAAATCTTTGGGTCTGCAACCTTCTGCATGTTTTCCTAAATCCATCTACTGTCAGCATTCACAGCCTATTATCACTGTCCTAGGTTATGACTGTAGACACATAATGCAGAAGGTAATGTGTTTGATTATCTGAATGGCAGGTGAGGCGCTAGACTTTGGGTTTTGGGATACCCTACATATATTGCACAATGTCCACTACAATAAACTGTAATGGTCCTGGTGCGTGAGTGTCCATTTATTCTTATTGCTGTCGAAAGTCTCCCAAATCAAAACTTCCAAACTCTTTTTCATTTTTTTAATAATGCATACAAAACTCATCATGTATCTATTATTTTCTTAGAGCTTGTGATCTTTTTTATGTCTGTCTATTAGTAGAAATGTTGCTGTTGAAAATGTGCTGTAAATTGTACTGTATGCCAGTGGTGTATCCTGGTTTTGTGCTGCCCTAGGCAGGACAAAACTCAGGCTGCCCCCCACCCCCGCGCCAACCCTCCCCCCTAACCCGCCTTCTAAATACACACACACACACATACATTCACTGACAGATACACATACACTCGCTAACAGAAACACACACACACACTAACAGACACACTCACTAACAGACACACACTCACTGACACACACTCACAGGCAAACACACTCACACAGTCAGACACACACACTCACTGACACACAGTCAGACACACACATACACACTAACAGACAAACACAGTCAGACACACACACACTCACTGACACACAGTCAGACACACACATACACACTAACAGTCAAACACAGTCAGACACACACACACTCACTGACACACAGTCAGACACACACATACACACTAACAGACAAACACAGTCAGACACACACACTAACAGACACACACTCACTCACTAGCAGACACACACACACTAACAAACACACACACATTAACAGACACACACTCACTGACACATACACTCACAGGCAAACACACTCACACTAGCAGACACACACACTAGCAGACACACACACACAGACTAACAGACACAGTCAGACACACACTAACAGACACACACTCACACAGTCAGACACACACACACACTAACAAAACACTCACATTTATTATTATTTTTTATTTACCCCCCCCCCCCAACTTCCTTACCTTTGGGAGTGCTGGGGGGGAGGGGTTCATTAAAACCCTGGTGGTCCAGTGGTTGCCGGCTGGGCTGGGCAGGCGAGGGAGCTCTTCCCCTGAGCGGTCTGCTCAGCTCCCTCGCGCGCCGTAAAGTGAGGCTGGGAGCAGGGAGATGACGTCATCTTCCGGCTCCCAGCCTCACTCTGCGGTGCGCGAGGGAGCTGAGCAGACCGCTCAGGGGAAGAGCTCCCTCGCCAGCCGCCAGCCACCCGCCCAGCATGTCAGTTAGCCGCAAGGCTAACAAGGCATTTGCCTGGGCATTTGGGGGGCGGCGTTTTTTGCCGCCCCCTGAAAAATGCCGCCCAAGGCAAATGCCTTGTTTGCCTCGCGGCTAATACGCCCCTGTCTATGAGGAGATGCTGATTGGCCAGGGTTGTGTTTGAATCATGCTGGCTCTGCCCCTGATCTGCCTCCTTGTCAGTCTCAACCAATCCTATAGTCTATTATAGTAATACTTTTTATAATGGCTCTAGTAAATGAAAACTCTAAGCACCAACATGATTAAATCTTAATACAGTGGTTTTGGTGCTTAATGTAGTGATTTTAAAGGAAAGAGCCTGTTCCTGCAATCTAACAAATGTAAGTACTGCATTTTGTGAGAAATGTCAATGTTTACATTTATCACTAAAGATGCCTCTAGTGGGTGTTAATTAGTTACTAGGGCACTTCTTTGTGAAGACCTTCGGTTACTGAAAATGTTCACTTCTAGAGTGAATAAAACCACTGATTCTCAATGATAAGCTTCCCATTGGAGAAACACTGTGATTGCCGCGCATGCTGTGTAGGGTCCCCAGTGCTTCTCTATGAGAATTTTAAGGATTGGTCTTAGACTATTGATCATGATGATTTCACAGTGAGTGGAACAAAATTGAATTAACAGTGATTTTAACTTTTAATTTTTACTTTTCTTTTCATTTGAAAGGTGGTTTCCTAATAATTTGTACGTTATCAATAAATATATTAATTTAAAATGATAAAGTAATTCCTCCCCCCCCTCCCCCCCAGGGATGGCAGCAAGAGACTTTTAAAACTTTGTGAGAGTAGGCTTACAGAGAAGATACCATATGAATATTAACAAAAAAAAATACAATTCAAAGAATTAAAACAAAGGGCCCACCTTACAACAAGTGATTTATTTCGGTACTTACAACTAAATGGTTTTGCAAATAAAACACACTTAGGAGAAACTGCTCACAAAGCAATGTCTTTCTTTGAGAGGATGTGTTTGAGTGAGTCTATACAGTCAGGCTTAATCACTATCTTGTACGCCCATCTAAGCTCCAAAACAAACGAATGGTGGTCATTAACTTACACAGGACAATGGGAAGCAGACTTAGGGGAAACATTAAAAAGTGTAGACTGGCAAAACATATGGGAAGCCAATAACGCTGTGTCCATATGCTTGTCGTTACAGGAACAATTGTTTAAAACTATGTTCAGGTGGTACACAACCCTTGTAAAATTGTATAGAATGAAAAGATTGCTGACGGCTACATGTTGGGGAGGATGCGGACATAGAGGATCCTATATCCACATGTGGTGGGAAAGCCCCCTAGTTCAACTGTAAAGAATTGTGTATGCGAGATTGACAGGCTTCAGTCTAGAACCGCTTCAGTCTGGTTTCCGCGCTAAGCATTCTGTGGAAACGGCATTGACCAAAGTATCCATGATCTACTCACTGCAGAATCTCGTGGTCATTACTCTTTTCTAATTCTCCTTGACCTGTCTGCGGCTTTTGACACTGTTGATCATCAACAGCTTCTTCTCATCCTCCTCAATATCGGTCTACAAGATATTGCTCTCTCCTGGTGCTCCTCCCACCTCCCCCAGTGCTCTTTCACTGTTTCTTTCTCTGGCTCTGCTTCTTCTCCCCAATTCCTCTCTGTTGGTGTCCCCCAAGGTTCAGTCCTTGGTCCCCTACTCTTCTCCATCTATACTGCCTCCTGTAACGATAACTTACCTTTACCCGCCGGCGTTCTCTTCCCATACTTCCGGGAGGCGGCTCAGTCATTCTGACGCAGGCCGCTCGCAACACGCCCATTTTTATGATGCGGCGCGTCAACGTCAGAAAAATAGTGACGCCAAAATTCAAATGTGGCCACGCTCCCTGACCTTTTGAGGACATGACTTTAAAGCTAAAGATCACACACTATAAAAAGGCAACCATGGCACTTGGTTCTTGTGTGAGTCCTCGATCTCTAGTCCTGTCTATTGGGGATAGGGAATTATTGGCTATTACCTCAGCTCTTACAGAGTGGCGCCATCTGTTAGAATGGTCAGCTATTCCAATTACCATCCTTACGGATCATAAAAACCTTTCGTATTTTGGAGGGGCCAAAAGAATGTCACAAAGGCAAATTCGATGGTCTTTATTTTTAACACGGTTTAATTACATTGTAACTTACAGACCGGGGTCAAAGAACACTAAGGCTGATGCCTTATCTTGTCAACATGAACATTTATCACCTCCCGTAACCCACTTTTCCTCCATAATCCCAACCAACCACATAATTGCCACTGTCCATGCCAAAGTCTCCTCTGGGTTAATGGAGGAACTATCCAAATTCCAGGATCATGCCTCAAACCGTTCCCCGGGGAAAATTATACGTACACTTGGCTTATAGAAAAAAGGTCTTATCTCTTGTCCACGACTCCAAATTGGCAGGGCATCCAGATATTCACAAAACTGAATCTTTACTCAAAAAACAATTCTGGTGGACTTCATACAAGAAAGACGTTCGTGAGTTCTTGCATGTAGTATCTGTGCCTCTACTAAATCACCTGAAGGTCGTCCTTTTGGTCTCCTCTTGCCATTGCCCATTCCAGATAAACCCTGGTCGAGTATTGCCATGGATTTTGTAGTGGACCTGCCTCTCTCCAAGAATAATAGTTGACTATTATCGAAAGATTCTCTAAAATGACCCAACTGGTCCAGTTAATCAAATTACCTTCTTCTTCCGAACTGGCCTCTTTGTTTATAAAAGAGGTGGTACGTTTACATGGCATACCTCAAGATATTACTTCGGACAGAGGTCCACAATTCGTTTCACGGTTCTGAAGGGCATTTTGTGACCAACTAGGTATTAATCTTAACCTTTCTTCTTCTTACCATCCCCAATCAAACGGGGTTACGGAAAGGATGAATCAATGTTCTAGTCCCATACTTCTGGGAGGCGGCTCAGTCCTTCTGATGCCGGCCGCTCGCAACACGCCCATTTTTATGACGCATGCTCGCGGAAGTCAGCAAAATAGTGACTCCAAAATTCAAACGTGGCCACGCTCCCGGACCTTTTGGGGGCGTGGCTTTAAAGCTAAAGATCCCACACTATAAAAAGGCAACCATGGCACTTGTTAGGCGCCCTAGTGTGGTACTTGTTTGAGTCCTCTAGCGCTCTTTATATTCTGATTGTCTTTTTTGGTATCTGACTCTTGGCTTCCACTCTGACTATTCTGTTCTCTGGTTTCCCATTATTTTGGCTTGGATAATCGTGTGCTCGTCTTCTGTATTTCCTTGACCTCTGGCTATTCCTTTGACTACTCTCAGACACAAGACCGGCCACTCTAAGGTCCGGTATACGTCTTCCTCTGGGTTTCACTCTGTGTGAAGGGGTCACTATCGTGACACCTCCCTTGGTAAACGCATTAGCTCCTTTGGCTTCCAATATAATTTCTATGCAGATGACACACAAATCTACCTGTCCTCTCCTGATCTCTCCCCGTCCCTCTTGACTAGTGTCTCTGACTGCCTCTCTGCTATTTCTAACTGGATGGCTGCCCACTTCCTTAAACTAAACTTGACCAAAGCTGAATTTCTGGTCTTTCCTCCCTCAAGTGTTGTTACTCCTGTGTCTGTCTGTCTCCAAGTCAACGGTGCTACCATCAGCTCCACCACGCAGACTCGCTGCCTAGGTGTTCTCTTTGACTCCAACCTCTC
This sequence comes from Pelobates cultripes, assembly GCA_933207985.1. Lineage (NCBI taxonomy): Eukaryota > Metazoa > Chordata > Amphibia > Anura > Pelobatidae > Pelobates > Pelobates cultripes. The sequence continues at coordinate 412,357,646 of OW240912.1, read as the reverse complement.
CTTCAAGCCTCATGTTCAATCTATATCGCCAAATCCTGTCATTTCCATCTCAAAAACATTGCGCGCATCCGCCCCTACTTAACGCCAGATGCGACTAAGGTGTTGGTCCATTCCACTGTCCTTTCTCACCTTGACTACTATAATCCACTTCTCAGTGGTCTTACATGCTCCCACCTTGTGCCGTTACAGTCCATAATGAATGCGGCGGCGAGGCTCATCTTCCTGTCCGCCCGCACCTCTCATGCCTCACCCTTCTGTCAGTCCCTACATTGGCTTCCTATAAAATATAGGGCTCAATTTAAAATTCTGGTTCTTACTTTCAAATCGCTACATAATGCTGCTCCCACCTATCTATCCTCCCTTATACACAAGTATGTCCCGTCTAGGCCCTTATGATCTGCTGAAGACTTCTGCCCGTACTCCCACCTCTGATGCTCGCCTTCAAGATTTCTCGAGGGCTGCACCGTTCCTGTGGAACTCGCTTCCCTCCTCCGTTAGATGCTCACCCAGTCTCTACTCCTTCAAAAAATCATTAAAAACCCACTTCTTCATAAAAGCATATCAATTAAACTGTTAATAGCCCCTGACTGATTCCTCTTCTGCAACTGTGACTAGTCTAATACTATCCTTACCTTTTTGTGTCATTTTACCCCACTCCCTCTCTAGCATGTAAGCTCATTGAGCAGGGCCCTCAAGGGCCCTACATATTTGATGAAAAACCACTAGAAAACTCTGACCACTAGGATCAGAGGCTCCATGAAGAAATGTGAGGAAAATATAGGAACCCTGGTTGAATTGCAGTTAAGCAAGCTAAATAAGGGATCAGTACCTGTTGTACTTGTTTAACAGCAACAAAAAGTACAATGATCTATGAAGACCCTCAAATCGGGACATGGTTTCAGACAGCAGAAGACTATACTATACAGTACTACCCGCCCGGCCACTCATGGCTCACCACTGACCTACCTACTACTTGACTCTTCCTCTTATCTAGACCGTACCTTTTCTTTACTTTCCTTTACTCACTCTTTCCTTCTATTTCTCCAGATGGGAATGTATCAAAGACCCGATATTAACCCCTGTTGGTTCAATAATGTTGTGTTATGTTGTGAGTTCACGGAATCACATTTTACACTTCCTATCCAACCATAAAATAAGCTACCTACAGCACCAACAGATGGAGCATTATAATTTAACAACTATTATTCGTTTAACTGTCGCGCATGATATACCTAAACCATAAAAATGTGACATAGTTTTGACAGGGGCACTACCAAAAGGAAAGTCCGCACACCTTTTTAGAAATATACTATTACGGCTTGTATTTATCAGCAGAGAATCTGTACCAAGTTTACCTAATGTTACATGTGATGTTAATGTCATGACTGTCACTCATAAATAAAGAATTAAAAAAAAATCTAAAATTAAAGTTCAAGAGAACAAGAAAGTAACGTAAAAAACACATTGTGCTAACGGTCATGTTGTAGTTACATGTCATGTTTTTACAATGTTGTTCTATCACTTAAACCATTTTTCCTTTGTGTTTTACTATAGATTATTAGTTGATAGATTCTTGGCATTGTAAGCAAACAAATAAATCTCAGGGACTGGAACAAATACAAATTAGATTATTAATTCCGCAGTCATGGCTGGATGCCAGTAAATGGTGTGTGTGAATTTGTGCTGCTACATCAAGACTAAAATATTGTGTCAACGCATGGTATGTATTTTATTTCAGGTGGAAACCATCGGTGATGCCTACATGGTGGCATCTGGACTCCCAAAGAGGAACGGAAACAAGCATGCAGCAGAGATCGCCAATATGTCCTTAGACATCCTTAGCTCTGTAGGAACATTCCAAATGAGACACATGCCCGATGTACCTGTCAGGATTAGGATAGGATTGCATTCAGGTACAATGTTTGATGTCCAAATACCTATGTTTTGGTTTCTGAATTGAGTGGATACATTATTTTTGTTTTTGGGTGTTCCATATGTTCAGGGTGGACTTAATAAGCTAATGTGAACGTAATGGCACCAACATTACATTACATAAGCTTATGGGGCATGCTTAAAAACATTTATTTTATTTATGCAATTTATGCGTTCCATTTAAATATATTGCTTCTAATATGCAAATGGAAATGATCTCTGCTCTGTTTTAATAAGATTTATAACAAGTTTTAGCTCGTTTTTTCCAAAACTTGAGTTTTAAATAGGATAAGGAGAGCTTTGAAGAGTTATTCACTAAACAAATTGAACAGAATTAAAAACCAATCTAAACATTCTCTAATTCGGCTATAGTCATATATTTTTTGTAATTTGTATTTTAATAAAGTACAATTCATAATTTAGTGAATAATCTGATTTGTGTTGATAGGATCCAGGAAAACCCTTTAAATTGGTTGTCAGCCACCCATTTATAAACCAGCGGCACACCTCCCAACTATCCCAAATCTGGCATATCAGCCTCAGTTTTGGATTAGTATGAGAATCAATAGACATGCTCACTAGGTCACTTGGACCAGTCTCAGAGCACTGTAACAGCGCTCTGCGCATGCTCAGCCCTTAATGGGGCCAGGTTGCATGATTTGCAGTCAGTCTGGAGAGGTCCTGAAAATGGCACATTAGAGCAATAATTAAGACGTTAATAGCTATATAGGGCATTAAACCCTATGGGGTATAATGTTTTGGGATGCTGGGCACAAAGGGCACAAGACGGAATATGTGAGTCCTTATTGAAATATTTTATGGCAGGACTGTGGTTAGTATACGTTTCCAGATGTTTAAATTATCTTTTAAAATGAAATTGTAGATGCCTGCAGCAACTGGATGCAACTGGATGCATCTGTTTTTATGTAAATTCTACTACAGGGGTTGCTGCTGAGATCTAATCTAACAATATGCCTCTTATTTTATACCAGGACCTTGCGTGGCTGGAGTTGTGGGCCTTACAATGCCACGTTACTGTCTTTTTGGAGACACCGTAAATACTGCCTCACGAATGGAATCCACAGGACTGCGTAAGTCACTCATTTATACCCCTGAAATGAGAGAAACACATTTTCTGTCAGGATTTACTGGATATCACTTAAGGTCTGCAAGTATGCTGAAAATGTCAATATTTAAACAATAAAATAAACCATAAACAATAAAGTAGGTTTCACTGAGTCATAACATTCCTACAGTAAGGGAGGTGAATGATGAATGGGCTCTCCCATTTAACTGTTAGCATTATAAAGTATTCCAAAGATAATTTTTTCCAAAAATTAATGTTTGCAGTGATACTTTATAAATACCTTTTTTATTTTTAGATTTAAAGAAACAGTCCCCTGAAATATACCCCTGAACAAAACGTATATGTATTTTAGTGTCAGGTATAGCATGGCATGTAATTTATCGCCGGAACCCACTTCCGGGTTCACGGCGCTCAGCCCCGCCCCTTTCTCTGACGCGGTCCCTCCACGATACTTAGGAGGACCGCGCCAGATTCAAAGGGCTGGATTATTCGCACAGGTGCTGCATGAAGATCAGCTGCTCTACTTCTGATCCTACCTGCTCCACTTCTATACCTCGGCTAGTAAACGGATTTCTACCTTCTCCACTACTCGACCTCGGCTTGTAAACGGATTTCTACCTTCTCCACTCCTAGACCTCGGCTTGTAACTCTGAATTCTACCTTCTCCACTCCCAGACCTCGGCTTGTTAAAACGGACTTCCCCACTCTCCACTCCTAGTTCTCAGCTTGTTGAAGCGGACTTCTAATTTCTCCTTCATTGGGTGAATTAACCCTTCCAGTGCCAGAACTGCCTTTAAGTTAAGTAATACTTTTACCAAACAAGTCAATTACTATTATTTATATTACACAGTATCTAAAACTCACTAAAGTGTCACTTTGTCTAATTATTCCTCTTACTCATAAGGGATTGCTACAAAGCCTAATTTTACCTACATGGATATTTAAAGGTATAGTGACCATAGTTTCATACCAATATAAAAGGAGGTGAACCTTATTGTTGTTGCAACCAAGAAATGCTGCAGTTGAGTTCCAATTAAAGAAATATTACAAAATAAGTATTACAGAATAATCCAGCCTCCTTCAATGGAACCAGCAGATATTAACTCTCAAGTTTCTGCCCTAACCAATAGAGTGGATACGATTGCTCAAGGGTTACAGGAACTGCAAATTACAAATGAGAGAATATTAACCTATGTTAGAGACATTCAAGGTCATCTTCCTCATGCCGCTCTTCAATCGGCTGGTGATCCTGCTGTCTGTAATCCAGAAAAATTTCTCAAGGGTTACAGGAACTGCAAATTACAAATGAGAGAATATTAACCTATGTTAGAGACATTCAAGGTCATCTTCCTCATGCCGCTCTTCAATCGGCTGGTGATCCTGCTGTCTGTAATCCAGAAAAATTTCATGGAGATAGAACAAAGTACAGAGAGTTTTTGAATTCTTGCAAACTACTAATTGCTTTAAAACCTAGATCTTATCCCACCGAAAGATCCAAAGTCTGTTCAGTGATCTCTTTTTTAAGAGGTGAACCTATGGCATGGGCCCATTCCTTTTTGGAAAATGATGATCCCATATTGGATTCATTGGATGAGTTCTTTGAAGCTATGTCTTTATTATATGAAGATCCTTTTAAACAAACTACTGCTGATTTAACCATCAGAACATTACACCAAAAGAATAGACCTGTTGAAGATTATATTGCAGAATTCAAAAGATGGGCTACAGAAACCCAATGGAATGACATTACTTTACGCAATCAATTCCGTCTCGGATTATCTGAAGCTGTGAAAGATGAACTCTCTCGTACAGAACTTCCTCCTACCTTAAATGCATTGATTCAACTGTCTATCAGTATTGATAGACGTCTAAGAGAAAGAAAAGCTGAAAGGGTTCTTACTAATTCTACCTGGAGAAAACCTTTCACTACTCTAAAACTACCTGAAAAAATTCCTCCACAAACTGAACCTATGGAAGTAGGTATAATAAAAAGTCCTCTTACTTCTGAAGAAAGAATAAGAAGGAGACAACTAAACTTATGTATGTATTGTGCTTCGAATGAACATCTAATTTCCGAATGTCCTCTACTGAAACATTCAAAAGGTGGTAAGCTTCATTCATCTACCTCTATATTGAACGTTTTTCAAAAAAGAAAAGCATCTACTTATTTTTCTATATCTCTCATATTACAGTGGGATACAAAAAGAATCGTGACTGAGGCCATCATTGATTCTGGTGCTAATGGAACTTTTCTTGATTTTTCTTTTGTTTCAAAAAATAAAATTCCTTGTGTTCAAAAAACCAATTTTATTCCAATCAGAGTTATTGACGGTTCATTTATATCCTCAGGACCCATCAAAGATGAAACAATCCCTCTAAGAATGATTACCAACAACGTACATTTCGAATTCATTACATTTGATATTATTAAATCTCCACTTTATCCCGTCATTCTAGGAATTAATTGGTTAAAAAACCATGATCCTTTAATTAAGTGGTCTCCCTTCTCCATCTCCTTTGCTTCTGATTTCTGTAAAAAAACGTGCTTACAACACATTCCTATTCTCCAAACTACTGTAGAACCAGTTATACCTCCATTCTACTCCGATTTTGCAGATGTCTTTTGTAAAAAAGAAGCGGAAACACTTCCTCCTCATCGGCTATATGATTGCCCAATAGATCTCATACCCGAGCTCCTATTCCTTATGGTCATATTTATCCACTCTCTGAAAAGGAGTTAGAAATTTTAAAAGAATATCTTAATGAAAATTTACGCAAAGGGTTCATCAGACCCTCGACCTCTCCTGCTGCTTCTAGTATTTTCTTTGTGAAGAATAAAGACCAAACCATCCGTCCTATTATAGATTACAGAGCCTTAAATAAAATAACTATTAAAAATCGTTATCCTCTTCCACTAATAAATGAATTAATTGAAAGGTTAAGAACTGCAACTATATTCACTAAACTCGACCTTCGAGGCGCATATAACCTCATTAGAATAAAACAGGATGATGAATGGAAAACCGCCTTCCGGACAAGATATGGTCTCTACGAATATCTAGTGATGCCTTTCGGGCTCTGTAATGCCCCTGCAACGTTTCAACATTTTATCAATGATATCTTTAGAGATCTTCTGGATGTATGTGTTATTATCTACTTAGATGATATCTTAATATATTCTAACAATTTGGATGAACATAGGAAACATGTTAGATGGGTTCTATCTAGACTGAGAACTCATAAATTATACGCTAAACCAGAAAAATGCCTTTTTGAGGTTACTGAATTCTCTTTTCTAGGATACATTATTTCACCTCATTCTTTGAAGATGGATAATTCCAAAATCAAATGTATTATTGATTGGCCTGCTCCTACTACTACAAAAGAATTACAACGTTTTCTTGGATTTGCAAACTTCTATAGAAAATTTATTAGAAACTATTCGGATGTATCACATCCTCTTAACCTCCTCAACAGTAGTAAACGTCCTTTTAATTGGAATAAAGATGCTCAAACAGCCTTCGACGAATTAAAAAAAAGATTTACAACTGCACCTATTCTACAACTACCTAATCCAACATTCCTATATGTTCTTGAAGTTGATGCATCAGATGCAGCCATCGGAGCAGTTCTTTCTCAACAAAAGACTCCACAAGATCCACTTCATCCAGTTGCCTTTTTTTCAAGATCCTTGAGCTCTGCTGAAAAAAATTATCCTATTGGTGAAAAAGAATTATTAAGTGTTAAAGCTGCCTTCGAAAATTGGCGTCATCTTCTGGAAGATACAAAACAACCTATAATAGTTTATACTGACCATAAAAATCTTGAATATCTCTATACTAACAAAACCCTTACAGCTAGACAAGTTAGATGGAACCTATTTTTTAACCGATTTAACTTCCAATTAATATACAGACCTGGAAATAGAAATAAAAAGGCTGACGCTCTTTCTCGAATTCCTTCTAAAACTACTACTGATGATTATCCTTCTACCAAAATAATAGGAATCCTCTCTTCTCTTCATGATGACATAAAGAATTTGAATCAGAAGGATCTTGAACTTCCCAAAACACCTATACTAACAAAAAAGGATGGTCTATTTTATTTTAAAAATAGAATTTATATTCCTCCCATTCTTAGGAATAAATTACTTAAGATGGTTCATGATTCCCCCCTAGCTGGACATCCTGGAATAAAGAAAACACTTGAACTAACTTCACGATATTATTGGTGGCCTCGCCAGGATAGAACCATTGCATTATATGTCAAAACATGTCCTATCTGTCAAAGGTCTAAACCAGAACATAATCAACCTTTTGGATTACTACTTAACTTACCTATTCCAGAAAAACCTTGGCAATCCATTTCTATGGATTTTATCGTTGATCTTCCACCTTCTCAACATTTCACCACTATTCTTGTCGTTGTGGATCGCTTCACAAAAATGTCCCATTTCATTTCTTTAAAAAAATTACCCTCCTCTGTAGAATTGTCTAAGGTCTTTATTGACAATATTGTGAAACTTCATGGTCTTCCTGAAGAAATTATTTCTGATAGGGGGACACAATTTACCTCCAAATTCTGGAAAGAGATGTGTCTCTCCCTTCAAATTCAACGCAAACTCTCTTCCGCTTATCATCCCCAAACTAATGGGCAAACAGAAAGGGTTAACCAATGTTTGGAACAATATCTTCGATGTTATTGTTCATACCTCCAAGATGACTGGACCACATGGTTACCTATGGCCGAATTTTCTTACAATAATACCATTCATTCTAGTACGAAAATGACTCCTTTCTTCTCCAACTATGGTTTTCATCCGTCTTCATTCCCCATCCAAACCATTACTTCATCCAATCCTACTGTTACATCAAAAAATGAATTTATGTCTTCTCTATTTTTCAAATTACGGGAGAATCTTCAACTCGCCCAAAATAACCAGAAAAAGTTTTTTGACAATAATAGAAGAATTCCCCCTCCTTACAAGGTAGGGGATCTTGTCTGGCTCTCTTCAAGGAATATTACCACAAGCCGTCCTTCAAAGAAATTGAGCTCTCTTTTTCTTGGTCCCTTTCAAGTAATTACTATCATTAATGATAACGTTGTTAAACTAAAACTTCCTCCAAGTTTTAAACTTCATCCAGTATTCCATGTCTCCTTACTTAAACCACACATCCCTGATCCTTTTTATAGGGAAATAGTAACAACTCCTGAACCTATCATTGTCCAAGGTGAAGAAGAATATGAAATTCACAAAATTTTGGATTCTCGTGTCCACCGTGGCTCCTTACAATACCTTATCAGATGGAAAGGTTATGGAGTTGATGAAGACACTTGGGAAGATTCATCTAATGTACATGCTAGGAGGTTAGTTACTGCCTTTCACAAACGCTATCCCTCCAAACCGAAATAGTGCACCCAGAGGATGCCCCATGGGAAGGGGGTACTGTCAGGTATAGCATGGCATGTAATTTATCGCCGGAACCCACTTCCGGGTTCACGGCGCTCAGCCCCGCCCCTTTCTCTGACGCGGTCCCTCCACGATACTTAGGAGGACCGCGCCAGATTCAAAGGGCTGGATTATTCGCACAGGTGCTGCATGAAGATCAGCTGCTCTACTTCTGATCCTACCTGCTCCACTTCTATACCTCGGCTAGTAAACGGATTTCTACCTTCTCCACTTCTCGACCTCGGCTTGTAAACGGATTTCTACCTTCTCCACTCCTAGACCTCGGCTTGTAACTCTGAATTCTACCTTCTCCACTCCCAGACCTCGGCTTGTTAAAACGGACTTCCCCACTCTCCACTCCTAGTTCTCAGCTTGTTGAAACGGACTTCTAATTTCTCCTTCATTGGGTGAATTAACCCTTCCAGTGCCAGAACTGCCTTTAAGTTAAGTAATACTTTTACCAAACAAGTCAATTACTATTATTTATATTACACAGTATCTAAAACTCACTAAAGTGTCACTTTGTCTAATTATTCCTCTTACTCATAAGGGATTGCTACAAAGCCTAATTTTACCTACATGGATATTTAAAGGTACAGTGACCATAGTTTCATACCAATATAAAAGGAGGTGAACCTTATTGTTGTTGCAACCAAGAAATGCTGCAGTTGAGTTCCAATTAAAGAAATATTACAAAATAAGTATTACATTTAGTCTGCATGTTTTCTTTTGCAATATATGATAAACAGCTTGCAAAAGCTGCCAATCTGGTGTCTGCAGCCTTTGCAAGCCCTCTATTCTCTTTCAGTTTGTGCAAGTGGATTAAACAATCAGAAACACTCACATGATTAGGGTCTGTTGTCGAGCTGGAGTGTTTAACACGTTTGGAGTATTCGTTCAACTATATTTAATATATGTTGGCACTAGACTCAAATGTAGAAAATGTTGCCATTTTCAGAAAGGTGCACAGCTTATAATGCCTTCTTGTTCATTACAAACACCTAAAAACAAGGTATTTAATCATCATATTTATTTATTTATTTTGAAAGCACATATTTTATGTTGAGAAAAACTAGATGTGGTGAACCGCCTGACACCCGACCGGCTGCCTCCGCTAATCGATGCTCCTAGTGCTCACCAAGTACTCCAATCACTCCACCAGACACCATCAGCACTATAGTCCCAACTTCCAGCGTTACTGCTTGGTTGGGATCTCGCTGTCCTCCACCCACCCTGGACCCAAGACCAGGATCCAACTTCTAGTGGGTAGACCTCTCCTCCAAAAGAGTGTAGCAATATGCTCTTAAAAGAGCCAGTGATTATAATCCCAGGGGAGTATAGTGATATAGCAATCCCCAGAGTGAGTATAGATGTCCCCTCCACACATGAGATGAGACTCTATGTTGAGGGTGAAGAGGAACTTCTTTATTGGTAGCCACAACTGGCCTTATATATAAGTCCCCCTGAACCTGAGAGTAAACCACAGTAGAAATAAATACACGATTACATTGGCTCTTAGATTCAGGACACTCCCATACATAATGAGACAATCCCTCCCCTGTGCCTGGGAGATAATTGAGTCATGGACTGTACTAACTCAATTATCACCAGGCAGAAAAACACACATTTCAGCAAAACCCCAAAAGTACCCCTAAGCCCCATGGAAACCCCATCAACGCTACATCCCCTGATAGCCCAGATCTGGGTGACCAACATATCCAAAAATCACCCAGATTGGTTCAGGGGTTCATGATTTCCATGGAAGTCATATTTTGTCCGACCGCAGATGAGGCTCCTGTCCAAAAGAGTTCCATGAATTCAGGCTGTGCGGTCGGTCTCTTTCAGGATTACTTAATACAGTCAAATCAATGAATAAACTGTTCGTGCGTACGCTTGTCTTGTGCTCCACGTTCGGGAGTTTGCACCCACAGAACGCCATTCATTCTAAACCATTTTCCCGAATGTGACTGGAGGTGAAAGTCCCAGCTCCGCGCTGCACCGTCGAGTGTCCGATTATAGTTCAATGCACTCGACAACCAAACACCTTTGTCTGTGTTCGTGGCTAAAGATGGCTGCCACCACGTGTTCGCACATAAGAACGACAGCCACCCAGCTAACCATTTGCGGTTAGCGAGGTCAATGAGGATAACAAGTAGCACATGACTGTCCTGGGTGGCCAATCCGTTCAACAGTTCATTCAGTATACGAACAATATCAGTCTAATCTGTTCGACAAGCTCCATATACCGAACCATACAAGTACCAAAAGGCACGAACAGTGTCTGTAAGCAAGGTTTATCACAGGGGCCATGGTTTTCAGGCAAGAGGCTGGCAAGCAAGCCCCTCCAAGACCCAGTGGCGAGGTTCCTATCTCCACACTATATATTGTTTTTCTTTTATTGTAACATTTCATACCCTGTGTGAATCATTGCAAGATAAAGGACACTGTATATGGTCTAAAGCTTTCTATCCATAATAATTTATATAAAGGATGAACAAATTCAGAAGTTACATTTCATTAGCTGCAAAACTGGCCTCTGCAGCATATGGAGATCTATATTTTTTTCCCAGCAATTACTTCTTTGCTATGCCTGGGAAACTATCCAGTCAAAAGCTTCCAAATTCATACTTGGTTCCAGATCCGTTTTTAAGAATTAATGCGTGTGTCCATTAAAATACTGACTGGCTTTCTAGAGCTTTTGTAAACTAAACTTCTAATCAGACTCAGCCATCCACTGGATGATGTCACTGTCATACTTACCGATTCCATGGCTCCTCCTCACAATAATTTGCATGCTTATTAAATCTAGACCTATGTACTCATGGCCAAGTCCAAATGGTGTACTCCAGAGCGCATGCAAATTAAGTAACAAATTACATAAAATCAGTAATCCCGATTTGACATGTAGCATTCGCCTACATGTCCCCACTATGAAATTTAAATACATAGGTCCATATAAGATTCTCAGATGCATCAATCCTGTGTCCTGTATCTTGGACCTACTCAGTTCTCTAAGGATCCCAAATAAATTCCATACATCTATTCTTAAACCTTTAATTTGTAACTTAAATATTTCCAAGCCTCATCCTGTAACAGTCAGAAGAGTTTAAAGTGCAATCAATCCTTGATTCCACCTATTCTTGTGGATGTCTGCAGTATCTCACTCACTAAAAGGATTACAGTCCAGAGGAACCCTCATGGGTTTCTACTTCAGATGAGCATGCGCCTCATCTGCGCTGTAGCTTCCATGCATAGTTTACTACAACAAAGCCTGTGGTCTCTGTCCTGTGGGTAGTTCTCAAGATGGTTGCTATCATACTTACCGATTCCAGGGCTCCCCATTACTGTTACGGCAATGTGTCAGACACCACACTCTGCTGTGTCTATTTCTAAATGCTTGTGGCACATCCAAATTGAGTGACCCAGAGCACCTGTTTAGTGCACACGAATAAAGTCGCAAATGACGGAAAATCGCCAATCGTCTTCTAGTGATCCCCTATGAATTAATCCAACCTCAATAGATCCACAGGTATTTAAAACGAAAATTTTCTTGTCATAATCTTCCTGTTGTGGTTCCTGTTTAGCCAAGTAGTGCATTTGCAATATTTCTGATCTCCTGTTACTGACCTTGATTTATTCTGTTCTCTGTGTTCCTGAAGTTTGGCTTGTCTTAACTAGAGATGTCGCGAACTGTTCGCCGAACTGTTCGCGAACTATCCGCAGGCGAACAATAGCGTGTTCGCATTGGGCGAACATATCCGATTTCCAGTCTGCCCCCTATACGTCATCATTGAGTAAACTTTGACCCGGAACCTCACAGCCAGCAGACACATTCCACCCAATCAGCAGCAGACCCTCCCTCCCAGGAAGTGTCTGCTGACTGTGAGGTTCCAGGTCAAAGTTTACTCAATGATGACGTATAGGAGGCGGACGGGAAATTGGATATGTTCGCCCAACGCGAACATGCTATTGTTCGCTGGCAGACAGTTCGCGAACAGTTCGGCAGACAGTTCGCGACATCTCTAGTCTTAACGTTTACTCTAATTTCTCCTACCCTTGATCTTGGCTATCTCTTTGTCATTAATGTTAAGCCTCTAAGGCCCGGTAATACGATTATAATATACTCTGTTGTAGATTTCAGGTCTGTGTGTTTGTATTTCCTTGCATACATCATGACAGTTTCATAGTTGCATAGTTACCTGGTTACATAGGCTGAAAAGAGACTTTCACACATCTATTTTTGCTGTTGATCCAAAAGAAGACAAACAAAGCACAGTTCGAAGCATTTTACAATTTGGCAACAAAGTAGGAAAAAATTCCTTCTTGACCCCAGAATGGCAGTCAGATCTTCCTTGGTTGAAGACTCCTTCCCCATATTAGTATATGGTATGTATACTAACAGGGTTAATCCTTAAAGTGAGAATTTATAGAGAATGCAAAGTGAGTTTTAAATGTATGGTTAAAATAGCTGAACTCGAAGTCAGCAATGCTTCTAATTAAGCTTGACCTAAAATGTTAAATTCATTTAAAATTCTCACTTTAATCAATAACCCAGTAAGAATTTGCATAATTAGGGTATGTCAGCTAAACAGTAAGCAGTCAGTGTCTGATCAATGTAATTAGAAAACACACCAGAGAGTTTTATTGGAGTCCTTCTGGCAGTCATGCCCTCCACTGGTTGAAACGAACATTGAGTGGTGGCTCTCCCCAATGATCTGCTTAGCACAACCATCTTCTTCTTCTTTACCACCACTTTACAATTATAATACCTGCATTTTTAAATACAGCATTATTATTATGAAGCACAGTAGAAATCAGGGCCGTCTTTAACGCAGGGCAAATGGGTCAGCTGCCCCAGTCCCAGTTACTCCTAGGGGGCCTAAACCAAGTGCCACATGAGCCGCTGCACACAGCAATTTATTTTAGCTGCCACAAAAGCCCTGCAGTGCTTGTGGTGTGTAGAGGAGAGGCAGTATGATCCACGATATCTCCGCTGGGTAACAGGAACAACAAAGGATAATCCAGGGAATCAGCATATAATAATCCAAACAGCACTGCAGTAACCCTTCCTTCCCAAGAACTAGACGACACATAGGCTGGGAGTCAACTGAGGTTTTAATCACAGGTCACAGTATTTATGCAATTCCCCATGCAAGGGGTTTCCAAACTGACATTACAGGGGTTGTACAGGAGGGGACTACATGGGGGACTTACAGTACCACATATTTCTCCCATCAGGCACCGCTGCACGAGAGGGATCATCCTCCCAGAATGCACCGTTAAGGGGATTATCCCCTCGTGCAGCAGAACCGGCAATTCACACAAAAATCTACAACTGGTATAATATACGGTGGATTTACACGAATGGACGTTCGGTAGATAGCTGGGGTCTGGGCGCATCATTCGTGAGATTGCCGCTCAGATCCCAGCTAAAATAACCGAACGCCGCACAGAAAACACATTTCTTTCCAAACCCACGAAAAGAACCGATTGCTTTTAGTGAACCTGGTCCTGAAACTCCCGAACGTCCTGGAGGCTCAGCGGTGTTCGTGCCGTCGAATAACTATTGGTAATGCTATGCGTTCGACGACACGGACCCGCTGAAGAACAAGGGATCCAAGATGGCCGACCGCCGCATGGTCGGTAGTCGAACGACGGCCACCCAGGAGAGCCTCTAATAACCGATTGCAACAATGTTGCAATCGGTTAACTAGCGCCACACGCCTCTAAGTGTGTGGGCTATTAGGGGGTATCGCATTCGTTTCACGAACGGCCCTCCAAAGTGCCGTTCGCGAAACGAACGGGAATCCCCATACAAACCGCCATTTGCATTCGGCGGAACAGATAGGTACAGGCAATGCAGGGAATACATGAAGCAGGCACATACAGGTACAACGTCTCTCTCTCCAGACCTATAGGCAACCCTTAAAGGCATAGTGTCCAGTTATAGTCCGAGTGGCTAGGTTTGCCACAATGCTCCCCCAGAACCAAGCCGGCATACACAGTCTGATCCCAACGGATCGGCTTGGGGATGTCCGGAGGAGTACTCACGAATCACGGCTCCAAGTCTGTTTGTCTAGACAACCCGTCGGCGTTGCCATTCTGCTTCCCAGGGCGGTAGTGGATAGTAAAGTCAAAAGGCTGCAGCGCCAAACTCCAGCGCAGCAGCCTGGCATTGTCTCCGGACACCCTGTTCAGCCACACCAACGGGTTGTGATCCGTGAGTAAAGTGAAGGGTTGCCCGTATAAGTAGGGTTGCAACTTCTTGAGGGCCCACACCACAGCCAGGCACTCCTTTTCAATGGCGGCGTAGCTTACTTCCCTGGGTAAAAGTTTTTGGCTTAGGTAAGCTACGGGGTGCTCGCCGCCATCGGGTCCAACTTGGCTCAGTACTGCTCCCAATCCAAACATAGAAGCGTCTGTGTGGACGAGAAAGCGTTTAGTTGGATCAGGAGCAGAAAGTACAGGAGAGTTAACCAGCGCCGTCTTGAGCTGTTGGAACGCCTGCTCACACTCTGGGGCCCAGACTACTAACTTAGGGAGGTTCTTGCGGGTCAGGTCTGTGAGGGGTTTGGCGAGGGCGCTATAGTTGGCCACAAACTTCCGTAGTACCCGGCGGTCCCTAGAAAGGCGAGCACTTGGGTCTTGGTGCGAGGGGTAGGCCATTGGGCGACTGCCTCTATTTTAGCAGGTTCGGGTTTCTGTTGCCCACTCCCTACCCGGTGTCCCAGATACTGGACTTCCGCCATACCGATATGGCATTTGCTGGGTTTTAGGGTCAGTCCGGCCTCTCGGATTCGGTCTAGAATGGCTCCTATGTGAACCAGATGTTCGTGCCAGGAGTGGCTGAATATGGCGATATCATCTAGATACGCGCAGGCATACTCCTGGAACCCATCTAACAGTCTGTCCACCATTCTCTGGAAGGTAGCTGGAGCGTTTTTCATCCCGAATGGCATAACCTTAAACTGATACAGGCCAAACGGGGTGACAAAAGCCGACTTCGGGATGGCGTCTTCCGCTAAGGGAATCTGCCAGTACCCTTTGCACAAGTCTATAGTGGTTAGGTATTGACCCCTGGCCATCTTGTCGAGGAGTTCGTCTATTCGGGGCATGGGATATGCGTCAGAGGTCGTTTTATCGTTGAGCCGTCGGTAGTCTACGCAGAAACGGGTCGTCCCGTCCCGTTTCGGCACCAGTACTACCGGGGAGGCCCAGGGGCTGTCCGAGTGCTCTATTACTCCTAGCTGAATCATCTCCTCAATTTCCTTGCGCATATTTTCCTTGACTGCTTCTGGAGTGCGGTAGGGGGGTTGGCGCAAGGGGGTCGGATCTAGCGTTTCTACCTTATGGGTAGCCAACGGGGTATAGCCGGGTAAATTGGAAAACGTGGCCTTCTTTTCCTGAAGCAGCTTTTGTACCTGTGCCCGTTCTTGGGTATTTAATCTTTCTCCTAACTGTACCTCTCCCAGATCTCCGCTCTGGCCCTCTTGGTCTAGGAGATCGGGTAGGGGTAGGTTATCAAAATCTTCCGTGGCAGGGGCACAGATTGCGGTGACTTCCTCAGTACGTTCGTGGTATGGCTTGAGCATGTTCACATGGAGCATGCGTTTGCCTCCCACGCCGGTAACCGGGCCGATCACATAGGTGGTGTCACAGATCTGTTCCACCACCTTGTATGGGCCCTGCCAGGAAGCCTGCAGCTTATCTTTGTGGACGGGTCGCAGGATTAGGACTTTCTGCCCCACTTGAAAGCTGCGGTCCCTGGCTCCCTTATCATACCATCGGCGCTGTCGTTGTTGCGCTACCTGGAGATTGTCTCGGACGGTCTGGGTTAGCCTCTCCAGGCGTTCCCGGAACTCGAGCACATATGGTAAGATAGGGGTGCCATTAACGGTTTCGTCTCCTTCCCAGTGTTCCCGTATCAAGTCAAGAGGTCCCCTCACTCTCCTCCCGAATAATAATTCGAACGGAGAGAATCCGGTGGATTCTTGCGGCACTTCTCGATATGCGAACAGTAGGTGGGGTAAAAACCGCTCCCAGTCCTTTTGGGTGTCCATGAACGTGCGGATCATTTGTTTCAGGGTTCCGTTAAACCGTTCACAGAGCCCATTGGACTGGGGGTGATATGGGGAGTTGAGGATTTGTTGTATCCCACATATTTTCCAGAGCTGATGGGTCACTTCAGCAGTAAACTGGGTGCCTCTATCGGAGATAATCTCCCGGGGAAATCCTACCCGGGTGAATATCCTCATCAGGGCTTCGGCTACCGTTTCTGCGTGTACGTTCGTTAGGGCCACTGCCTCGGGGTACCGGGTGGCGTAGTCCACCACAGTTAGGACATACTTCTTGCCGGAGGGGCTGGGTTTTGCGAGGGGACCTATAATGTCTACTGCCACCCTACTGAATGGTTCTTCAATGATGGGCAGAGACCGTAGTCGGGCTTTGTATCTGTCCCCCCTCTTGCCTACCCTTTGGCAGGTATCGCAGGTCTGACAATACCGCTTAATATCCTGGGAAATACCTGGCCAAAAGAAATTTTGGGTCAGCCTGTGCTTGGTCCGACTGATGCCTAGGTGTCCAGACAGAGGGATATCATGGGCTATGCGTAACAGCTCTAACCTATACTTTCGAGGCACTATTAGCTGTTTAATGGGCAACGGTATTGACCCGGACACTACCTTCTCTGCGTGCCGATATAGTAGCCCTTTGTCCCAGATATATCTTTCCCCCTCTAACCCAGCTTGATTTTTATCCATGCGGTCTTTGTACACCTGTAACGAAGGATCTAGGGCTACTTCGGCCCCGAACTCTATGGAATTGGCCCAGGGCAGGATAGGGGGTAGGGGAGGGTCATTGCTTACCTGAGCCTCAGAGTGTTCGAATGGTGCAGTGGTGCGGGCCTGTTGCCGGGTCACAACCGGGTATGCTTCTTGTACGGTGGGCTGTGGAACAAAAGCCGAAGTCAGCTCCCCCAAATCGTTGCCCAAAATCACATCCGCTGGCAAGTCTTGCATCATCCCCACATATACATTCCCGTGCCCCGCTCCCCAATTCAAGTGCACCTTGGCCGTGGGTACTTTGTAAATGGCTCCCCCAGCCACCCGTACAGCCACACAGTCCCCCGTGAGCTTGGGCTTTGGTACCAGATGACTGCGTACTAGAGTTAGGGTGGCTCCCGAGTCACGAAGTCCTTGTACTTTCCTCCCTTCCATGTGTACTTCCTGGCGGTGTCCTTGGCGGTTATCGGAGGCGGCCTGGATAGGGTTCACCTCGTGTAGAGTACCGAGGGGTTCCTCCCGGGTCGTCCCCAACTCCAGATTTTGGTAGGATTCGGCCTGTAGACAGTGGACTGCGGCACGGTTGCTCGGGGCGGCGTTATTCCAGCTGGGTCGAGGCCGGTTCCGTGGGCAGTCTCTCTGGATGTGTCCCTGTTGGTTGCAGGTATGGCACCGGATTGGTGGACGTGCTGAATATCTGGGGGGGTAGGAATTCTGGTTTACCCCTGGTCGCTGGTACGTTGTGGGGCCCCCTGGAGGGCTGGCCGTTGTAGGGGGAATGGTGGCTCGGGTGGGTATGGGTTGATCTCTCCGATTGTCCTGGAAATCGTCTGCCATATTAGCCGCTTCCTGCAGGGTGTGTGGCTTTCTGTCCCGGATCCAGTTTTGTAGGTAGGTCGGGACGCCATTGAAGAATTGTTCCAGTACCATTAGCTGGAACAGACCTTCCAATGTATCAACTTGGGCGGCCTCCAGCCACCCTTTGGCAGCTCGTTGTAGCTGGTGCGCCCACTCCACATGGGTGTCCTTACTGGGTTTTTTAATGTCCCGAAACTTCTTTCGGTATGCCTCTGATGTGATGGCATACCGGGCTAGGATGGCCCGCTTTACTTTAGCGTAGTCTCTACTATCCTCGTCTGGTACTGCCCGGTACGCTTCGGCGGCTCGCCCAGATAATCTCCCCGCTAGTAGGGGTACTCTGTCTGCATCATTAATTTCGTGCAGCAAACACAGTCTCTCGAAATCCTGTAAATAGTCGTCAACGCCACCCTCTGTCTCCACATAGCTTTTGAAGGCTTGATATGGGATTTTGGTTTTCCCTGGGAAAATATGGACTGGCGTTGCGGCTCTTTCTCTGGCTTGCTGGTTTCCTGGCGGTCCCCTAGCCATAATGTACTCCTGTACATCGGCGAACAGCCGGTTAAACATTTCTGTAGATGGTGGTTCAGGAAATAAAGCCATTCGTGCTCGGAATTCCGCTGTAAATTCGTTGTTTTGTCCCTCCATTTGAGGTGCTGCAGCAGCTGCGGCTCTGTCTCCTTCCATGAGCTCCGTAATTAGGACAGCCTTTGCCTTGTTACTGGCGATTGCTCCTCTTGCTTCCAGCAGCTCCTTTAATGTGCTCCGTTTTAGCAGGGTGTAATCTGTTCCCATTCACCTGCTGTTCGTGAGGTTTATTCGAATGCGCTGATTCCCGAATGCTTGTTCCTTGATTCGTTTAAAAATCTGCCGAACGTTGCTTTGCTGTGTAAATTCAATCCCGTCGCTTGCCACCAATTGTAGCGGAGAGGCAGTATGATCCACGATATCTCCGCTGGGTAACAGGAACAACAAAGGATAATCCAGGGAATCAGCATATAATAATCCAAACAGCACTGCAGTAACCCTTCCTTCCCAAGAACTAGACGACACATAGGCTGGGAGTCAACTCAGGTTTTAATCACAGGTCACAGTATTTATGCAATTCCCCATGCAAGGGGTTTCCAAACTGACATTACAGGGGTTGTACAGGAGGGGACTACATGGGGGACTTACAGTACCACATATTTCTCCCATCAGGCACCGCTGCACGAGAGGGATCATCCTCCCAGAATGCACCGTTAAGGGGATTATCCCCTCGTGCAGCAGAACCGGCAATTCACACAAAAATCTACAACTGGTATAATATACGGTGGATTTACACGAATGGACGTTCGGTAGATAGCTGGGGTCTGGGCGCATCATTCGTGAGATTGCCGCTCAGATCCCAGCTAAAATAACCGAACGCCGCACAGAAAACACATTTCTTTCCAAACCCACGAAAAGAACCGATTGCTTTTAGTGAACCTGGTCCTGAAACTCCCGAACGTCCTGGAGGCTCAGCGGTGTTCGTGCCGTCGAATAACTGTTGGTAATGCTATGCGTTCGACGACACGGACCCGCTGAAGAACCAGGGATCCAAGATGGCCGACCGCCGCATGGTCGGTAGTCGAACGACGGCCACCCAGGAGAGCCTCTAATAACCGATTGCAACAATGTTGCAATCGGTTAACTAGCGCCACACGCCTCTAAGTGTGTGGGCTATTAGGGGGTATCGCATTCGTTTCACGAACGGCCCTCCAAAGTGCCGTTCGCGAAACGAACGGGAATCCCCATACAAACCGCCATTTGCATTCGGCGGAACAGATAGGTACAGGCAATGCAGGGAATACATGAAGCAGGCACATACAGTTACAACGTCTCTCTCTCCAGACCTATAGGCAACCCTTAAAGGCATAGTGTCCAGTTATAGTCCGAGTGGCTAGGTTTGCCACACCCACTATTGAGGACACCAGAGACAAATCACTAGCAAATATTGCGCATGTTTACTTTAAACAAAAAAAAAAATCAGTACATTTACTCCACCACAAAGCACTGGATGCTCTGGAGGGGCATCACACTAAAATAAACACACCTCCTTTCTGGCTCCGTCCCTCATAATGAGCTGCTCTGCCTTTAATTGCCCGGGCTGAATTTTTGTCCCAGTCCGCCCCTCGGTATAAGTGACAAAAGTGGGTACTTGGGAACCAAGTTTATTATTTGGCTAGTTTAATCCAATCAGAAAACCAGGAGCTAATGCTTGTTCTGGGAGGCGGGGCTTCACGTAATCACGTTTTGCATGCTGGTCAGAAGGCACAATGCCGCATTTCGCTGATGACGCTGCCTCCCTCCGATCTGCCTTCCAACGGTCCACAGTCTCAATAGTCTAATACAACCACTGCTGTGGTCTTTGAAACAGAGATCTGCGTGTATCGTGATGTCTTCTTTATGGTATTTCTGTATACTTAAAAAAATCTTTAATGAAAACTGATTTATAAATAAAAAAAGATAAAAAAAGATAAAAGGAATGGGGTAGTAGAAATGTAATAAACTACAGGTGGAAGTTTATATAAAACTAGCCTGAATGTGTTTCTGCAAACATTAAAAGGTACACAGAGCATCTACAATATTCTTGAGTTTTCTATCCTTACTGCTTGTATTGAGAGAGAGGTTCAAAAGGACTCTCAAATTAAAAAACAATATATATAAAAAGAAGCTCATCGCATAATAGCTTTAAATTAATAATGCAGAAAGCAAATGGTTTAAAGCTACGGTAGAAAGCCTTTGGCCCTTTGGCACTACAGCTGTTGGGGATACTGTTTGCCATAATGCCCCATCTGGTCTGAATGCCAAAGTGTGGTGCAATTCTTTAAAATGTCTTGTAAACAACTCTGGCAAACAAAAGAGTAACTAAACAATTCAAAGAAGGCAAACCAACCAGTTTTCTCAGAAATTTGCTACTTTATTATATCTTAATGTTCCTTCCATGTATAGTTGCAAGAAAAAGTATGTGAACCCTTTGGAATGATATGGATTTCTGCACAAATTGGTCATAAAATGTGATCTGATCGTCATCTAAGTCACAACAATAGACAATCACAGTCTGCTTAAACTAATAACACACAAAGAATGAAATGTTGCCATGTTTTTATTGAACACACCATGTAAACATTCACAGTGCAGGTGGAAAAGGTATGTGAACCCTTGGATTTAATAACTGGTTGAACCTCCTTTGGCAGCAATAACTTCAACCAAACGTTTCCTGTAGTTGCAGATCAGACGTGCACAAGGTCAGGGGTAATTCTTGACCATTCCTCTTTACAGAACTGTTTCAGTTCAGCAATATTCTTGGGATGTCTGGTGTTAATCGCTTTCTTGAGGTCATGCCACAGCATCTCAATAGGGTTGATGTCAGTACTCTGACTGGGCCACTTCAGAAGGCGTATTTTCTTCTGTTTAAGCCATTCTGTTGTTGATTTACTTCTATGCTTTGGGTCATTGTCCTGTTGCAACACCCATCTTCTATTGAGCTTCAGCTGGCAGACAGATGGCCTTACGTTCTCCTGCAAAATGTCTTGATAAACTTGGGAATTCATTTTTCCTTCAATGATAGCAATCCGTCCAGGCCCTGATGCAACAAAGCACCCCCAAACCATGATGACCCCACCACCATACTTCACAATTGGGATGAGGTTTTGATGTTGGTGTGCTGTGCATTTTTTTCGCCACACATAGTGTGGCTCAACTCAACTTTGGTTTCATCTGTCCACAGAATATTTTGCCAGTACTGCTGTGGAACATCCAGGTGCTCTTGTGCAAACTGTAAACGTGCAGCAATGATTTGTTTGGACAGCAGTGGCGTCCTCTGTGGTATCCTCCCATGAAATCCATTCTTGTTTAGTGTTTTACATATTGTAGATTCACTAACAGGGATGTTAGCGTTTGCCAGAGACTTTTGTAAGTCTTTAGCTGACACTCTAGGATTCTTCTTCACCTTATTGAGCAGCCTGCGCTGTGCTCTTGCAGTCATCTTTACAGGAAGGCCACTCCTACGGAGAGTAGCAGCAGTGCTGAACTTTCTCCATTTATAGACAATTTGACTTAGCGTGGACTGATAATCAGCAAGGCTTTTGGAGATACTTTTATAACCCTTTCCAGCTTTATGCAAGTCAACAATTATTAATCGTATGTCTTCTGAGAGCTCTTTTGTGTGAGGCATCATTCACATCAGGCAATGCTTCTTGTGAAAAGCAAACCCAGAACTGGTGTG
Source organism: Pelobates cultripes (assembly GCA_933207985.1). Taxonomy (NCBI): domain Eukaryota; kingdom Metazoa; phylum Chordata; class Amphibia; order Anura; family Pelobatidae; genus Pelobates; species Pelobates cultripes. The sequence goes on along the minus strand of OW240912.1, from coordinate 412,335,291 downwards.
TGTTTTTTATAGGGCAGGGCAGCTGTAACCAACACCTCTAATCTCATCTCATTGATTGGACTTCAGTTGGCTGACATCTCACTCCAATTAGCTCTTGGAGATGTCATTAGTCTAGGGGTTCACATACTTTTTCCACCTGCACTATGAATGTTTACATGGTGTGTTCAATAAAAACATGGCAACATTTCATTCTTTGTGTGTTATTAGTTTAAGCAGACTGTGATTGTCTATTGTTGTGACTTAGATGATGATCAGATCACATTTTATGACCAATTTGTGCAGAAATCCATTTCATTCCAAAGGGTTCACATACTTTTTCTTGCAACTGTATATGTATTGCTCAAAGATTAGTGCAGAATGCCCAGATTGTGTAAACATGAAAAATTTCAAACTATAAGGGGAAATGGTATTGCATAAAGGGTGTTACTTTCAGTCTGCAATGCTAATTATCTAATACATCTCTGTGTACGTGTACTCAAAAGTAAAACAATTAATTTTGTTTCTTTTAAACTGGCACCTGATGTGAAATGTTGATCGCCACGATAACTGGCCGAACTAACTTCAAACTTAGGGAGTCTATCGGGTTCCCTCACATTTAGGGACACAGACACACAATGGGCATCTCTGATCAGGGGACCAGACAGTCCCATGTCAGACCAGCTGTGTTGGGAGGAAGTGAGTTCAAGTCAGTTCTTACCTGTTAACATAACGCCGCAAAGGCAGAGAAAGGAGGTGGGGAGTGCATGTGCATGTATAGCTAAATGTCAGAATGTGTGTATCTGTGTGTGGCAATTTATATAAGTATCTGTGTCATTATGAGTGTGCATGCATGTGTGGCAGTGTATATACAAATGCACTAAAAAATGTCCTGCACTCAAATGCCCACTACTCATGGGTGGCAGCAAAGACCATAGTACACATCAGCCCCAATACATACAATAAAAAGAGAAAAGGTTTCCTGCACAGTACCACAATCTCTATGCATATTTATATAAATGGAGGTGATTTAGTAACTCTAATGGTCACTAGATGTAAGCCCACCTGCCAAGTAAAGGCAAACCTCTTAGGTGGGTTCTACACTAACAATTTGTATGGTTTCTGTTACGGTACCTCCAGTAACGAAATGTACAAACCGCCGTTTAGCGAGTATTCCCCGTTCGCAATAATGTGGTCGGGTAGCGGGTATAATAAAACCATGCGAACCGCCAGCCAGGGAACACTTCAAACTCCCGAACGGTACCTGTACGGCTAATTCCCTTCACGAGCCGCAAATCCACGAACGGCAATTAGTAACCGAACGACAATATCTCCCAAGCGGCAAATAATCCAAATAAGCAGTCTCTCGCCGCTGGTATCCAAATCCCCCCAATAACGAGACCAAGCTCCGCTTTGAGGGTAAAACACGAACTGGTTTACTGTGGGCTACCTGCCCGGTATTTATGCAGGTCTCCCACTTGGTGGACACTCCCCTAGGGGACCAAATGGGAGACTGAAATCACAGAGGGACATGGGGACATTCTGGACATACATCCCCACAATATTCCCAGCATGCAGTACAGTTCCCTCCCCTCTGCTCGGGGGATAATTGGGAAGTAATTCAATTATCTCCCCGAGCAGAGGCAATCGCCATTTTAGATACAAGTTACAAAAACACACAAAAATCCATAACTTAATAACTGCTGAACATTTTACATCAGTCTTGCATATCCCCAGATAGCCTGGATCTGAGGGCACATTATTGGAGAATAGCGCTCAGATCCCATTCGCACAGTTCAATCGCCATGGAGTCAAAGTCTCTTTCAGTTCTTCGGTATGCGATTGACTCCATGGGACGGCTATCTGGGTTCAGTCCATTCGTGTGGTTGAATCTTCCGAACGGCTGTCATTCGCCTGCTTTTGTCGATTGAGAAGGGGAGGTCGACGGCTTCAGCGGTGTTCGGCTGAAAAAGTGTCCGTTTTCCGATCCATGAAATAATCGTTGAACACCGCTGGTCGTTCGCATGGACAAAATGGCCGCCGCCTCGTGGTCGACATACGAACGACGACCACCCGGCATTCGGTTTTTAATTGAGAAGTGTCTGTGGTTAACCGCAACGTTCTAATTGGGATCAATAGGTTAACCAGCAGCACACTTCTCTTCTGGGTGGCCGTCCGTTCGGTAGTTCCGTTCGACAAAACCGACATTCCCTTAAACAAAGCATACGAACGGGGAAATTCATGAAAATGGCAAAACAGACGAACAACGCAGTTATAATCCAGACAGATGGGTCTGTCACAGTTTCCTTCAGGTTCAGGCAAAGATATCTCTAATGAGAGAGATAGGGATATGTTTCTAAACCCCTACAAGACCCCTTTCTTTGCCAGAAGCTCAAGGAAGCAAGGTGAATTGTTAGGGTAGGACCCACCTAAGAGGTTTTCCTTGACATGGCAGGTGGGCTTACATTTAATGGCCATTGAAATTACTAAATAACCTCTTGTCTGTTATATATTCCTGGTAATGAACAGGTAAGCACATAACGGTTTGTACTGACCCTGTATATATTTGCAGGATGCTATTATATCCCCTCTGAGGCAACTGTTTTCTGATGAAAAATAAATTTAGTTTTTCTAGTTTTTCCTCACGACTAATGTTTCCATTCCCTTTACTAACTTTGTAACTCACCTTTGCACTTTTTCTAGTTCTGCAATATCTTTCTTTAAAACTTTTTCCCCAAATTGCACCACATATTCAACAATTATAGGCAAAATTATATTTTGATCATGTGAATCAATAACCCTTTTTATACACGAAAGCACCTTACTTTTGCAACAAAAGACAAGCATTGCAAACTGTTGCCAAGTTTGTGATCTCTAAATGTTCCCAAGTCCTTTTAATGTAACGTTATCCTTCACTCATCAGCCTAAATCTAAAAGTAGCGGTGCGCAAGGGGCGCACGATAGCCTTGGCATTAAAGGAAGGCTGCACCGAGGGCTCTGACTTCAC
>OW240912.1:412322150-412332208 GCA_933207985.1 Pelobates cultripes | reverse complement strand
GGCCTGCTCGGTGAGTTTACATGTTAGAGGGAGTGGGGTATAGTGACACAGTAACAGAGGGATTGAGGGCCCTGCTCAGTGAGTTTACATGTTAGAGGGAGTGGGGTATAGTGACACAGTAACAGAGGGATGGAGGGCCCTGCTCAGTGAGTTTACATGTTAGAGGGAGTGGGGTATAGTGACACAGTAACAGAGGGATCGAGGGCCCTGCTCAGTGAGGTTACATGTTAGAGGGAGTGGGGTATAGTGACACAGTAACAGAGGGATTGAGGGCCCTGCTCAGTGAGTTTGCATGTTAGAGGGAGTTGGGTATAGTGACACAGGTAACAGAGGATTGAGGGCCCTGCTCAGTGAGTTAACATGTTAGAGGGAGTGTGGTATAGTGACACAGTAACAGAGGGATTGAGGGCCCTGCTCAGTGAGTTTACATGTTAGAGGGAGTGGGGTATAGTGACACAGTAACAGAGGGATCGAGGGCCCTGCTCAGTGAGTTTACATGTTAGAGGGAGTGGGGTATAGTGACACAGTAACAGAGGGATCGAGGGCCCTGCTCAGTGAGTTTACATGTTAGAGGTAGTGGGGTATAGTGACACAGTAACAGAGGGATTGATGGCCCTGCTCAGTGAGTTTACATGTTAGAGGGAGTGGGGTATAGTGACACAGTAACAGAGGGATTGAGGGCCTGCTCAGTGAGTTTACATGTTAGAGGGAGTGGGTTATAATGACACAGTAACAGAGGGATTGAGTCCCTGCTCAGTGAGTTTACATGTTAGAGGGAGTAGGGTATAGTGACACAGTAACAGAGGGATTTGGGCCCTGCTCAGTGAGTTTACATGTTAGAGGGAGTGGGGTATAGTGACACAGTAACAGAGGGATTGAGGGCCTGCTAAGTGAGTTTACATGTTAGAAGGAGTGGGGTATAGTGACAGTAACAGAGGGATTGAAAGCCTGCTCAGTGAGTTTACATGTTAGAGGGAGTGGGGTATAGTGACACAGTAACAGAGGGATTGGGGGCCTTTTCAGTGAGCTTACATGTTAGAGGGAGTGCGGTATAGCGACACAGTAACAGAGGGATTGAGGGCCCTGCTCAGTGAGTTTACATGTTAGAGGGAGTGGGGTATAGTGACACAGTAACAAGGGGATTGAGGGCCTGCTCAGTGAGTTTACATGTTAGAGGGAGTGGGGTATAGTGACACAGTAACAGAGGGATTGAGGGCCCTGCTCAGTGAGTTTACATGTTAGAGGGAGTGGGGTATAGTGACACAGTAACAGAGGGATTGAGGTCCTGCTCAGTGAGTTTACATGCTAGAGGGAGTGGGGTATAGTGACACAGTAACAGAGGATTGAGGGCCCTGCTCAGTGAGTTAACATGTTAGAGGGAGTGTGGTATAGTGACACAGTAACAGAGGGATTGAGGGCCCTGCTCAGTGAGTTTACATGTTAGAGGGAGTGGGGTATAGTGACACAGTAACAGATGGATTGAGGCCCTGCTCAATGAGTTTACATGTTAGAGGGAGTGGGGTATAGTGACACAGTAACAGATGGATTGAGGCCCTGCTCAGTGAGTTTACATGTTAGAGGGAGTGGGGTATAGTGACACAGTAACAGAGGGATTGAGGGCCTGCTCAGTGAGTTTACATGTTAGAGGGAGTGGGGTATGTGACACAGTAACAGAGGGATTGAGGGCCTGCTCAGTGAGTTTACATGTTAGAGGGAGTGGGGTATAGTGACACAGTAACAGAGGGATTGAGGGCCTGCTCAGTGAGTTTACATGCTAGAGGGTGTGGGGTATAGTGACACAGTAACAGAGGGATTGAGGGTCCTGCTCAGTGAGTTTACATGCTAGAGGGAGTGGGGTATAGTGACACAGTAACAGAGGGATTGAGGGCTCTGCTCAGTGAGTTTACATGTTAGAGGGAGTGGGGTAGAGTGACACAGTAACAGAGGGATTGAGGGCCCTGCTCAGTGAGTTTACATGCTAGAGGGAGTGGGGTATAGTGACATAGTAACAGAGGGATTGAGGCCCTGCTCAGTGAGTTTACATGTTAGAGGGAGTGGGGTAGAGTGACACAGTAACAGAGGGATTGAGGGCCCTGCTCAGTGAGTTTACATGCTAGAGGGAGTGGGGTATAGTGACATAGTAACAGAGGGATTGAGGCCCTGCTCAGTGAGTTTACATGTTAGAGGGAGTGGGGTAAAGGGACAAAAAAGTCATGGAAGTAGATTGGTAGAATAGTATTCAATGAAGACTTAGTGTGGTTTTTTTTGGAGCCATTACCAGTTTAATTGATACGCTTTTGTGAAAAAGTGATATTTTAATGACTTTTTGAAGGAGTGGAGACTGGGTGAGCGTCTAACGGAAAAGGGAAGTGAGTTCCACAGGAACGGTGCAGCCCTCGAAAAGTCTTGGATACGAGCATCTAAGGTGGCAATACAAACAGAGGATAGACATAGGTCTTCGGCAGAGCGTAGGGGCCTAGACGGGACATACTTGTGTATTAGGGAGACATACTTGTGTTCTAGGGAGGATAGATGATCTATCCTTCATAAAACTATGTTGATAATATAGTTTGTCAAAATGTACTCCTGAACATAAAGAAATATGCTTTCCTTAATATGTCTCAGATGTTTGTACAATAGATGTCAGACTCACGGGCCTGTTATTTCCTGCTGAGCTTTTGATCCATTTTTTTAAATATGGGCATCACATTTACTTTAGGCCAATCTGTTGACAACATGCCAGGAAAAGAGAGACTCATTGAAGATGAAAAGAAATTGAACAGACATTATATTAACAGATACAAGAATTGTCCAGATGTTCCGCACTCATTGTCCAAAGAACTCAACAATTCAACCGGACAAAAAAATAGAGAGACTCTATTAATGCGCTTCTATCAGCACAAAAATCATCACGAGTTATGACTGATCCTGTCACTAATTGTCCATGGAGGGGATACCATACTATGCCAAACAGAAACCAAGCATTTGGCAACCTTTGGCACTCCAAATGTTTTGTACTACATTTCCCGAGAGAGATGAAGTCCACAACACATGGTGTGCCCATGGTTGCCTTGTGGTATAACATTTATCATGAATTGCATGAATATACTTTCTGTAGAATTTAGCCCTAAATATATATAAGCTTTTCCATGATAGCATAAAAAGGAGACAGACTCCTGTGGGCTTTATCCACTAAACTGTGAAACAGGGGAATTGCAAGTTTAACACCAAAATAATTCAACTGAAATGGAGTCAGCTAATTTTCCAGCTTCATGATTTAGATTTGAAAAGTTAAATGTCGTTGTCTCCGCAATTCCCCATTTAGTGAATAACCCCCTGTATATGTCAGCATCTATTAAATAATTTGAAATAGGAAGCTATTTTAGGCACAAACCAGATGTCTCTCGAAACAATTTCTCCATCTTCTTTTTCTCACAGGGATCCACGTTACACGTCAATAACTCAGCATCCCAGTTGCGGCCCAGATTTAAATTTAGCTTGACCCATTCTTCAACAGTTAAACACAAAAATACATTCTATATTCACATTCATTATGCTCTTACAAATTTTATTGGCATCTTAATGACATCAGTGAAGGATATATTTAACCATCCCTGTGTACATTTATAAAATTAAAACTTCAGACATTTCCAAAACCTTTTTTACCAGCAGGCTGAGCCACAGATAAATTCATTTTGAAGGTGAGGGGATAAAAGGGGTCACAATCCATCCTAAGGATAGGGCACAGGGAATACATCACATGGGTAACAGGGTACAGGGAATTCACCCTATGGTAAAGGGGCTCCATCATATGGATCAGGGGGCACAATCAATACATCCTATGAGTAATAGAGCACCACAAATCCATCCTATGGGGCACAGGAAATCCACCCTTTGGGTCATGCGGTACAAGAAATCAATCCTATGGGTAATGGGTCACAAGGAATCCATTCTGTTGATAATAGGGGACAGGAAATCAATTCTATGGGTTATGGGGAACATGGAATCCATTCTGTGGGTAATAAGGGACAGGAAATCAATTCTATGGGTTATGGGGCACGTGTAATCCATCCTATAGATAATGGGGCACATGGAATACATTCGGTGGGTAATAAGAGAAGTAAATCAATTATATTGGTTATGGGGCACGTGTAATCCATCCTATAGGTAATGGGGCACATGGAATCCATTCGGTGGGTAATAAGGGACAGGAAATCAATTCAATGGGTTATGGGGCACATGGAATCCATCCTATGGGTAATGGGGCATATGGAATCCATTCTTTGGGTAATAAGGGACAGGAAATCAATTCTATGGGTTATGGGGCACATGGAATCCATCCTATAGGTAATGAGGGACAGGAAATCAATTCTATGGGTTATGGGGCACATGGAATCCATCCTATAGGTAATGAGGGACAGGAAATCAATTCTATGGGTTATGGGGCACATGTAATCCATCCTATAGTTAATGGGGCACAAGGAATCCATTCTATGTGCAATAGGTTTGAAGAAGAGAGAGGCAGTTCAAATGTATAATGGGCCTATGGCACATTTTGGAACCCTCTAGTTGTTAAACAGGGCATAGATCAGATACTAATTATTATATAGAACCTGTTAAGTCGTGTTTATTCCTATGCACGATTTAAAGTAAAAAAGGATAGGGCACAGGTAATACCTCATATGTGTAACAGGGTACAGGGAATTCACCCTATGGGTAAGGGTCTAAAGGGGCTCCATCTTATGGGTCAGGGGGCACAAGGAATACATCCTATGAGTAATAGAGCACCAGTAATCCATCCTGTGGGGCACAGGAATCCACCCTTTGGGTCATGCGGTACAAGAAATCCATCCTATAGGTAATGAGGGACAGGAAATCAATTCTATGGGTTATGGGGCACATGGAATCCATCTTATTGGTAATGTTTGGAATCCATCTTATTGGTAATGGGGCACAAGGAATCCATTCTGTGGGTAATAAGGGACAGGAAATCAATTATATTGGTTATGGGGCACATGGAATCCATCCTATAGTTAATGGGGCACAAGGAATCAATTTTTTGGGTAATAAGGGACAGGAAATCAATTCTATGGGTTATGGGGCACATGTAATCCATCCTATAGGTAATGAGGCACAAGGAATCCATTCTGTGTGCAATAGGTTTGGAGAAGAGAGAGGCAGCTCAAATGTATAATGGGCCTATGGCACATTTTGGAACCCTCTAGTTGTTAAACAGGGCATAGATTAGATACTAATTATTATATAGAACCTGTTAAGTATTGTTTATTCCTATGCACGATTTAAAGTAAATTTGTTTGTAAATAATAACACACTTAGCTACCGTTTTTTTCCCACATTTTACCCATCTGTGTTGAGTTAGTTATGTCTCTCAGCGTGTAAACTGAACTGGATTGTTTTTTTTCCGATGTCTATTTTATGTTAATTTGTTTAATTCTTTCCTGTCCCATCGATGTTGTGGTCTAATGTTCCAATTAAATGCCATGCACATCAGTCACAGAAGGAGCTTATGACTCAAGAATGGATAATACAAAACATAGCTTCAATCTATGAGAAACTAACTGCTACAAACAAAATACAGCTATTTGAATTTGGACATAAATGAAAGTGCTGGATCAGTCATTACTTTGTGACTCTGGCTGGAGCATATTCTTATTAAAATTATTTACATAGCGCCAACATATTCTGCTGCGCTGTACAATAGGTAATGCAGTCCTCATTATTGTTCCGTATTGTACCCCATGGAATGTTGGATACATTACAAATCAAAATTCATAATTAAATGGGATATTATACACATGCAAGCAACTATTCTTGTTAATATTTCCTTTGTGAAAGTACTTTTGAAAAAAAATTAAATAAAAAAACTAATGACCCAAATTATGTTAGAGGTTTTGTGCAGAGTAGAGAGAAAATAATGTAATAAATAATAATAACAATAATAATGTATTTATCTATTCAGTGCATGGATGTACAGTTATTCAATCTCTGACTGATCCTGTCACCAATCTTCGAGGGAGGGGATAACATACTATGCAAAAATAAAAACCAAACATGCTAAATAACAAAACATTATATACGCACTGTAATCCCATAAATAGATTAAAAACACCATATTTACAGCAGGATTCCTAAATACTTTTAAATGGTAATTGTAACGTCCCAGAAATATTGTTATTATGTTTACTTATCGTTATGTTTAACCCCTTCAGGTCGGCGGGAGTACTATGCCGTCCATCAAAATGTGGGCTTTAACTCCGCTGGGCACCATGGAACGCACTGAGGATTGCCATCCCATGGCCCAGCATACATACCCTCCGCTGTGAGGCAGATTTAGGGCACTACCTGTCGCCCTGCAGATAATCTGGCCCTTCCAGTCTATCGCGATGACATGATCACATGACTGGATCGGCAGAGTTGTCTACCTGGGTTGTCAGGATGAATGATTATATATTTATTTTTAATCCAATCATATGTATATATATAGAGAGAGAGAGAGAGAGAGAGAGAGAGAGAGAGTTCTTGTATATACAGCTGTAATCAAAATTATTCAAAAACAGGTTTATTGTCAAAATATAAAGACTTTCAGATGTTTGCAATAAACAAATCAAACAAAAGCATTTGAAATAGCTCAACACAACGAATTCTTCAAGTGGTTTCCCAAAATTCAACAAAAAATGCAACTTATAATGATGTCTCCATTCTAAAAGGTATTCAACCCCTTCATGGGAAGTATATTTAGTACTTGGTAGAGCACCGTTCTGCTGTTAGGACCTTCTGCAAACTAGATGCATAGCCAGACACCAGCTTCTAGCAGTGTTCCTGTGTTCTTAGCCCAATGCTCATTGCAATGGCCTCCAATTCAGTAATATTCTTGGGTTTGCGTGATGCAACCTACTTCTTAAAATCCCACCAGAGATTTTCTTGGGGTTCAAGACATGTGACTGTGATGGCCACTGTGGAATTTCCCAGGACTTCTTCTGTAACCAAGCCTTGGTTGAATTTAAGGTATGCTTGGGATCATTGTTTTGTTGGAATGATGCCCAAACTTCAGCTTCCTCACATGACGTTTTTTCCTAGGATTTTCTGATACTTCAATAAATCCATCTTGCCTTCCACACACTGCAGGTTTCAAGTGTCAGAGAATACAATGCAGCCCTGGAGCATCACCAAGCCACCATCATGTTTAACTGTAGGCAGAGTGTTCTTTTTCAGCTTAAGCTCCATTCTTCTTCATCCAGACATACCACAGATCCTCCGGGCTGAAAGGTTCCAGTTTTGTTTCATCGCTCCACAGAACAGAATCTTAAAACTTCTGTAGCATATTTATATGATTTTGTGCATATTAGAGCTGACTTTTCTTCTGCTTCTGGGTGGTGCAAGTCTTAGAGTTCTGGTATGGAAACCTTCTGCGTTTATACTTACCTTACTACACTCACTGAGACCTCAGTGCCTGTTGCCACCAAGTCTTGCTGCAGGTCTTTTGCAGTCACTCAAAGGTTTTTACAATCTGCCTTCTCAAAAATCTGGTCACAGCCAATGATAGCTTCCTTTTTCTACCCTGTCCAGACAGTGTAACACTGTTTTCTGAAATTTGAACTTGTGAATTATGCTTCCAACAGTGTCAACATGAACATTGAGTGCCTTCGCTATCTTTTTGTACCCTGTACCTTGTTTGTGAAGGGTGATAATCTCTACTCTTAAGTTTGTGGACAATTCTTTTGACTTAGCGATATTTCTAACATGTAGTCAAATGTGACACTCAACAAACCCCTAGCCAGTTCAGGTATTGCAAGTGTTCCAGCTGAAGCACACCTGGTGCAACTAATGAAGCCCTTGATTAGTTGCATCAGGTGTGCTTGAGACAAAACCCGTTTTGCATATGTGTGCTGTTGTGCGGGGGTTCTATTCAGGGGGTTGAATAATTTTGGAGAACCTGATTTTAATGGGCATATGGATAATTTTGATTACAAGTGTATATACACACACAATCTCATTCGTACATATATATACCGTATATACACGAGTATAAGACGAGTTTTTCTGCACATTTTTTGTGCTGAAAAAGCCCCACTCGTCTTATACTCAAGTCAGTGTCTGTATTATGGCAACTTACATTGCCATAATACAGACCAGGACCGCCGGGCTCATTACAAGCCCGGCGGTCCTGTTGGGGGCTGGGAGCAAGCTGTTACTTACCTTTACAGCTCCCTTCTCCTCCGTGCCGTAAGTGTAAGTCTCGCGAGAGCCACGGCCGTCAGAGCATTGCCACGGGTTACTGCAGATCGCGAGATTTACACTGGAGCTGAACGGCACGGAGGAGAAGGGAGCTGAACGGAGCTGCTGTAAAGGAAAGTAACAGCTTGCTCCCAGCCCCCCTCCTGCACAGCCCATCCACTAGACCACCAGGGAATAATATAGCCCCCCTCCTTGGCCATGTATCAAGCATGGAGGGGGGACGAAAAAAATTAAATAAAAATTTTAATAATATTAAAATAAAATAAAAATGTAATAATATTAAAAACATTTAATATGAAAATAATAATAAAATAAATAAATAATAAAAATGTCCACCCCCCACCAAGGTTACACACTCTGCATCACATACACATACTGCATTCATACACACACACTCTGCATCACATACACAAACACAATCTGCATCATATACACACGCTGCATTCATACACACACACTCTGCATCACATATACAAACACACTCTGCATCATATACACACTGCATTCATACACACACACTGCATTCATACACACACACTGCATTTACTATACACACACTGCATTCACACAAACACACACATTCTGCATTCATTATATACACACACTCTGCATCATATACACACACTGCATTCATACACACTGCATTATATACACAAACACACTCTGCATCACATACACAAACACACTGCATCATATACACACGCTGCATTCATACACACACACTCTGCATCACATACACAAACAGACTCTGCATCATATACACACTGCATTCATACACACACACTGCATTATATATACACTGCATTCATACACACACACACACGCTGCATTTACTATACACACACTGCATTCACACAAACACACACATTCTGCATTCATTATATACACACACTCTGCATCATATACACATACTGCATTCATACACACTGCATTATATACACACACACACTGCATTCATTATATACACACACTGTAAATAAATATTCAATTAATATAATTTTTGGGGGATCTAATTTTATTTAGAAATTTACCAGTATGCTGCATTTCCCACCCTAGTTTTTGGGGGTAAAATTGGGGGGCCTCGACTTATATTCGGGTCGACTTATACTCGAGTATATACAGTATGTGTGTGTATGTATGTATGTGTGTGTGTGTGTGTGTGTGTGTGTGTATATATATATATATATATTAATATCAAAATAATCTTAGAATGGAATTATATTTTAAGTTTGTTTTCCTTTAATGTCTCTTCACTGCAATCAGAGTTTAGTAAATAAAACAAAATGGATTGTTGCCTAGGACGACAAGAATCCTTGCCCCGGCCCTGGGTGTATTTTATTGCAAAGAGAGTTAACGGTATTATGACATTCCCAGTTTTAGATTGCATTCATATTAAATTATGTTTCCTATATAAACATTTGATTTTACATGATTCTAAAGCCCTGTTTCCCCTGAACAAAATGAGATATAAAAAGTGTGGGTGCACTTAATATGTAAGAAGTAAATTAAGATTTAACAGACATATAGTTCAAATTCTAGCATTTGTTGTGATCACAACTTGTAGAATTAGCTCCATCCTTAAGGGGTTAACATACATGTATTTGTGAGATTTGAAAATAGATTTAAGTTTAGAAGCCCAGATATCTTTAACCTGCAACTGGGGGCCTCCATCTTAGCTCCCTGTCAGTCATTGTTATAAACTCTGTCCCTTGCAGTTGGCATTCAGCAAAGAGAGAGCACACAGAAAAAAGGAGACATGAAACATGTTTCTATATTTTCCATTCATTAGCAATTTGTCCACT